>JAVJIF010006854.1:0-187898 GCA_038442645.1 Agave tequilana | reverse complement strand
TTTTAACTTGGTGGTCTAAACAATAACCACAAACAATTTCTTTCTCCCACACTAAGATCCTATAGAATAAGAAAGTAGATGTTGCTCAAGTGTGGAGAAAACCAATGGAATGAAAATCAAAATCACAAAGAAAAATCTTGGGAAAAACTGAAACTAAGATATAGAAGATGAATCAAAACTTTTCCCAAAAACCCTTTTCTTTGAATTTCCAAACCCTAGCAAAAACACCAAATAGATTGTTCAATTTGAATCCAAAAACTTCTTTTGATTGCTGTGAAAACACTAGAGAGTAGGAAAAAATTCGCACAAAAAAATCTTAGAGAAAAACTCTTTCCAATGGGGTATTTATAGGCAAATCTGGAAACTAGCCGTTGGCAGCAGATTTTGCCAAAATAGCCCTGCCGGTCGACCGCACGGTCGATCGTCCAACGATCATATTCTGACCGTTGACAGCTACCGGTCGACCGCCCGGTCGACCCAAACAAACAGAGAGCAAACTGCTCTCAGTCGGTCGACCCGGACGGTCGACCGTCCAAACGTGCACAGATCTGTGCACGTCGGTCGACCGACCCGGTCGACCGACTTCAGCCAAGTCGACTTGGTCAGAAGACTAGTCGACTGGTAGAAGCCTGGAACAGAAAACTGAGTTACAAACATGTTTAAAATTCTTTTAACACTTCTAAAAATCACCAAAAATAGTTTTATCATTTTGCATTGATATATAAACATGTGGTAAAAGTTTAGCTCAAATATCAATCAATATGAACTATTTTTGTGTCTTATCATTTTTACCAAAAACCCAAAACTGTATTTTCTAAAACTTGGAGTTTGAATAGAAAATACGTTTTGTCCAAAACTCATTCAAATACAAAAACAAGATATTTAAACTCTTTGAAGCATGATGCATATGGATAGAAATCCAATATACATGAAACATATACATATCATAGTTTTTGTCTTTAATTCCAAATATGTTTTGTCAAAAATACCAAAACATAAAACACATGAATAAGTAAGTTAAAACTAAGTTTGTCTAGGAAATTAAGCATGCATGTATGTAGAACAAATCTAACATACATTAAACCATATAAACTTGTTTTGAATCTATCTATTCATGCAAACTAAGATCGGTTAAACCTAAACCGAAAAACCGAAAACCAATATTCAAAACATGAAACGTGTGTGTTGTGAACTTGAGCATATCATACTATTCTAATCTTTACACTTTGGATCTAAACACAAAACTAAACTATGGTACCGAAGTCTTCTTGTAGAGCGCAATCTCCAAGCCGACTCGATCCAAAACTCTTTGATCCACCGAGCAAGTGCTATATATGATCTTTGACGCTCGGGCTCTTGAATCAACATGTGAAAGCTTCCAAATCATCTTGTTGAAGCTAATACCAACTAATAACTTGATTAATGATCTGAAACTAAAATCACAAGATTATTAGTACACATAACTACATGAGTTAATCATCATCAAAACTAGGGTGGAAGGCCTTTGGGCCAACACAAAGTGTTCCATACCACAAAAGGCAAATCAAAGTTAAAAACTCTAGATAAATAATCATCATTTAGGGTTAGGTTTAAAGCATAAATGGCTTTTGTATTAACTTTAAAATGTTTTCCATTCTTATATGTGATTTTTTAATAGTGGTAAGATAAACATTTATATTAAGGGCTTAGAGATATATACTCATCTTAACTTTCTAATTTTTAAAGTTTAGAATATCAAACAAGGGAGGTGCAAGAAAGTCCAAGTGTGTGTAAACAAATAATGAGATTAGAAACTAAAGAACTTTAACTTTAGGTTATTATATCCAAAACAAGAGCTCCAAACTCTAGTACCACTTGTAATCACCTAAAGAGGGTGAATAGATGATGTGCTAATCAAATACAAAAATTAAAACTTTTACACTAACTAAAACTAAATGATAACCAAAGAGTGAAACTGATTTCTCAGTGAAGGGTTTTAGAACTTCTCCTCAAGCTTTCTCTTGATTAAGAGTTGAGGTGCATCAATAACTCTCTTGGTTCAAACAAGTGTAAGCCATGAAATATCCAAGCATGTAAGAATTGACAAAAAATAAGATCATGCATGATATCAATTAAATAATCCTAATCATCTATATCAATAAGCACAATTAATATCAAACATATAAAGATATGAACAATATGAACATGCAAGATATATAAACACAAGTAGTAAAGAGAGAGACAAGCAATCGCAAATATGAGAGAATTATTTCGAGGTTCGAGCTACTTGTTCTACATCCCCGCCTACACCGCAATGAAGGATTTCTACTAAAATTGATCCTGTAAGATCACTCGTACCGCAACACCTACAAATTCCCTCAAGAACTCTCGGACCCCTAAGTCCCTCACTTGTTCCCACAAGAACAACAACACAGGCAAACCTGCAAGCTCGCCGGTGTACGCACACGGAGAAGGTACGAGCTCGAAGTAAGATTTCCTTGAATCAAATTGAAAAATTACAACGGACTAGTATTCCGGTTACAAGGGAGGGAGGATGTTGAGTCTTGAATCCTCCCTTTGTTTAAGGCTGGGTTCTTCAAGTGGCGATGGAGAGTGAATGTTGTTCTCCATTGACCGGGTGACCGTCTAGACCTTCGGGGATCTTCTCTTCGGCTGGTAGAAGGAGTAGCACAACTCTGTCTACCAAAACTCTCAAAGAGAAGGTAGGCAAAGAGCAACTTGTACGCAGCAAGCTTGCTGAAGAGTTGAGCTCTCTCTTGCTTCTCTCTCTGTCTGCCTGTGTGTAGTCTGTTGTCTATCTCTTGTTTCTTGTGTCGTGTCCCTCCATTCCTCATAGCGGTGGGGTTATTTATAGAGGTTTCAGGGGTGAACGTGCCCCCTAAAAATGCTCCACAATGAGGGGCTAACTTCCCCGCTATGTGGGCAGTGACTGGCCCCATAACCAGGCGGTTATAACCGAGACGTGGGCCTTGGACCTCGCGCCCTGAGGTTGAGACGCGGGTGTCGAGCCCTCGCGCCTTGATGTTGAGACGCGGGTGTCGAGCCCACGCGCCTTGATGTTGAGACGCGGGTGTTGAGCCCACGCGCCTTGATGTTGAGACGCGGGTGTTGAGCCCACGCGCCTTGAGGTTGAGACGCGGGTGTCAAGCCCTCGCGCCTTGATGTTGAGACGCGGGTGTTGAGCCCACGCGCCTTGATGCTGAGGCGGGTTTGGACTCTCACGCCTTGATGCTGAGACGCGGGTTTGGACCCTCACGCCTTGATGCTGAGACGCGGATGGCCATCATTAGTCCTGCGTCTAGAACCTGAAATTCTGCCTTTTTAATGGCTTGTCTTTTAATGATTTTAGACAGCCTACAGAACCCCCTCCAAGGTTTTCGATATTCCGCGGTTAACTGGGACGGATTTCGAAATACTTTGGACTCTAGCTGAGCTTACCCTTATGACTGGACTGTTAATGCTCCGGGTTTGATCTTATCTGGAGTATGGTCTTCGTGAGTGTACTGTAGAACTCTTTGAATCCATCAGAGTTGATCGAGTTGAGTGTTTAGATACACAGTCTAAACCTCCCCGATTGCTTTAAGTCTGTCGTGGGTGTACTTTAAGCCAGGAGTGGACAGTCGTCTGCTTGTGCCAGTGTACTGTTGAACTGATTTGTAGAAGCAAGGACTGAACGCCACAGAAGCAAGGACTGAACGCCAGTTCTTTTGAAGAGCAGAGATAGTACTGCTTTAAAGACGCGACTTTCATGGGGTGCGTCTTTTGGAAATAAAAACGCGACTGATATTCTATTGGGCAGACGCGATGCTAGGCCGGATTGGAAGGACGCGAACTTCGGAGAGACGCATCCTTTTGAGTAAGGACGCGACTTTCTGGATGCGACTATGGCTGTGCTGACGGGGCACGTCCATCGAAGAGGCGCGCCTGTTGGGTGCGAATCCGTGCCATGTCATGAGTGCACCGCCACTTGTTCTGGGGAACCGACGGGACATCTCTTTTGGCACGCGGACTTCCCGGTATATTAAATGAGTTGTCCACGCGTCAAGCGATGACTCGATGCCGAACCAATCGAGCCACGCGCCGCGTATCTTTGCGAATCTTCGTGCCTATAAATGGCAACAGTCAGAGAGATATCTCTTTCGTCTCGAGCGCATCTGTTAGGGTTTTTTTGAAAAAGGAGTCTTCTCTGTCTCTTTTCATTTCTTCATCATCCATCATCGGATTCTTGATTAACGATGGCACCCAAGGCCAAGCCAACCGCATCATCTTCAAAAGCGGCCGTCGTCGAGGCCCAGAGGGGCGGTTCCTCCGCGCAGGAAGCCCCAATCTCAGGTATAATGCCATTAGGCTTAAACTTCGCCATTAATGGAAGTTCATGGACTCCTAAAAATCCCTCTTTTAAAGGAGAATCGTCAACACAGAATAGAAACCACGTTTGATTCTCAGACGCGGTCTTTGAGTTGATAAACAAGGCGCGGGTTTGATGACCCCACCGCTTTTATCCACTTGGGGACGCGCTTGTTTATTGGATATAGAGCGCCAGTAAGCCCTGCACTTCAGATTCTTCACTTAGAATATTTCTAATTGTGAAGGGTTCGGACGCGGACTTGATCCTTGCGTTCTGTGACATCAGGTGCTGGTCTTTTATGAATCTCGCACCTGAGTCCAAGTACTTAGAGATTTCTCATAAATCTTGGATTTCAAAACGCAGGCTCCCTGTTGGCCTCACGGTCGCGGATTTTCAGGTCTGGACGCGGATTTTGTAATTTCTGCGTCCAGTATCTCTTCTGCGTCTGAACGCGGATTTTCAGGCCTGGACGCGGATTTTGACAATTTCTGCGTCCAGTATCTTTTCTGCGTTGGACTATAGACACTTTTTTTTTGTTCCTAATGATCAGATTTCTGATTAAGTGTCATCTTCTTCTGCAGTGCAACACTCTTCTGCCCCACTCTCCAAGAGGCGCCACTTCGGGCACGTAGGTGGTGCTGACCGTGATTTGACCTTTGTGCTGCAAAGGACTGTACCTGTGACTGCTGATGGGTCGCAGGAGCGCAGGAGGAGGCTCTCCAATGTTGACATGGCAACCTTTCAGGAGCTTATGACTGACGCAGCATTCACAACGGATGCTCGCGTTCCGCTGGAGAAGCCTGCCTTCTTTTTGGAGACCGTATTAGCGAGGGCGGCTATTCCTTGTATGACGGAGATTATAAATGGCTCCGTCAGATAGGGGATAGAAGATTCTTTCTCCCTAACATGGAGAGGATGTACCCGCTATCTTATCTTCAACACATGTTCGTCCCTCGAAAATTGAAATGGGAACTCTCCCGATATGTCCCTGAGGTTACTCTTAGCGACCTAGGCTCCAAAAAGGTATATCGCCATGATAGTCATGATAGGGAGGTTCTCGGCCTGTTTCCAGGGCTGCTCAGGACTGATCACCCAGTTGGAGAGACACCAAAACTTGGCACCACTTTCCTCAACGCGTTCATGAAAGTGGGGGGGTGATTTTCCGGTCGAGTTTCGTTCGCCCGGGTGGATCCACTCCACTGAGAGGTATTGGTGGGGCAGGATGGTGAGCTTCGTCCTTGCCGACCTTAGAGGCTTGTTGAGCAAGCGGAATTGTACCAAGCAGTCAGGGCCGTACAGTCACCGAGCTCTCAAAACTTCTTTGGGATCCTGGAGCGTTACAATCCTCTGACGGGGACATTCTTCACTCCGGTCGGGGAGATGGGTCTCGCCCTGCACGAGTTGTACGAGGTCTCGGGGCTGATAATGGGGGATTCTCCCTATGAAGAATACGTCCCAACCACTGAGGAGCTTCACCTTATGAAGAAAGGGTCTCCTCGAGTGTACGAGACTTACTGGGAGGTGTTATGTCACTTCCACGTCTGCGGCCAGATAACCTCTTGGAGGGCGGGGGGAGTCAAGTAGCTGTCTTGGGCAAGCTACTTGTTCAATGGCGTCAACCAGAAAGACCGTCCGGTGACCCGACTGGCTCCCAGCTCTGACGAGGAGATTGCCGACAGGATCAAGGCTTCTGTAGACTCCTACACCACGGAGTCAAACGAGGATGTTTTCGAACCTGACACGGTTTTCAAAGCTTCCATCATCAAGCCCGGATCCCTATCTCCGACCACGCACTGTTGGCGGGCTTCTTAATGCTGTGGTTGAAGCGCTGTGTGGTGCCAACGCTGCCACATGAAGTCATTGTTGCCGACGTAGTGTACCCGGCGGTGCTCCTGGCTTATGGTAGGCCCATAGCCCTTCTCCCGGCCATGGCGGCGAGTATTCAAAGCGGGTTGCAGACGTTAACCCAAAATCTGTGCGAGGCAGGGAAGGCCGTCGACTCCCATGGCAAGGTGATTGTTGACTCGGAGGGGAGGCCGACGATAAAGCGCCCCAACCCTCGGGTTGAGCTTCCTTACACGTACCTAATGGCTTGGTACGTTATGCACTGTCCTCTCTAATGACGCCGGTGTCTTGGTGTGAGGGGTTTATTCCTTTCGTGCAGCAGTTGGAGGGTTCAAACTGGTGTAATACTTACGTGTATTACGTTCGAAAGTGCATCATGTCGGCTTCGAACTACCAGCTTAATCGCTGCTTCCCCGCGATTCCTGGTGCATCTTTCGGGGAATAATTTACTGACTCCGCAGGCCAAGATGACTTCACGAGGCTGTCAACGGGGGTTTTCTGGTGGTTGGTCAACATTCGGCCCGGGTATGTGCTTTTCCGGCAAGGGAATTCATGCACGATCGAGCCGTATATGCCGAATCGCTTCGCCCGACAGTTCGGCTATGATCAACTATATGTCGGCAACCCCAATGCTCGACTCGCCTTCAGTGGGAATTTGTTCGAAGGTACTCGGGCTTGGTATTATAGCGTGGCCGGAGGGACGAAAGCAACTTTTCGGCTGCCTATCAAAGGGCCGAAGGGCCGTACCAGCTTCAGCTTCTATACTTGGTACTTCCAGGCCAACCAAACACCAGATTTCGCTCCGGAGTATTCATGTATTGAGAGTATCAATGCAGGTTACGAAGCAAGGTCGGGGTCCACTAAACGCTCGCGAGGCGTCGAGCAGTATCTGAAGGCTCTGAAGGAGGTCAGAAGGGGGTCGAGGGAGGAGCCGCGAGCAGCAAAGGCTCGACAGGCGGTGGGTAAGCGTCCTCAAGGCTCTACCTCCACTGCTGAGCCTGCCCCAAAGAAGGTTCGGAGAGACTTGACGGTTACAGTTTCTCATCCGAGGACATCCCTTCTGGTGTTGAGGAACTGTGGGAAGAAGAGGCGGATGAGGATGATGCCCCCTTAGTCCATGCCCGCAGGTTGCGTAGCAGGGGCCCCAGGATTGTGGAGGAAGCGGAGCCTGCTGACAAACCCACCGCCGCTGACGAGGCCGAGCAGTTCGAAGTCGACATAATGAGCAGAGGCGATGTTGAGAGGCTAGGGGTCTCAGCTCAGCCCGGGGCTTCCTCAGCTCACGAGAGGAGGGATGAGGCACAGCAGCCGGAGGTCGACATAATGGGTGATGTTGAGATTCCAGGAGTCTCAACTCAGCCTGAGTCTTCCTCAGCTCACGAGAGGAGAGATGAGGCACAGCAGCCTGGGTCTCCCAGTGTATTCATCTCCAGTGCTCGGACAGTTGACCCCAGCCCTACCACTGGGGTGTTTGGAGGCAAGGCTCCGGTTGCCGAGGTCCCTCGCGTTGAACTGTCGTCTTCATCATCCGAAGAAGAAATCGATTTTGAGGATGAGGTCGACTTTGGCGATGAACCCGCTCCTCCTGATCCGAGTAAATTCTCACACATCTCAGAGGAGGAAATATATGGGTGTGAGCCGTTGACGACATCACCACTAGCGGCAGTTATTCCTGCTGAATCTGCTGAAGGTACACTACTCGTCAAACTCATCCTTCTAACTAGGAGAAGGATTTTTGACGTTTTCTTTTTTATTTAGCCTCGTGTTGCAGGGCTAGTCATGGTTAGCGAGGCCGCTGCTTCCTCCCAGATCGAGGAGATGATACATGAACTGGCTCAGCAGGAGAGAGCTGAGTCTCCTCGTACTGGGGTGCCTCAAGAGAGGGCAATCGTCGAAGTCGGGGAGACCTCCACCCTATAGGATTCACCCAAGGACTCGCCACCTTTGGACCCCCAGCCAAGTAAAGAAATGTTGGTATAAATGTTTTCCTTTTGCTATCATGGCTAATATTCTCGTAATTTGCAGAGGGCATTGAGGAAGTTCAGGCAAGTGCAGAGAGCATTGAGGAAGCTCAGGTAGGAGGAGATTTGGCGGTCAGTGCCTGCCCGGGAGACCACACAGCTCAAGCCTCGGCCGAGGATTCTGAGGAGGTCGAGCTCACTACCCTGTCATCGGCTGTGGAGGTTTCTACGGAGGTAGCACCCCCAGAAGCGCCAGTGGCTACTCTTGCTCCTGCCGTACCTGTGGTCAGCCCGACTCTTGCACCAGAAGAGCCGACCTACATCCCCCACACTGTGATAGAAAGGGGATCGGGGAACACCTCGGGTGATGATACCATGGAGTTCCTGACACGCCAAACGGTGCAGCAGTTCTTTGCCTCAATGCGATCATGCATCGATTTCATCCTGTCTGGGGGTAGCTCTTTTGAATTCGCCCAGACGTATCTCGGAAACTTGGTCGAAAACATCAAGTTAGCCGGAGGCCCTTCACTAGCCCAGGCGTGTCTGCTGCTGGTGGAGCAGCTGGGACAAAACCTGAGAGAGCTTCGATCCCTGGAGAATGCCGGCTCATTCCACGAGGCCCAGGAAACTCTGAATAGGCTCCTTGCTGCTCAAGAGCAAGAGCGAAGAGAGGTGGAGGAGCAGATAACCGATAACACCCGTCTTCTCGAAGGTTTCTAGGCTGATCATCAAAGGCTAGCGATCGAGTTCAAGGAATCTGAGATGATCATACAGGCTGCAAAGCAGGCTATCCTTGATTCTCGGGCCGCCATAGCCAGAGCTGAGGCAGTGATTACTACTAACGAACAGAAGCTTGCTACCTCTAAAAAGAGGCTAGCGGAGTTAGAGGCTGCCAAGACGCAAGTTGAAGCAAACCTCTATGTTTGTTCGTCCAAGCTGGAATCCCTCCGAGTATGAGCGCAGGGATTTTTACCTGAGGCGGATCTGCGGGCCCAAGCTCTCATGGAGACTGAGAAGGCGCGTCAACATGAGATACATCGCCTTAGAGAGCAAATCCGTTCCTTGGCGAACCAGGACCTTTAGCCTTCTCTTCTTTTCTTTTTTTTTTTGTAAAAAAAAGGACACTCCATTTACCAAGAGTGTTTGTATTTACTTTTATCATTTTTTGAATAATAAAAGTCTTTAAAAGTTTTTTTTTGCTCCACTTTCATTGCCTCGCTGCGGATGGATTCAATCTTTTAATCACAGTCTTTAATTGTGCTCTCCAGCTGACTGTGAATACTGAACTTAGGAAAACTAAGTTCTTTTGACGAAACGCAGCGTCGAAAGAGATGCGGCTCTGAGGCACGCGATTCTAACTTGCCAGTGAAGACGCGGTTCAAGCAGACGGGGAGGACGCGGCTTTGAGTGTGGTTCATTGGCCGCAATCCTTAACTCTATCCAGACGCAGAGTTCAGGATAATGAGGTCTTACGCCCCTTAACATTAACGCAGTCAGGGACGTGGCACTGGGCCTCAGTGTAAGACCCATAATCATGGATGTAGACGCAGCTCCAAGATGCTTGTAAAGGTGATGGGCTTTTTCTGCTGAAGTCATAAGCCTTAGGACGCAGCTTTATGTGCTTTCCCACTGGGGCCCCCAAAATGAGTCCCTTTTGTTGAGAGACGCGGATCGACTTTGAATCATCCAAGAGACGCGAAGGATCTTCTAACTTGGAATGAAGGAGGACGCCGATTTTTAAGAAAAGAGGGGACGCGGGTCTTTGGACGCAGCTCTCATACCTGCGTTTTGGCACGATTTCCCAGGCGTTATAAACAGCCTGTCATAAAGATTTTGTGAAATCTTTGAACGTCAAGTCTCCGTTGACGATTGGAAACCCGCACCATCCGTTGTTTCCCGAAGCGGTTTGTCCACGCGTCAGTTCTTCATTGGGCTTAGGCGTTAATGCCTTTTAATGCCAATACGGCACTGGCGGTTGGAAACCAGCGTCTTCGACGCTTCCCAAAGCGACGCTCCACGCGTCAGCCTCCCATTAGGCTTTGACAGTCGTGCAGTCATTAAGGCCGACGGTTCCAATTGATGAACCATTAATTATGGTTATTATGGGCTGCCTATAAATAGGGGCTCCTCCTCTCCCTTTAACAGTCCATACTTAAATTGTGTTCTTTTTGAGAGCGAGTGCTCTGAGAGATTCTGTCTTCTCCCTTTCTGAGAGACTCTATCTTCTCCCTTCAAGGACCCTATCAGGGGTTTGCCTCGATGGATGAAGATGACCCAGAGCTTCCATGCTTCTGTTTGGTCTCTTCAGTAGATTACCACTGTCAAGCGATTTCAATGATAGGAAGCGTCTCCCTGAGCACCTTTTACGTCCGCGCCTCAATGCAGAGAGTTCAACTCTTAACAGAGGCCTCTGCGGGTATGCCATGCCCACTTACCATGACATTTTAGATCCAACCAAGTTTGAATTTTAGTATATCTCTTAGAGAGATATCATCTGGACTTTCTTGCGAAGTCGTGGTTGGTGCATTCCTCTTCTGGAATTTGCGCCATCGACTTAAACTTTTTTGAACGCAAGTATTGAAGTCGTTAGTACCTGGCCGCGGGCTTTGCATACAGAGCTCGCGTCTTGAGGCCACTAACTTGGAAGAACTTCAATTCGGGTCGAAGGTTTCAGGCCTGAACTTTTGCAACTCCTGTTCCTCCAACAGAGAGATGGCAATTTTTGGCGTCTGATTCTCTGCGCGCCTTGTATCTTAGACGCGGATGTGGAATTAGGTCGCGTTTGAATTCTGTGTGTATCATAGTCTTGCTCGCGTCTGTTTCTGTTGTCGCAGGAATCTGGTCCAGCGTGCGGGTCATTCCCGCGTCTGCAGTCTTCAGTAATAACCGCGTTTGTGACTTAGTTTTCTTCTGTCGAAGTATACTAAGCTCTGAATTGTCTAATTCCCTTGTTTGCTTCTTGCAGGTAGGCTTGATCATCCTTTTTCACGTTCACTGGGCCCTTGGGAGAATATATCAGCCAACGAATTTGTTCGATGTTCGTCCACAAGGGAAGAAGTCATGGTCCTCGTCGTCTACAAGGGAAGAAGTCATGGCCCTGTCTTCGGGGGACGGGGGCCTAACCCTCGCCAGGATCACTTTGGATTCAATGCACCAGTCATGCTTGCTGGCATGGCATGGTCAGAGTGAGTATGGCGGCGGGGGTTACGGTGGACATAGTGGTGGGTAGCATCCCCTGTGAGGTCTCAAGACCTCCTCTCTCACCCCAGAAGTGGCATCGAGATGACTCTATGTTCACTGGATGAGCTTCTGGTGGAAGAGATGTTCATTAAGAAGGATTATAACCCGCCACTTCGGATGGTCAGGTGGAATCGGAGGATTCTCCTGCCACCGGACCTCAAGAACACCATTGCTCTTAGTCAAGGATGGGCTCTTTCGATGTTTACGTCATGCATTGAAGTGCGATCAGTTCCCGATCGTTGCCACAGTATCCGATCCCGCTTTGGCGCCCTTCCAAGCATCTTGTACTCGGAATAACATGCAGCTGAGGAGCGAGTGCAACCTCTGAGAGAGAGAGAGACTTCTTTGTACTCCTTAACTGTAACACTCAATCTTATTGTATAAGAGAGCGTTTTTGTATCACTTTCATGTGCCTGGATATAAATAAAAGTGACACTTTTCTTTTTCTCCTTCTATTGTCTTGAACTTTTTTTTTAGTCAGACCATAGAAGCAAAGGACTTTGACTTGTCAAAACTATGATAATAATTTCAAACAGTCAAACTTTTAGAGAGAAATCCTATTTTTGGAACTCCCCAATGCTGTCAGAGGTGTAATATTAACTTGACAAGAGATAAGATAATTTTGTGGACCTGTCAATCTATAAAGGAGAATGACAAGTGAAACTCGTACCCCAGGGAAAATGGGCCTTTATCAAGGTTTAAGATTCACTTGATTAAGCTCAGTTGGGATTTGAAGGAAAACACTATTAATGGTGTAGTATTAACCTAACAATGTGTTTAGGTAGACTTGTTATTCTGTTGAAGAGAATAGCAAGTGAATCTAGATCCGCGGGGAATCTAAGAAGGTTCTTACCATTAGAGGTGTGATATTAACTTAACGGGTTGAATGCAGTCCTGTCAGAAATATGATATTAACCTGACAAGGATGTGAGTCAGAGGTGTGATATTAACCTGACTCAGAAATACTTCAGTTTCATTTGGGAAAACAGAAGTGTCACTGACATAGGTGTGATGTTTAACTTGACAGTGAGGGTAATGCTAGAGGTGTAATGTTGAACTTGGCATTGGTCATCTCGACTCCGATACGGAAGTTCGAGGGAAATTCATTGTCATAGGTGTATTGTTGAACTTAACAATGAATTGGATGCTAGAGGTATGATGTTGAACTTAGCATCATCCATTTCGGCTTCGACATGGAAGTCTGGGGGAAAGTGACTGTCAAAGGTGTGTATTAAACTTGGCAGAAACTTGATGTACTGTTTAGAAGTGTAATGTTAACTTAACAGTAATTTGTCAGAGGTGTGATATTAACTTGACAGAAATTGATTTGCGATATGAGCAATTTGAGGACCTGTCATCCTATTGATGAGAATGGACAAGTGGAGTTTAAAGTGCCAGAGGTATAGTGTTAACTTGACAACAACTGTATTTTTATAGACCTACCATTCTGTGGATGAGAATTGGTAAGGGATTTTGGAGGGGAGAGTGGAGTTGAGTCCACTTAGGATTTTTAGCAAACCCTCAGCTATCAACGGATTTGAGGTGCCTTTACCAACTACCGTTTGAGTTGGGCTAGCCATGCTATTCCCCTCAGCATGATGAGTGTCCAAGATTTATGTTGGGCTTAAAAGCCAACGTTTTCCTTTATCCTTAGCCGTCGGAGGCGTCGGATGTTAATGAAGAAGCTCTTCTTGTTTTGATCAGAGGTGTACTTTTAACTTGATCGGGGGAGGAGTACTATTAAGGATAGTACTTCTTCAAGAATCTGCCATTGATCGGCATCATGAGTGTATCGCCATTTGAAGTTATGAGACGATATGACCCATTTGAGTAGACTGACTCTACTACAAATGGCCCTTCCCATTTGGGTTGGAATTTTCCTTTTATCTTGTGCGTCATTACCATGGGTCTTCTGACGGCTAAGACAAGATCGTCTTTCTTGAAAGTTCGCATTTCGCATAGAGATGGAATTTAGATTTCTAGTGGAAGCACGGCTTCACACCCGTATACCAAAGAAAACGGCGTGGCTTTAGTCGGGGTTCGCACAGTTGTGCATAGGCCCATAAGCATTCACCTAACTTGTCGTCCCAATCCCGTTAACTTTTCGATACGAATTTCTTGAGAAGCTTGCCAATGGTCTTATTGAAAGCTTCTGCGAGGCCATTAGCGGCAGGATAGTATGCCGTTGAGGACACACTCTGGATTCTGAACTTAGCGCAGAATCTCTGGAAAGCCTGGCTGATGAACTGGGGTCCATTGTCATGGACAATTCGCCGAGGTACACCAAAACGGTAAATGACGTGATGCTTTACGAACTTGATCACGTTAGACGATTTTACCTCCTTCAAAGGGATGGCCTCGGCCCATTTAGAGAAGTAATTGGTTATTGCCAAAATGAACCGATGTCCTTTTGATGATGGTGGGCTGATAGGGCCAACTACATCCATCCCCCACATTTCAAATGGCCAGGTAGAGGTCGTAGAATGGAGGTACTCTGGTGCTTGATGGATGAAATCGCCATGCACCTGGCAAGCGTGACATCTTTTAGCATAAGTGACGGCGTTGGCAATCATCTTGGGCCAATAGTAACCCAACCTTTGGAGTCGATGTGCCAATTTTAGGCCGGGTTGGTGGGCTCCACACATGCCGTCGTGGGCTTCTTTCAATACCTATTGAGCCTCCTTTGGTGAGAGGCACCGGAGTAAGATCCCGTCATGCGATCGACGATACAATGTTCGTGTAATCGCATTGTAGTAAAATTTAGGGGCTTTCCTTCGAATGGCAGCCGCTTCCTTGGCGTCCTCAGGCAGGATGCCGTACAAGACATAGTCGATATAGGGGAATCGCCAGTCTTTAAGCTCTGGCCCGGTTGACAATTCCAGCGCTTCTTTGCCTTGACACTCTCCCTTTGACTCCTGATAGTCTTCGAGGGCAGTTCTCGGGCAATACAGGTCGTGGCTGTAGACGAATACTTTCTCCATTGCTCCAGCTGGAAGAGCTAAGGAGGCCGCGAGGGATGCGAGTGCATCTGCGTGCGCATTTTGCCTGCGCGGTACATGGTCAATGTAGAAGTTTGTGAACCTTTTGGCCATGCGGATAGTTGCGTTGTAGTAGGGTACTAGGTCCTCATGTCTGACCTCGTACTCCCCGCGAACTTGGCTGACGATGAGTTTAGAGTCGCCATATGCCTCGAGATTTTTAACCCAATCTCATCGGTGAGCTGCATCCCAATCAAAAGAGCGTTGTATTCTGCTACATTGTTGGAGCAAGATTCAGTAAGCGAGATGGCTCGGGGAATCACATAATTCTGTGGTGAGACGAGTACTACTCCTACCCCCGCTACTGTATGTCCCTTTGGGCTTGTTCTCGATGCACCGTCGAAGAAAAGTTGCCATACTTGACTTTCGAACGATGTCTGAGTTAGGCAGACTTCAGCAACTTCATCTGGGAGATCCTCGTAGACTTTGGCTGCCCTCGGATCTGGGTGCTCAGCTAGGAAATTTGCCACCGCTTGACCCTTAATAGCCTTTTGTGGTAAAAAGTGCATCTCATATTGGGATAGCAATATGGCCCATTTTGCCAGCCGGCCGTTCAATGATGAAGGCTTAGTCATAAGTAACCTCAGGGGGTTGACTTTTGATATGACATTTATAGTTTGGCCTACCAGATAGTGTCGCATTTTCTGAATGGCGAATACTAATGCCAAACATTCCTTCTCGATCGGGTTATACCGATGTTCGGCTCCGATCATTGTTCTACTCAGATAGTAGATCGCTTGCTCACGTCCTTGATCATCATGCTGAGCTAGTAGAGCTCCAAAAGAATGATCCATTGCCCGGACATACACCAGGAAAGGCTTTCCGGATACCGGAGCTGCAAGGATTGGTGGTTGTGTGAGGTATTGCTTGATTTCCTCAAATGCTTGTTGGCAAGCGTCGTCCCAAATGAACGAAACACCCTTCTTCATTAGCTTAATGAAGGGTTGGCATCTTCCGAAGAGATTTGAGATATACCTGCGGATGTATGCCAATCGTCCTTGCAACCCCCTGAGTTCCTTGAGATTTCTCGGAGGTTGCATCTCCTGGATAGCACGAACCTTTTCTGGGTCCACATGAATCCCCATAGAGGTAACTACAAATCCTAGGAATTTTCCACTGGCCACCCCCAGGAAGAACTTGGTGGGGTTCATCTTCAATTGATGGGCCCGCATGATGCCGAAGATCACTTTCAGGTCAGCTATGTGATCACCCTTAGTGCGACTTTTTACCGCAATATCATCAACATAACATTCTACCATTTTGCGTATTTGCTGCTGGAAAATGGCATTCATGGCCCTCTGATAGGTTGCCCCCGCATTCTTCAGTCCGAAGGGCATGACGGTATAGCAATAAACCCCCAATGGTGTCCTGAAGGAGGTGTGCTTTTCGTCGTCAGGATACATTTTGATTTGATTGTATCCTGAGAATCCGTCCATGAAGGACATTCGTTCGAATCCGCAGGTATTGTCAATCATGACGTCTGTGATTGGCAATGGTAATTCGTCTTTAGGACAAGCCTCGTTTAGATCACGGAAGTCGATGCAGATCCGGGTCTTTCCATTTTTCTTAGCAACGGGGACGATGTTGGCTACCCAATCGGGATGCTGCTCTTCCCTGATGAAGCCCAAATCTATGAGCTTTCTGACCTCCGATTGAATCGCCTCCATTATTTCTGGACGGAACCGTCGCTGTTGTTGTTTAACTGGCTTTACGTCCGGATTGATGTTGAGGCGGTGCATAGCCACCTGAGGATCAAGTCCAGGCATGTCTTCATAATTCCAAGCGAAGACATCTCTGTACTCTTGAATAAGAGATATTAGATCCTTTTTCTCTGACGGTGACAGGCCGTCGCTTATGAAGATGGGCTTAGGGTTGGCCTCATCTCCTAGATTAATCTGAACAATCTTGTCTTCTGTGGGTGGTTCGCGCTATTCAAAGCGGGTGTCCCAAAGAGTGTTTAAATGTCTGATCCAAGGATCTGCATCGGATCGGATCATTTTTCATCTTCATCTTCCAGATGGCTTGTTGAAACCATGTTCATCGAAAGTTCTTTGAAGATGTTGCCGATACTAGCATCTGACTCCCATGATGACGTGCCTGAAGAGTATTTATGGCCAAATGAGCCCCCAGAATCAGAGGCTGATGGAGTCGGAGTTGATACATAGCCCAACCCCCTGCGCCTCCGATGATAATAATCAGGGGTTTTTCCTTTCGGCACAAAAGACCGAAGTAGCGTTCTCCTTCCTTTGCCGAAGTTCAACCCGGGTCTGTTTGTTAGGTCATATCCCATTCATTTCATCATTTTGAGTATTTTTGGTTCATAATGACTGAACTGAGGGGATTCCTCCTCGCCTTATGATTCTTCGTGGGGCGTTGGTTCAGACGAGATTCGCCCAAAAAGAATTGGTTTTTGGCCTCTCCGTCTTGTTGGAACCATAAATATAGATTCTTGCGCATTACCATTATCTTGGTATGTCTCAAAAGACGATTTCACTGGCACATGCAATGATGTTAAAGCATCCATTGCCGACCAGAGATCATCATCTACTTCGGTGCTAGTGTCTGACGGTACTAAATCAGAAGCAAACACAGAAAAATACGCTAAATCTAATTCTTCATTAATGTACCAACCGCCTACATCGTCGGTGGTATTATTAACATCGAGCTTATCAATGCTCGTTACAAGTGGTTCCAACTCCCATAAGCACTCTTCTTTTTTGGCTCGGTGTCAGCTTCGTTTCTAGAGTCTGGCTCCTCTGGTTGCGGGACTTCATCCGTCTCCACGAGATCTTGGTACAGTAATGAGTCTATGAAATAATTCTCGACCCCTTTGAATGGATGCCTTTCGGCAATTAACGTCTGCACCTTTCCACCCTAGTCAATGTATTTCATGACTTGATGGAGAGTGGAGGGAACGATGGAGTTGCGGTGAATCCACGGTCGTCCCAGCAATAGGTTGTAGGAAGTTTCGGCATCAATGACGTAGCATGTCACTTCCGACTTTAAACTTCCAATCTGGCATTTAAGCTTGATCTTCCCCATCGGACGGGTCCCGTTGGCATTGAACCCATAGATAGTTGTCTGGGTAGGGCTCAAACGATGAGTAGGAATGCCCAGATGTTGCATGACCCGGCGAGGCATGATGCTCAACGCGGACCCTGGATCTACCTGAATGCGGTTCACTTCGGATGATCCAATATACCCTGTGAAGTACAGGGGTCGATCATGCTTCCCTTTAACCTGCATATCCTCTGCCGTGAAGGTGATGCAGGGGGCATTCTGGGAGGTGTGGAGACAATTCTCTACATCTTCCTCCTTTGGCACCTGGGTCATGAAGACCTCAGCATTTGCCAGAGCCTCTTGTAGAGCTTCTCTGGTTGACTTCGACAGCCTAAGAAGCTCATACAGGGTAATCCGCGCCGGGATGTTGGCCAATTGAGCCAGGACATCAAATCGGTAAGGCGCCGTAGATCCTTCCGCGATGCCCTTTTGAAGGGTTCGAGAAAATCGAATCTCCTTCTGTTTCTCCACGGGTTGTTTTGTGGAGGGCTTGGTTGGCTCTGCAGCTGGTTGTGGAGGGGTTGCCGCCGTTTCGCCATACTGCTTCAAGTAGGGCTGTCCTGAGCGGGTTTCCGCCACCAGCTGACCGGGTTCTGCGGCCAGAACTATTGTCTCCTCTTCCGAGTCGGTTAGCGAAGGAATATCGGTATCCGCTTCTCGAGAAGAGGCACACACCACATTGCAGGATGACGCCTTTGCCTTGCCCTTGGACTTCTTATTAGTTACAGTAGTCCATTGCTGGGCGTCAACAAGGTCAGGGTGGACCCACATGATTTCCCCTCGAGGCGTGGGAACAGGTATCAGGCCTTTCTCTTGTTGCTGGTGAGGATCTGTGTTGACCACTCTTAGCTCTCCTTTCGGAACAGGGACCACCCCCGAAGGCGTTGGGGGTTGTCTTTCGAACTGGAGAACTGACGTCATGTTAGCCGTCACCTTCTTCTGCTCTGGTCGGAGTTTTAATACCTTCGCGTCAATCAGGGCCTGAAGGATGTCCTTGAAGACGTAGCAGCTTTTGGTGGGGTGTCCCAACATCCTGTGGTATAAGCAGTAATTGGGATTGTCGGTTTTACCGACTTCTTTAGGGCGCCTGGCTTCAGGGAGCTTCAATCTATTGCTCTTGTTGAGTAGCTTAAAGAGCGAATCGACATGTTCCTCCTTGAAAGAATACTGCTTGTTGGTGCGTGGCTAGCTTAAAGAGCCACTCGCCTTGACCGGTTGAGGTTTGGCGGGAGATTTGGTCTCCGTTGCCAAATTATCCTTCCGCTTTGTCTGGAGGGATTTGTCTGGCGCACGCCTGGTTGACCTCTCTGGCCATGGCTTCCCTTCTTCTACCCTGACGCGGGCAACAATCTCCTCAGCCTGTTCACCTTGTTGGACCAACTGCTTCCAGGTGCGGCTTTCAGCAACTCCTATTTGAGCAAGGAGTGAGGTTTGGAGATTGTGGCGGCATGTTTCCACCAGGGTGACCTGGGTCATGCCGCTCGGACATCGGAGTGCCACATTCCGAAATCTTTCTACGAAAGATTTGATGGACTCTCCCTTTCGCTGTTGGTAGCCAAAAGGGTGGGCATTGTGACTTCCGAGTCGTCTTCGAAGAAGCGTGTTAGGAATAGCTTCTCCAAATCACCCCAGTTCTTGATGGAGCCTTTCGGGAGTTTCATAAACCATTCGAAGGCGAGCCCTTTCAGGGTACCAATGAACAGACGTGCCAAGATGGCATCATTGTCTACTACATTCCCTGTTTGGGATTTAAAGTAGTAGAGGTGTTGGTTGGGTGACCCCTTCCCATCGAATGCTTAGAGGGTTGGAGCCTTAAACTTGGGCGGGTATGGAACCAAGTCCTACTCGGCCGGATAAGGCCGGACCACTCCCGCTTCCTGGAGGCCTTTACGGTTGGTGAGGGCCTCAAGGCGTTGCTCTAATTGATTCATTCTTTCGAAATGAATCTTCCCCTGATTTTGGTCGTCCTTCCGTTGCGACGAGGATTTGGACGAGGTCGAGGTGGGCTTCTCTCCATCAGGGTGCACAGAAGACGAGCTTTCTCCCTCTTTTTTCTTGCCCTTAGACTTTTTAGGGGGAGATTTCTTCCTGTCTTCGAGCAACTGCGCAAGCATCTGCTTGAGAGAGTCGATAGATTCCCGTTGAGCAAGAATCATATCGAGTTGTTCCTTCTGAACCTGGGCTTGCTGATCCAGGCGTCGGGCCGTCTCCTCAGGAGTGCTTATCATGTAGATGAAGGCCTCCTTCTCTATGGAAGAGTTTGAGGCCTGCGATTCTTCTACTGCAGAGTGAGAGTCGTTCACTTCGATGCCCCAGGCTAGGGCATTATAATCAATTGGGGGGATGGCCCCGGTCCGGGTATGAGTGTGTCGATACACTCCTTCCGGTTCAGAGTCAGACTCGTCAGAGCTGACTGCAGGCTGTTTTCCTCTGCTCCTGCTTGTCATATTCGCAGTGAGCTCTGGGTATTCAGCGTCAGAGAACATCCTCCGCCTATGAGAGCGACTTCTTTTGGCTGACGGGGGTATCAGGGTCAGCTGTCTAACTAAAGACTGCTGGTGCACACCTGAACCACAACGGCACTCGGAGAGCATAGAGATGAGCCGTTGGCAGCAACATGATGAAGTGACCTGATTGGCACTTCTTTTCTTCGTCAAGTAATCCCTCAGATCCACGGGAGGGGGATCGAAGAGATTATCCTCGCAACGTCGAAGACGAGAGGCATCCATATGCTGTACAGCCTGGACGCGGATTTCAGGGACGCGACTTTCGCGCCGCAGCTGTAAGACGCGCGTCTGGTGTCTCTGTTGAGACGAGACGCGATTGTCGCGTTGCCGCTTAGTGCGTCGGGGCAGAAGAGTTTGAGAGAGAGTGGGTTGCTGGGCCCCACGTCTATGGGGGCGTGCCTCTTGCGCTTGACGAGGCGCAGAGGTTTCACCTTGGCGTTTGATAAGTTGGTCTTCAGAGGACCTAACTTGGGGAGTCTCGCGTTTGGGCCGCCAAACGCGGACTTCGCGCGCTGGATGCGGCGTAGCTAAGACGCCAGTTTGTGCATTGCGTGCAGCCTCAGTTGGACAATCAGAAGTTCCAGCTTGAAGCTGACGCGCACGCCTCCTCTGACGACGCTCAGCATTTCGGTTGCGTCGTGGAGGTGGAGAGAGACCAACGACGACCTGATGCTGGACACCAGAGATTTTGACCACGCGGGTCTCCTGAGAGACGCTGACGCGTGTGTTCCGCGTGGCGCGGTTGGTCGCAACAGCAGTTGTGCCTGAGACCACGCGGGCCTCCTGAGAGGCGTTGGCGTGTGTATCCTGCTTGGCACAGTTGGCAGCAGCGGCGCCCGAGAGAGCCTCAGATCGGGCTTCGGGGCCATTCCCCGTCGAGACCCTGCGGCAGACGCGGGTCCTTGGGCTCTTGGAGCCAGAAGAGAGAAACTCTTCGTACTTTGCCTGGTCGAACTTGACAACTAGCGATTCGACCATCTTCCCCTTACGGAGGACGTCACCTTGCACCACGATTTGCTCGTCGGTAACAAATGAAGTCCCCAGCGGGAGTCGCCATCTCTTGTACGCACACGGAGAAGGTACGAGCTCGAAGTAAGATTTCCTTGAATCAAATTGAAAAATTACAACGGACTAGTATTCCGGTTACAAGGGAGGGAGGATGTTGAGTCTTGAATCCTCCCTTTGTTTAAGGCTGGGTTCTTCAAGTGGCGATGGAGAGTGAATCTCGTTCTCCGTTGACCGGGTGACTGTCTAGACCTTCGGAGATCTTCTCTTCGGCTGGTAGAAGGAGTAGCACAGCTCTGTCTACCAAAACTCTCATAGAGAAGGTAGGCAAAGAGCAACTTGTACGCAGCAAGCTTGCTTAAGAGTTGAGCTCTCTCTTGCTTCTCTCTCTGTCTGCCTGTGTGCAGTCTGTTGTCTATCTCTTGTTTCTTGTGTCGTGTCCCTCCATTCCTCATAGCGGTGGGGCTATTTATAGAGGTTTCAGGGGTGAACGTGCCCCCTAAAAATGCTCCACAATGAGGGGCTAACTTCCCCGCTATGTGGGCGGTGACTGGCCCCATAATCAGGGCGGTTATAACCGAGACGTGGGCCTTGGACCCTCGCTTCCTTTTGGTTGAGACGCGGGTGTCGAGCCCTCGCGCCCTGAGGTTGAGACGCGGGTGTCGAGCCCAAGCGCCTTGATGTTGAGACGTGGGTGTGGAGCCCACGAGCCTTGATGTTGAGACGCGGGTGTCGAGTCCTCGCGCCTTGATGTTGAGACGCGGGTGTCGAGCCCACGCGCCTTGATGTTGAGACGCGGGTATTGAGCCCACGCGCCTTGAGGTTGAGACGCGGGTGTCGTGCCCTCGCGCCTTGATGTTGAGACGCGGGTGTGGAGCCCACGCGCCTTGATGCTGAGACGCGGGTTTGGACTCTCACGCCTTGATGCTGAGACGCGGGTTTGGACCCTCACGCCTTGATGCTGAGACGCGGATGGCCATCATTAGTCCTGCGTCTAGAACCTGAAACTCTGCCTTTTTTAATAGCTTGTCTTTTAATGATTTTTAGACAGCCTACAGCCAGGTCGTAACCTCTAACTTCTCAAATACATGATAAAGTACTTGGTGATCAACTTCTTGATCACGAATAAGCACTCTCACAAACAAGGATCCTAGAAGATAGATTTAGTAATGAAAGGCTTATGCTTGTGTTAAAAAACTAGATACATTTGAAAGAGAAAAGCTTAAGAAAATTCTTTTGAAAACTCTAGAGAAGCACTCTTAAAAACTCTCTTTTGATATGGATTTGAAACTCTAAAACTTGTTGAGAAAACTCTATTGAAGTTAGGAAAAATAAATCCTAAAAAATCTTATGGAAAATCAGACCAAAAACCCTTATTTATAGGCCAAACAAAAATTAGCCGTTGGGGGGTCCAACACAAGCTAAACCAGCCTGTCAGCTGACCAGGCGGTTAACTGTCAACGGTCAAAAATATGACCGTTGGGATTGCCGATCGACTGGTCCCAACATCCAGAGAGCAAGCGGTCGACCGCTCAGTCGAACAAAATAAATAGAGAGCACTGAGTCTCTTTGCTGTCGACTGGTTAGTCAACCAGCATGCACAACCCTTAGGCATGTGCACATCCGGTCGACTGGAATCAGCCCCAAAACTATATATATTGTATTTTAAACATCTTTTTAAATCCAATTAACTTTCAATAAATCTCAATAAATTTTACAAAAATAAGTTCATGTAAATACATTAAAGTAAAAATATGGGTGATTAAAAATCAACACATGTTATAAACATATGAACTTATTTTGGAGATATAAAATACATTTTTTGAAATAAAAATATATTTTCAAAATACTAAACTTGTAAATAGAAAATAATATTTTTCTAAAACTCTCATAAATGCAAAAACAAGTTCCTCAAACACATTTGAAGCTCAAAATATATGGATAACATCCAATACACATATAAAATAATGTAAACTTATTTTTGACATTATATACTAAAAAAAAAATAACTTTTGATAAAAATAAAATGTAACTCATCAAAATAAGTTTCTATGAAAATCAAGCTTTAATATGTGTATAGAATCTAACACATATTCCAAACTATAAAACTTATACTTTTGAGATATAAGCCATGTAAAACACAAGATATGAGTTTAAAATATAAAGATAGAATCTTTTACAGAACGATATAGTTAAACTCGATGTTTTTGAAAATCAAAACACCAAAACTAATATTCTTGAAACTAATATGAAACTTTGGTGTGTGTGTGAAAGTGTGTAAGCTTGAGAAATCCCAATTAATCTATTCTTTACATAAATCTTAAACTTATAAACTCTTGACTATTGTCTTCTCCTTGAATAAATCTTTTTTTCAATCTTGACTCGATCCAAACTTGATTCCATTGAGGTAGACTCCTCTTTGAGTACTTGATGCGATCTTGAAGTTTGAGCTTTTAAATCAACACATGCTAACTTCAAAACTTGACTTTGAATATTTTATTGAAGGTAAACACCAACAAAGATCTGTAAATCACCTAGAGGGGGGTGAATAGGTGATGGCTAATCTAATGGTCACTAAATGCGGAATTAAAAACTATTATGACCTAAACTAAAAATCTTAAACTAAACACCACGTATAACACAAGAGTGTAGCCGAATTCCCCGTGAAGGGCTCTGGACTAACTCCTCTAGATTCCCCTAGATAAGGGTTGAGGTGTCGCGTTGGCTCTCTTGGTTAAATACAAGTGTTAGCAAACAAACCTAAGCATATACAATATGAGCACACAATATATCAAGCATATAAGTGTAAAGACAATAGAAGCATGCAAGATATAAACAAGGAGATAGAGAGAGAGAGAGAGAGTGAGCAATCGCAAACACAAGGGATTTGTTTCGAGGTTCGAGCACCCTTGCTCTACATCCCCGCCTTCGACACACGAAGGATTTCCACTATAATCGATCCCACGGATCACTTGGTGCCGCAACACCTACAAGCTCTCGGACTCCCTAGTCCGTACACACCGCAAGCCCCACAAGCTTGCCGAGGCCGCACCTCAAACAAAGAGTTCACACACGAACTCTAAACCACCGCGAACACAATTGTCCGCCTCCTCAAAATACAAGAAAGAACTCTTGGTGATCTAAACACTTTGATCACCAATAAACACTCTCACAAAAACACTCCTATAGAATGAATATGTCAATGGGTTGCTCAAGTGTTTGCGAGAAAAACTAGGATTGAAATGGTGGAGGAAAACTCAAGAAATCTCTTTTAAACACTCTTGGTAAACTCCCCTTTTGATTGGAAATATTTGACTCTAAAACTTGTGGATGTAACCACTGAAATGAATGGGAAAAACTAGCCCAAAACTCTTCTTAAAATCTTAATCAAAATAGCCCCCAAATGCCCCAATTTATAGAGCTAGAAAAACTAGCCGTTGGGGTCTGACAGAGCTGTCGGTCGACCGCCCAGTCGACCGCCAACGGTCAGAAATCCGACCGTTGGGGCTTCGGTCGACCGGCCCGATCGACCGAGCCTCTGGAACAGAGAGCAAACTCTCTGTCGGTCGACCGCTCGGTCGACCGGGGTTTTCCAGAGAGCAGCAACTCTCTGACGGTCGACCGGGTGGGTCGACCGGCCCTCCAGTGCACAAAGGCGTGCACGTCTGTGCATGACGGTCGACCGCTCGGTCGACCGACTTCAGACTCTGTCGACCGGTCGGTCGACCGTTTGAAGCCTGGAAACAGAATACTGGGATTTAAAACTTGATCTTTTTGGTTGAAATAAAATCCCATAAATTCACAGAAAATCTACAAAAATAGTTTTACCAATATAATTTGATAAAAAAACATGTTTGCACAAAATCAAGGCATGTTACAAATGATTTCGACTATTTTTGTAACTTGAAAATTTTGGCTTAAAAACGAAAACTGTATTTTCCAAAATGATTTTCCAAAACTTATTTTTCTAAAAACTTCTCCAAATACAAAAACAAGATATTTAAACTTATTTGAAGCATAGTGTGTATGGATATGATCCACTACACAAACATGGTGAAATATCTATATTTTTGACATTAAACTCTAAATATGGTTTTGGTTAAAACATATAAACTAGAATACCAAAAACCAAACATGTATTTTCTAAAATAGAAAATATTTTGTAAAAACAAAACTATCAAGAGTGTGTGTGTATAGATATACTTGAGCAATCCACCAACTATTCTATCCTTTACATTTTATCTAAAAACAAAATCTTATAAAACAAACCTAGACACAAGTCTTCATCTTCTTGAAGTCTTCACTTAAAGTCTTCTCATCTTCTTGACTTGGTCCAAACACGATCCAATGGCTCTTGTATCAAACCGTGCTAGCTCCAAACCTTGACTTTAAATCCTTTGTTGAAGCTATGCACCTATTAAAATCTTGATCATAAATCTGAAACTAATTAAACACAAGATCATTAGTAACATAACTACATGAGTTGATCATCATCAAAACTAGAGTGATGGGCCTTTGGGCCAACAATCTCCCCCTTTTTGATGATGACAAAACTCATGAAGTTATATATGCATGGATTAAAGTAAAGCTTCAAAGAAGCTCCCCCTTAACTCATGCATAACAAATAAACAAATAAATATGCAATGTATGCTCATAGACATGTATGCAAATCTAGGAGATAAACATGCCAATCAAGCATAAAACAAATCAAATTCTTTTTCTCTTATATTGCAAAATAAAACATATATGCATAAACATAAAAACTACTCCCCCTTTATGAATAAAGAAAGGAAAACATGCATATATACCAAAATGCTTCTCCCCCTTTTTGTCAATCATCAACAAAAGGGTTAAAGTAAAAAACAAAATCATCAAATTTTTCTTCCCCTTTTTGTCATAAACAAAGAGATCACTAAGGGGTCAAATCAAAGCAATCAATAAAGAGTTATATGCGATATACATTCATGAAGAGGAAGACGCTAAGTTAGCTGCCCTACATATATGCATTACATGAAGAAGGGATGACAAGCCCTAATTCACATAACACATAATCTGTAATGCATAAGAGGAGATGTGAAGCTCCCCCTACACAAGTGTATCACATAAAGAAGAGTTGTCAAGCTCCTCAATACAAGATACACTCAACATGAATCTATATGTGAAAGAGATGTTAAGCTTTCCTTACATATAGGCAATACAAATAAAAAATGTTTTGATTTTTAATTGTTTAAACAAAATTTTGAATTTTTCTCAATAAAACAAATTTTGAGATATCTTGTAAACAAAATTTTTAAAGATACCAATTAAAAAAAATCATGTTGATACCAATTGTAAATAAACATTACAAATTTTGAATTTTTCAAATAGGTAATACATATTGATACCAATTGTAAATTTATAACAAATTTGAAATTGAAGTATATTGATATCAATTGAAAAACGATGCATAAGCTTTATTAAAATGTCAATTGAGATACCAATTGAAAATAAAGTTTTAACTTAAGCTTAGCATAAACTTACTATGTGCTTTAAAAATGTAAACCCATTGTAAAGCAAGCACATGAAAATCATATATATGTATGAAAAGAGAATACCAATAGCGATTGATATTATTGAAATAATGAAGCATACATATATAGAAAACAAAATATGAGTATATACACAATTATCAATTTAGATACCAATTAAAAAGATCCAATGATACCAATTGAAAATAACAATGTGGATCAAGTATATAACTCATAACCTACCACCCTTTATATGCACAAGGTAAAGGATTTTCAATAAAGCTTACAAGGCATACTCGCCCAGCCATCCGCCCATTAAGGTTGGAAGGGGTTTTCGAAAATAATTTTGAAAATAGTTAAGCATTGAAAATCTCTTCCAAATGAAGAATAATTAACTAGTTAAAAGTAAATTTTGAAAACTAGTTAAAGATCCTTCAAAAACATGAAACCAAAATATAAGTTTTCATGAATCATACCAAATACACAAGAGTTGACACTCAAAATCGATTAAGCTCATAAAAATGTACATGAAACAAGGTCATGACAAAACAAATAAAGTGTGAGTGTACAAGAATCATGTGTTTAGCATTTTCATGAAAATAAACAATAATGCTCAAAACAAACATGAAAATTTATTTTTCATTTTAAAAACAAACTTCAAGGTATATGTATGATTTATCTAAATCTAACAATATGCATACATATCCCAAACATAAAAGAGTTTATTAAAGGTATTTGCATGAAGGTAAGGGACTCACGGGTATACATGTATATTTATTAGATTTGAATTTAAAAATACATATACATGAAGTAAAACATGAAAATAGGCAAAACAAGTATAAATGAAAGAATCATCAAAACTAGCCTATATATGTGCATATAGTGGGTACAAATGAGCATGAAGTGCAAACATATATGAATCAATTTGTTCTTACTATTTGTACATGTATAAATACAAGTTTTGATAAAAACTACATTTAAACTAGTATTTACCACATGAAGCACAAAACAAATAAAACAAGTACATGCTAAAAATGTCACATATGTAAAAGCATGTAAATAAAATAGGAGTTTTAGAGATAGTTACCAAACCAAAGAACTATGCTCCAAAGCTCCAAAACATGGTGGTTGTCCCACCAAAACTTCCTTGATAGCAGTGCATCAAATATGTGTCCATCATGTCCATGTGCATCCACCATCAAGGCACCATCCCTCTCACGTCTTGTGAGAGCCCTCACCTACATCAAAAACACAAGGTGGGGTTTTGGTACCCATTTTCTTTGGGTCCTTGGGGGTTAGTCTTGTAAGGAACCCAAATAGTTTTCTTATTAGCAAAATTAATATGATGTATTCTATCAAAACAAAATTTTGCTAAATGGCCTTTGCGGCCACAATGTGTACATTTGTACACCTTAGGATGCTTATGTGTATGTGTATGATCGTGGCGTGCAACATAAGCATATGCATGATGATGTGCATGAGAATGTGGAGTTTGTTTCTTTGAAAACAAAGACTCCAATCTTTTATGGTTGAATGCACAATTGCTCAAAGTTGAGCTCAAACAATTAATCCTATTTTTCAAAACATTAATCTCACTATTATCAATGGTGGCATGTAAAGCATGGTGAGATTGTGAAACAATTTTCTTTTTCTTTTTCAAAAATTTTTTTTTTCCAAAGACGTGTTTTCTTGTAAAGCAATATCTTTTTGTTTTTCCACCAAAATAACTTTATTTTTCAAAGATGTGTTTCCTTCATAAAGATCACTCAATTTTGAAAGTAAGGAAACATTCTCATTTTTCAAATTCTCATTTTCTTTTCAATGCATGCAACCTTATTTTCTAATGAATCTTTTTCATTAAGCAAGCAATCAAATTTCTTTTTCAAATTTTTATTATCTTTTCTTAGCATGTCATATTTTCCTAGTAATTGTTGACAAAAACAAGCAAGCTCATCATATGACATGTTATCATCTTCTACCTCGGATTCGGTAGTTACTTCAAGGGGGTTATCCCTTGGACCATGTAGCACAAGTTGGAGGTGTTGCTTCCAACATCCGAGTCGCTTCCCGCATAGTATTGTTCATTTTCGCCAAGGAAGATGAGGGTGTTCCATGCTACAAAAGCCGAATCAATATTAGAAACCCTAGATAAATAATCATCATTTAGGGTTGATTTTAAAGCATGAATGGCCTTTGCATTAGTCTCAATATTCTTGCCATTTAAACAATATGCATCATTAGTTGTGGCAAGATAAACATGAATACCTAGGGCCTTGAGGTACAAGGACATCTTCACCCTCCATATATGGATGTTAAGAATGTCAAACATGGGTGGTGACATGAAGTCCATGGTGTGTGTACAAATATTGTGATTAGCCTAAAATGAGGATCTTGAACTCTAGGTTGTAAGACCCAAATTCAGAGCACTTGGCTCTGATACCAATTGTAAATCACCTAGAGGGGGGTGAATATGTGATAGCTAATCTAATGGTCACTAAATGCGGAATTAAAAACGATTATGACCTAAACTAAAAATCTTAAACTAAACACCACGTATAACACAAGAGTGTAGCCGAATTCCCGTGAAGGGCTCTGGACTAACTCCTCTAGATTCCCCTAGATAAGGGTTGAGGTGCCGCGTTGGCTCTCTTGGTTAAATACAAGTGTTAGCAAACAAACCCAAGCATATACAATATGAGCACACAATATATCAAGCATATAAGTGTAAAGACAATAGAAGCATGCAAGATATAAATAAGGAGATAGAGAGAGAGTGAGCAATCGCAAACATAAGGGATTTGTTTCGAGGTTCGAGCACCCTTACTCTACATCCCCGCCTTCGACACACGAAGGATTTCCACTATAATCGATCCCACGGATCACTTGGTGCCGCAACACCTACAAGCTCTCGGACTCCCTAGTCTGTACACACCGCAAGCCCTATAAGCTTGCCGAGGCCGCACCTCAAACAAAGAGTTCACACACGAACTCTAAACCACCGCGAACACACTTGTCCGCCTCCTCAAAATACAAGAAAGAACTCTTGGTGATCTAAACACTTTGATCACCAATAAACACTCTCACAAAAAACACTCCTATAGAATGAATATGTCAATGGGTTGCTCAAGTGTTTGTGAGAAAAACTAGGATTGAAATGGTGGAGGAAAACTCAAGAAATCTCTTTTAAACACTCTTGGTAAACTCTCCTTTTGATTGGAAATATTTGGCTCTAAAACTTGTGGATATAACCACTGAAATGAATGGGAAAAACTAGCCCAAAACTCTTCTTAAAATCTTAATCAAAACAGCCCCCAAATGGCCCAATTTATAGAGCTAGAAAAACTAGCCGTTGGGGTCTGACAGAGCTGTCGGTCAACCGCCAACGGTCAGAAATCCGACCGTTGGGGCTTCGGTCGACCGGCCCGGTCGACCGAGCCTCTGGAACAGAGAGCAAACTCTCTGTCGGTCGACCGCTCGGTCGACCGGGGTTTTCCAGAGAGCAGCAACTCTCTGGCAGTCGACCGGGTGGGTCGATCGGCCCTCCAGTGCACAAAGGCGTGCACGTCTGTGCATGTCGGTCGACCGCTCGGTCGACCGACTTCAGAACTCAGTCGACCGTTCGGTCGACCGTCTGAAGCCTGGAAACAGAATACTGGGATTTAAAACTTGATCTTTTTGGTTGAAATAAAATCCCATAAATTCACAGAAAATCTACAAAAATAGTTTTACCAATATAATTTGATAAAAAAACATGTTTGCACAAAATCAAGGCATGTTACAAATGATTTCGACTATTTTTGTAACTTGAAAATTTTGGCTTAAAAACGAAAACTGTATTTTCCAAAATGATTTTCCAAAACTTATTTTTCTAAAAACTTCTCCAAATACAAAAACAAGATATTTAAACTTATTTGAAGCATAGTGTGTATGGATATGATCCACTACAGAAACATAATGAAATATCTATATTTTTGACATTAAACTCTAAATATGGTTTTGGATAAAACATATAAACTAGAATACCAAAAACCAAACATGTATTTTCTAAAATAGAAAATATTTTGTAAAAACAAAACTATCAAGAGTGTGTGTGTATAGATATACTTGAGCAATCCACCAACTATTCTATCCTTTACATTTTATCTAAAAATAAAATCTTATAAAACAAACCTAGACACAAGTCTTCATCTTCTTGAAGTCTTCACTTAAAGTCTTCTCATCTTCTTGACTTGGTCCAAACACGATCCAATGGCTCTTGTATCAAACCGTGCTAGCTCCAAACCTTGACTTTAAATCCTTTGTTGAAGCTATGCACCTACTAAAATCTTGATCATAAATCTGAAACTAATTAAACACAAGATCATTAGTAACATAACTACATGAGTTGATCATCATCAAAACTAGAGTGATGGGCCTTTGGGCCAACAATCTCCCCCTTTTTGATGATGACAAAACTCATGAAGTTATATATGCATGGATTAAAGTAAAGCTTCAAAGAAGCTCCCCCTTAACTCATGCATAACAAATAAACAAATAAATATGCAATGTATGCTCATAGACATGTATGCAAATCTAGGAGATAAACATGCCAATCAAGCATAAAACAAATCAAATTCTTTTTCTCTTATATTGCAAAATAAAACATATATGCATAAACATAAAAACTACTCCCTCTTTATGAATAAAGAAAGGAAAACATGCATATATACCAAAATGCTTCTCCCCCTTTTTGTCAATCATCAACAAAAGGGTTAAAGTAAAAAACAAAATCATCAAATTTTTCTTCCCCTTTTTGTCATAAACAAAGAGATCACTAAGGGGTCAAATCAAAGCAATCAATAAAGAGTTATATGCGATATACATTCATGAAGAGGAAGACGCTAAGTTAGCTGCCCTACATATATGCATTACATGAAGAAGGGATGACAAGCCCTAATTCACATAACACATAATCTGTAATGCATAAGAGGAGATGTGAAGCTCCCCCTACACAAGTGTATCACATAAAGAAGAGTTGTCAAGCTCCTCAATACAAGATACACTCAACATGAATCTATATGTGAAAGAGATGTTAAGCTTTCCTTGCATATAGGCAATACAAATAAAAAATGTTTTGATTTTTAATTGTTTAAACAAAATTTTGAATTTTTCTCAATAAAACAAATTTTGAGATATCTTGTAAACAAAATTTTTAAAGATACCAATTAAAAAAAATCATGTTGATACCAATTGTAAATAAACATTACAAATTTTGAATTTTTCAAATAGGTAATACATATTGATACCAATTGTAAATTTATAACAAATTTGAAATTGAAGTATATTGATATCAATTGAAAAACGATGCATAAGCTTTATTAAAATGTCAATTGAGATACCAATTGAAAATAAAGTTTTAACTTAAGCTTAGCATAAACTTACTATGTGCTTTAAAAATGTAAACCCATTGTAAAGCAAGCACATGAAAATCATATATATGTATGAAAAGAGAATACCAATAGCGATTGATATTATTGAAATAATGAAGCATACATATGTAGAAAACAAAATATGAGTATATACACAATTATCAATTTAGATACCAATTAAAAAGATCCAATGATACCAATTGAAAATAACAATGTGGATCAAGTATATAACTCATAACCTACCACCCTTTATATGCACAAGGTAAAGGATTTTCAATAAAGCTTACAAGGCATACTCGCCCAGCCATCCGCCCATTAAGGTTGGAAGGGGTTTTCGAAAATAATTTTGAAAATAGTTAAGCATTGAAAATCTCTTCCAAATGAAGAATAATTAACTAGTTAAAAGTAAATTTTGAAAACTAGTTAAAGATCCTTCAAAAACATGAAACCAAAATATAAGTTTTTCATGAATCATACCAAATACACAAGAGTTGACACTCAAAATCGATTAAGCTCATAAAAATGTACATGAAACAAGGTCATGACAAAACAAATAAAGTGTGAGTGTACAAGAATCATGTGTTTAGCATTTTCATGAAAATAAACAATAATGCTCAAAACAAACATGAAAATTTATTTTTCATTTTAAAAACAAAATTCAAGGTATATGTATGATTTATCTAAATCTAACAATATGCATACATATCCCAAACATAAAAGAGTTTATTAAAGGTATTTGCATGAAGGTAAGGGACTCACGGGTATACATGTATATTTATTAGATTTGAATTTAAAAATACATATACATGAAGTAAAACATGAAAATAGGCAAAACAAGTATAAATGAAAGAATCATCAAAACTAGCCTATATATGTGCATATAGTGGGTACAAATGAGCATGAAGTGCAAACATATATGAATCAATTTGTTCTTACTATTTGTACATGTATAAATACAAGTTTTGATAAAAACTACATTTAAACTAGTATTTATCACATGAAGCACAAAACAAATAAAACAAGTACATGCTAAAAATGTCACATATGTAAAAGCATATAAATAAAATAGGAGTTTTAGAGATAGTTACCAAACCAAAGAACTATGCTCCAAAGCTCCAAAACATGGTGGTTGTCCCACCAAAACTTCCTTGATAGCAGTGCATCAAATATGTGTCCATCATGTCCATGTGCATCCACCATCAAGGCACCATCCCTCTCACGTCTTGTGAGAGCCCTCACCTACATCAAAAACACAAGGTGGGGGTTTTGGTACCCATTTTCTTTTGGGTCCTTGGGGGTTAGTCTTGTAAGGAACCCAAATAGTTTTCTTATTAGCAAAATTAATATGATGTATTCTATCAAAACAAAATTTTGCTAAATGGCCTTTGCGGCCACAATGTGTACATTTGTACACCTTAGGATGCTTATGTGTATGTGTATGATCGTGGCGTGCAACATAAGCATATGCATGATGATGTGCATGAGAATGTGGAGTTTGTTTCTTTGAAAACAAAGACTCCAATCTTTTATGGTTGAATGCACAATTGCTCAAAGTTGAGCTCAAACAATTAATCCTATTTTTCAAAACATTAATCTCACTATTATCAATGGTGGCATGTAAAGCATGGTGAGATTGTGAAACAATTTTCTTTTTCTTTTGAGAAACACTTTCTTTTTTTTTCAAAATTTTTTTTTCCAAAGACGTGTTTTCTTGTAAAGCAATATCTTTTTGTTTTTCCACCAAAATAACTTTATTTTTCAAAGATGTGTTTCCTTCATAAAGATCACTCAATTTTGAAAGTAAGGAAACATTCTCATTTTTCAAATTCTCATTTTCTTTTTCAATGCATGCAACCTTATTTTCTAATGAATCTTTTTCATTAAGCAAGCAATCAAATTTCTTTTTCAAATTTTTATTATCTTTTCTTAGCATGTCATATTTTCCTAGTAATTGTTGACAAAAACAAGCAAGCTCATCATATGACATGTTATCATCTTCTACCTCGGATTCGGTAGTTACTTCAAGGGGGTTATCCCCTTGGACCATGTAGCACAAGTTGGAGGTGTTGCTTCCAACATCCGAGTCGCTTCACGCATAGTATTGTTCATTTTCGCCAAGGAAGATGAGGGTGTTCCATGCTACAAAAGCCGAATCAATATTAGAAACCCTAGATAAATAATCATCATTTAGGGTTGATTTTAAAGCATGAATGGCCTTTGCATTAGTCTCAATATTCTTGCCATTTAAACAATATGCATCATTAGTTGTGGCAAGATAAACATGAATACCTAGGGCCTTGAGGTACAAGGACATCTTCACCCTCCATATATGGATGTTAAGAATGTCAAACATGGGTGGTGACATGAAGTCCATGGTGTGTGTACAAATATTGTGATTAGCCTAAAATGAGGATCTTTAACTCTAGGTTGTAAGACCCAAATTCAGAGCACTTGGCTCTGATACCAATTGTAAATCACCTAGAGGGGGGGTGAATATGTGATAGCTAATCTAATGGTCACTAAATGCGGAATTAAAAACGATTATGACCTAAACTAAAAATCTTAAACTAAACACCACGTATAACACAAGAGTGTAGCCGAATTCCCCGTGAAGGGCTCTGGACTAACTCCTCTAGATTCCCCTAGATAAGGGTTGAGGTGCCGCGTTGGCTCTCTTGGTTAAATACAAGTGTTAGCAAACAAACCCAAGCATATACAATATGAGCACACAATATATCAAGCATATAAGTGTAAAGACAATAGAAGCATGCAAGATATAAATAAGGAGATAGAGAGAGAGTGAGCAATCACAAACTTAAGGGATTTGTTTCGAGGTTCGAGCACCCTTACTCTACATCCCCGCCTTCGACACACGAAGGATTTCCACTATAATCGATCCCACGGATCACTTGGTGCCGCAACACCTACAAGCTCTCGGACTCCCTAGTCCGTACACACCGCAAGCCCTATAAGCTTGCCGAGGCCGCACCTCAAACAAAGAGTTCACACACGAACTCTAAACCACCGCGAACACACTTGTCCGCCTCCTCAAAATACAAGAAAGAACTCTTGGTGATCTAAACACTTTGATCACCAATAAACACTCTCACAAAAACACTCCTATAGAATGAATATGTCAATGGGTTGCTCAAGTGTTTGTGAAAAAAACTAGGATTGAAATGGTGGAGGAAAACTCAAGAAATCTCTTTTAAACACTCTTGGTAAACTCCCCTTTTGATTGGAAATATTTGGCTCTAAAACTTGTGGATATAACCACTGAAATGAATGGGAAAAACTAGCCCAAAACTCTTCTTAAAATCTTAATCAAAACAGCCCCCAAATGGCCCAATTTATAGAGCTAGAAAAACTAGCCGTTGGGGTCTGACAGAGCTGTCGGTCAATCGCCAACGGTCAGAAATCCGACCGTTGGGGCTTCGGTCGACCGACCCGGTCGACCGAGCCTCTGGAACAGAGAGCAAACTCTCTGTCGGTCGACCGCTCGGTCGACCGGGGTTTTCCAGAGAGCAGCAACTCTCTGGCAGTCGACCGGGTGGGTCGATCGGCCCTCCAGTGCACAAAGGCGTGCACGTCTGTGCATGTCGGTCGACCGCTCGGTCGACCGACTTCAGAACTCAGTCGACCGGTCGGTCGACCGTCTGAAGCCTGGAAACAGAATACTGGGATTTAAAACTTGATCTTTTTGGTTGAAATAAAATCCCATAAATTCACAGAAAATCTACAAAAATAGTTTTACCAATATAATTTGATAAAAAAACATGTTTGCACAAAATCAAGGCATGTTACAAATGATTTCGACTATTTTTGTAACTTGAAAATTTTGGCTTAAAAACGAAAACTGTATTTTCCAAAATGATTTTCCAAAACTTATTTTTCTAAAAACTTCTCCAAATACAAAAACAAGATATTTAAACTTATTTGAAGCATAGTGTGTATGGATATGATCCACTACACAAACATGGTGAAATATCTATGTTTTTGATATTAAACTCTAAATATGGTTTTGGTTAAAACATATAAACTAGAATACCAAAAACCAAACATGTATTTTCTAAAATAGAAAATATTTTGTAAAAACAAAACTATCAAGAGTGTGTGTGTATAAATATATTTGAGCAATCCACCAACTATTCTATCCTTTACATTTTATCTAAAAACAAAATCTTATAAAACAAACCTAGACACAAGTCTTCATCTTCTTGAAGTCTTCACTTGAAGTCTTCTCATCTTCTTGACTTGGTCCAAACACGATCCAATGGCTCTTGGATCAAACCGTGCTACCTCCAAATATTGACTTTAAATCCTTTGTTGAAGCTATGCACCTACTAAGATCTTGATCATAAATCTGAAACTAATTAAACACAAGATCATTAGTAACATAACTACATGAGTTGATCATCATCAAAACTAGAGTGATGGGCCTTTGGGCCAACAAGATCTTGATTGAATATCTAAAACTTAAATAACACAAGATTTTTAGTATTATAACTACATGAGCATCAAAATTAGAGTGATGGACTTTCAGGCCAACATTTAGAAATTTACCTCTCAAATCTTTGATATTAGAAATTTACCCCCAAAATCTTTTATATCTTAATAAGTTACCCATCTAGCTAGATTTTGAATGAAATAAGAGTGTTTTACTTGTTATGCCATCTTTTTTTTTCATTTTATTATTTCTAAATGACTTAACTTAAATTCTATTACAACCAAATTCTTGTCCTCCTCCCCCACCATCTCTTTTATAATACAATTAACCTAAAATTGCTCCAAATTTTCAATCGAATCTCACTTAATGAATTTATGGAAATTTTTCTTTAGATTTTTAGGAAAATATATGAAAATGATTTGATATGAGTTTTTGATGACAATTGAATATAATAGAAATGTCATTTATTAGAGAGAGAAATAAGCAGAGAAGGAGGATAAATATGTAAGAAAAGAAGATGAGTCTAAAGGTTTAAAGTGAGATGTAATATTGGGATAATTTCACAAAAGTACCCTAAACTTTTCACATACTTTCAAAATAATATCCCATATAATTTTAATTCCACAAAAATAACTTCAAGTTTTTTTACATTGAGACCAGACGGTGTTAACAGAGGATGTGCAAAGACTAGAATGCCCTCAGTTTCTTTTACCTCTCATGAAGAGCCTAAAAGACCAATTTTGATGTGAAAAGTAAAAATAAAGGGGGAAAGAACAAAATTGTGGAGGGGAAGTAAAATAACTTTACTAAAAAATAAGGTTTGATAACAGCGGTAGAAGTGTTTTTTGGCTTGGATCTTTGCATTGGGGTCTGATTAGATGAATTGTTATGCAATTGTTGATGCGTGGTCTTCGATCGGGGCTGCGTGCTGAAAGTGGTGGATTAGCACAGATCTGACTATTCTCGAAGTAAGTCAACATATCTACTAGTTTTCTTAATGTTTATGGCTTGGATCAACTTTTTTATTGTAAACTTTGCTCAAATAGATTGTTGTGTCATAAAATTCTGATTTTTCCTAATAATTCTTTTAAATGTTTTATTATAAAGGTATTAAAATTCAGATTTTCCCCTATAACTCATGTCTGCATTATAATATTGTTGTCTTTGCACTTAAAAATTGTGATCTTATTTTCAATTGATTGTCAGTGATGTCTTTACTGATGAAAAAATGTATGTCTTGAGTGATATAAAAGTGTTTGTCTTTTGATCAGAGGAAAGCCGTACACTGAAATGTGTATTTGAAAATCAAGAGTTTAAGTGTGTGTACTTTGACTTCCTCAATACTTTTATTATAGCAAAGTGGCTATATGGGTCAAAGCCACAGGGATGCGAGGCGATAGAAGTATTAACGGTGTGTCGTATTAGTGTTAACGAGTTCTTCTTTGTTTCAAAGAATCAAAAGGAAAAGAAAACAAAACTAGAAGTAGAAGGAGAAGGCGATAAAAACATAAAAGCAATGATAATGAAGTTGTAATTTGAAGATGGTTTTGAAAACAAAGTAAAAAGATAAAGAAAACTTATAGTTCCTAAATACTAATTACTCCACTAATCATGCTACCCTCAAGATTGATAGTTACCTCATAATGGATCCTTAGTCATCACTAGACTTGTCTCCAAGAGTTTTTGAAAGCATGGTCTGTTTGATTGTTCTCCATATCAAAACTTGATTAATAAGGTGCACTATACAATTAATTTATCAAAACCAGTTAGAGGCAAACATGAAGCAAAGCAAGTTGTGCAAGTTAGCTTGTTAGCATGTTAGGAGTTAGAACCATCATCATGAGCCATCAATGGCTCTTGTAAGAGGAAGGCCTTATATGAAGCTATTAGGTTCATTTAGATTATCAATCAAGGAGTTAGATTGTTAATAGTTAGTAGTTAGTCATCATGAGAAAAAACAAGCTATGCATCTAGGTAGAAATCAAAGAAGAAATAATAGGAAGAAAGAAGGAAACTTTTATAGATTGTCACACTCTATTACAAGAACTCTCTCTTTCTCTCTTGAATCAAACTCTGGTCCAACCCTAGATCTATAAAAAAGAGAAAATACAAAGAAAAAGAAGAAGAAAATCTTAATCTACACTAAAGGAGAGGAAACCCTAACACTGGCCTCCTTTCTCACATTCTGGTCTCCTAAAGAGATATATATAGGCAAATGAAACATTTTAAAGACGAGATGATGCAATACGGCAAAGATGGCCCTGATCTTTTGGTCCGGGTCTCGTCCAGCTGCTAGAGGCTCCTTTATATATTGAATTTTCTGATTTTTGCTCTGAAGTTCTAGCAGATTAGGCTTCAATATTGAGCTTTGAATCTATTTTGGGTTCTTCTAGAAAGACTTGACCTTCAAGAAATCTCCAAAATTATCCCAAAAATAGCAAATTCAGCTTCTTTTTACCAATTTGCCCTTTCCCGGTATTATTTGTATAAGAGAGCAAAATACGGGTAAGAAGCAGTATTTTATTCATAAACCGGTAAGGAAATGCAATAATCAAATGCAGAATTGATGATTAATCATCTTTACATTGAAAAGTTGTGATCTTGTTGTCGTCTTTTCCTCCTGTTTCATGTCTGCGTTGCAGCGTATGATTAGTTCCTAATTACATGTTAAGTTGTTTGATTAGTGAAAGTTTCTCTTTTATATTTGTGCACTAAAAAATTCTTGAATTGATTGATTAGTGCCTAATCAAATGTTAAGTTGTTTGATTAGTGCTAGTTTTTGTTAAGTTGTTTGATTAGCGCACTGAAAATTGTTGAGTTGATTAGTCCCCTATGTGTTTGGATTAGTGGTCCTCTATGTATTCGTTGTTTACGTTTTCAAAAATTGTGATCTTTTTATGTCTATGCTTTGATTAAGTGATCCTCTATGTGTTCACTGTGTTTGTGTTTATTTTTTTGGAATTTATAATTGGTTGATTAGTGTATGATTACTGCTTAATCACATATGATTGTTCATCAAATATGCATATTTTTAGTCATATTTTCATGTTTAATTTTATAAAAGAATGCTGTATAATTGTATTTTTGCTTAGTAATTTGCAGGCCTCTATAATTAAAAGAAGAAAAGAAAAGAAGCTCAAAAGAATCAAAAGAAACCCAAAAGCCTAATAAGCCAAAGAAATTTAGAGATAATCCCAAAGGTAGAGGAGAAAATCAGCTTAAATTCAGGTTGCTTAAGCTTCAAGTCAAAGATAAAGAGTGAGAATTCAAATTTAAACTCAGATTTGGAGATGACTTGCTTTTCAAGTTAAAGAGAAAAAATATTCACTCAAATTTCAAAATTCAAATAAATATTTTAAGAATATATCTCTTGATGAATGGACAAGATAAAGCAATCATATTTGGAGAAAATAAGGAAAATTTAAGTAAATTCAGAGTTTTAAATCAATTTAGACTCGAATTTAGATCGGATACATTTTAATATTTTAATCATAACTTTCATTACAAAAATTAAAATCTGATGATTCAAGATACTCCAGAAAGAAGACTTAAAAATCTATAATTTTTATGTTGAAACTTGTTTTCAATTCTATTATTTGATGAGTTATATTCAACAATCAGCATGCCTACTAGCTGCAGACCAATTCAAAATTGAATTTTCACATAAAATTCTGGATAAATTAAATCAAATTTGGAGATAAGAAGAGAATTCAAATTCAAAAATTGATAATAGCTTTCTCTTCAAGTTAAGAGAAATGATATTATCTTAATATCTAAATTTTAAATTCAAGTTTTGAAGATATATCTCTTGATGGTTGCACAACTTATACTAGGAGTCTATTCATTACTTCTACTATATATATAGATAAGTAGAGTATAGGGAAAAAGGCATCTCTAAGGAGAGCATAAAGCTTAGGTTTTCTTTAGTTTTCTTTTCTAAATTTCAAGTGTAATTTCTAGGATTTATTTGAGAGTTATTTTATGGAGAAGGAGTTCTTGTAATTGACGGTGACAGCTTCAATAAAGCTTCTTCTATTCTTTTCTTCAGGTTTTCCCTTTTTATTTTTACTTACTTTCGTTGCTTTCTTTTTATTATGCTTTCTTTATAGCTTAGATTAGAGAGAGTTTTCATGAAAGAAAAGAGAGAAAGAATTGTATTTAGAGTGATACTAGATGTAATCTTCTTTAAAGAGAGTTGTATAAACATGTTAAGTAGTTTGTTTAGTGTTAGTTTATGTTAATTTTCAAGTTTTTATATTGTTTGTTTATTGCCTAATCCTTACAAATAATTGTTGTCAATATAAAAATGTCAGGAAACTGGTTCTTCACCACGGGGGTTTCTTTGTCCAGAGGAAGAAGGGGTATATAGTATACACAGATAAAAAAGTTCAAAAACTCTATCTTAACAATGATGAGGAGTTTGATTTGGAGGAACTGAAAACAGTGATTAAGGATTTAGGCTACATTGAGGAATTCCTTGGAGATTATATGCTTCATTTCAAGACATGGAATAAGATATTTGATGAATCTTTTGTGTTGAGTTGTGAGCAAGAGCTTCTATGTGCTAAGAACTATGATAAGAGGAGGCCTTTGGACTTGTACCTAATTAATTATAGGAAGAAAATAGTGGAAAAAAAGACAGCAATGAAGTAGAAGTACTGGATATTGCGGCATATAATATATTAGGGGCCAAGCATGTTAATGTTGATGATGCAGATGCAGATGATGAAGATAATGATGAAGGAGGTGAAGATGATATTGATCACGATTGAGCTAAATCCAAGCTTGGGAAAAAAAAGTAGAAGTAGACAAAAACTATGAAGTTGAAAATAATACTGAAGAAGATAGTATTGAACTAGATGATGAAGAGGCAGAAAAACTACATGCATAGGGTGGTCCTGAGTGTGATCGTAAAATTGATTGGGGTTCGAACTCTGATGATTTAAGCTCGTGTTTATATTTCTCATCGCATATGTAAACATGCTTGTAGGCGATGGGGGTTCATGGAAGGCTTGAAGGGCTTGGAGCTTAGCTTCTAATAGAGGATGCCCTATTGCTGCAGATTAATCATGAAGTTTTCCTTCACTCATTTGAGCATATCAGTCAAAGACATTGACACCACTTACACACACACACACACACACATCTCTACACATCATAGATTAAACATACACTTACATATAATAGCTTAAACACACAGTTGCACATATCAACATATTAGCCAAGAATAGCCAAAGGAAAAGGACATGGTACAAGATTAGGAAGCAGACATGGTACAAGAGGCATATACCGAAGCAAAGGAAACTTGGTGAGAAGGGGAGGTGCAAGGGGAAGAAGACGTAAATCTGCCAACCATGGAGAGTTCCTGATTCTAATTTGGTTACCAATATTGGAGATGGAACTAACTCTCATATGTCAAATGTTCAAGGCCAGAGAGATTACAGCCAAGTATATCACAGTTAACACACTTAAATTTCTTTAATTTTTTTAGTTAATGTCAAACTAATTAGACAGATTATGAGTGAGAGGATGAGCAGTTAGGTGGCAATCATGTTTTTGAAACTCCTCAATAATCAATCATGTCACCTATTCAAGGCTTTTCAGGGTTAAAAAAATAAAGTGGTTTGTTAAAGTATGTGTGATACTAATTCTCAACTCTTATTCAATTTCAATAAGAATCTTTGTGGAAGAAGCAAAGACTATCCAATGTAAATTGCTTATTTTGTCTTGTAGCTCATGGGATAGAGTTCAGAAACTGGGAATCAACTATGATAACAACATTCCTACATAGCAATCACAAGCACTAACTATTGCGGATACCACTAACATTGTGTAGTGTATCAGTTCTGTTTAAGTTGTGTACCAAAAACTTGGTATCAATTGCTGTAGTGTATATAAGGTGTTGGCCCAAAGGCCTATCACCCTAGTTTTGATGATGATCAACTCATGAAGTTATGTTTACTAATGATCTTGTGTTTAATTAGTGACAGATTCATTATCAAGATCTTAGTAGGTGCATAGCTCAACAAAGGATAAAATGTCAAGATTTGGAGCTAGCACGGTGTGATCCAAGGAGCTTTTGGATCAAGCTTGGACCAAGTCAAGAAGATGAGAAGCCTTCAAGTGAAGACTTCAAGAAGATGAAGACTTGTGTCTAGATATAAGATTTTGTTTTTGTTTTAGATAAAATGTAAAGGATAGATAGTTGGTGGATTGCTCAAGTATATTATACACACACACACACTCTTGATAGTTTTGTTTTACAAAAGATTTTCTAGTTTAGAAAATACTATTTTGGTTTTTGGTATTCATGTTTACATCTTTCAACTAAAACAATATTTAGAGCTTAATGCCAAAAACTTAGATATTTCATCTTGATTATGTAGTGGATCATATCCATACACACTATGCCTTAAAATAAATTAAAATATCTAGTTTTTATTTGAAGATGTTTTGGAAAAACATGTTTTGGAAAATACAGTTTTTATCATGAGCCAAATATTTTCATATTACAAAAATAGTCCAATCTTTTATAACATGCCTTGATTTTGTGCAAGCATGTTTGTATATCAAAGTATATTGGTTAAACTATTTTTGTAGATTTTTATGTATTTTATGGGAATTTATTTGAGCCAAAAAGACAAACTTTTTAATCCCAGAAAACTGTTTCAGGCTTCAGATAAGTCGACTTGCTTCCTATATATAGTTGACTAATCCAGAAGTCGGCCGACCGGACCGGTCGACCGACGTGCACAGATGTGCACGCCTTTGTGTACTGGAGGACGGCCGACCGTGCAGTCGACCGCTCCAGAGAGCTCTGCTCTCTGGAAAATTCGGCCGACCATACGGGTCGACCGACAGAGAGTTAGACTCTCAGCTCCAGTGGGTCGGTCGACCCAGGTGGTCGACCGTGGCTCCAACGGTCGGATTTCTGACCGTTGTCGGTCGACCGCACCGGTCGACCGGCAGTTCTGACAAAGCCCCAACGGCTAGTTTTTGACAGCCTATATATTTGGGTGTTTGTGGACTGTTTTCCATAAGATTTGGAGAAGTTTTTAGAGCCAGTTTTTCTCACTCTTTTCAGAAGTTTTTCTCCACATATTTGAGTGCAAATACTTCCAATCAAAAGGGAAGATTTTATTTAGAGTGTGTTAAAAGAGATTCTTTGAGTTTTCCTCCACCATCTCTTTCCTTGTTTTTCTCACACAAACACTTGAGCATCCATTGAGCTATTCATCTTATAGGAGTGTTGTAGTGAGAGTTTTTATTGGTGATCAAAGTGTTTAGATCACCAAAGATCTTTTCTTTGTTCTTTGAGGAGACGGGCAAGTATGCTCGTGGTTGTTTAGGGTTCGGGTGCGAACTCTTTTTGTTTGAGGTGCGGCCTCGGCGAGCCGGTGGGCTTGCGGTGTGTACAGGACTAGGGAGTCCGAGGGCTTGTAGGTGTTGCGGCACCGAGGAGAGATCCATTGGGATCTTGCATAGTGGAAATCCTTCGTGTGTCGAAGGCGGGGATGTAGAGCAAGTGTGCTCGAACCTCAAAACATACCCTTGTGTTTGCGATTGCCTTTTCTCTCTCTCTCTCTCCCTTACTTGTTTATATCTTGCATTCAATTATTGTCTTTACATTTACATGCTTGATATATTGTGCTTAAATTGATATACTTGCTTGGGATTATTTGCTAACACTTGTATTCAACCAAGAGAGCCAACGCGGCACCTCAATCCATTCAAGGGGAATCTAGAGGAGTTTGTCCAGAGCCCTTCACGGAGAATTCGGCAACACTCTTGTGTTATACATAGTGTTTAGTGTAAAAGTTTTAATTAGGTCATAATTGTTTTTAGCTTCCGCATTATTTGCATTATTTGGCATTAAGTGACCATTAGATTAGCCTTCACCTATTCACCCCCCCTCTAGGTGAACCTTCAATTGGTATCAGAGCTTGGTACTCTGATTTGGGTCTAACAACCTAGAGTTAAAGATCCTCATTTTTAGGCTAATCACAATATTTCTACACACACCATGGAGTTCATGTCACCACCCACCTTTGACATTCTTAACATCCAAATTTGGAAGGTTAAGATGTCTTTGTACCTCAAGGCCTTAGGCATTCATGTATATCTTGCTACCACTAATGATTCATATGTTAATAATAGCAAGTACTTTGAGGCTAATGCAAAAGCCCTTCATGCTCTTAAATGTACCCTAAATGATGAATATCTTTCTAGGGTTTCTAATGTTGAATCGGCTTTTGTAGCTTGGAACATCATCACCTCCCTTGGCAAAAAGGATCTATATTATACCGGGAGTGATTCGGACGTTGGAAGCGACACCTCCAACGTGTGCTATATGGTCCAAGGGGATAACCCCCTTGAGGTAAACTCCGAGTCCGATGATGAAGACATGTCATATGATGAGCTTACTACCTTTTGTCATCTTGTGCTTGAAAAATATGACATGCTTAAAAAGAAGAATAATAATTTGAAAAAGAACATTGCTTGCATGCATGTAGAACATGATACATTTAGATCTAACATTGCATGTTTAGAAAAAGATAACAAAAATTTGAAAAAGAATTTTGATTGCATGCTTAAAGAAAAAGATTCATTAGCAAACAAGATTGCATGCTTAGAAAAAGAAAATAAAGATTTGAAAAATGAGAATGTTTTCTTGCTTGCAAAATTGAATGATTTATGTGAAGGAAATACTATTTTGAAAAATAAAGTTGATTTGGTGGAAAAACAAAAGGAAGTTGTTTTTCAAGAAAACAAGTCTTTGAAAAGAAAAATTTGTGAAAAAGAAAAGGATTTTGTTTCACAAAAGAAAAAGAAAAATGATTCTTTATCTCATCATGCTTTTCATGCCACCACTAATGAGATTAAAGATTTGAAAAATAAAATGGATGGTTTGTGTTCATCTTTGAACTCTTATGCTTTTAATCATTCTAGGTTGGAGTCAATGTTTTCAAAGAAACAAACTCCACACATTCATGCACATCATAACCATGCATTTGCTTATGTTGCACAATATGATCACACTCCTACACATAAGCATACTAAGGTGTACGTATGTACACATTGTGGCCGGAAAGGCCATTTAGCAAAATTTTGTTATTATAGGTTAGATCATTTTAATTTTGCTAATAAAAGATTTTGGGTTCCTTACAAGACTAACCCCCAAGGACCCAAGAAAATATGGGTACCAAAACCCTCACCATTTGCTTTTTGATGTAGGTGAGGGCTCTCACATGACGTGAGAGATTTGGTGCCTTGGTGGTGGTTGCACGTGGACTAGATGGACATATTTTTGATGCACTGCTATCAAGAAAGTTTTGGTAGGAAAGACCACCATGCTTGGAGCTTTGGAGTTGGTAACAATCTCTAAACTCCTACTTTTTAATGTTCATGCTTGTTCATTCATGATATTTTTAGCATGATCATGTTTTATTTGTTTTTGTACTTCATGTGGTAAAAACATGCTTAGATGTAGTTTTTATCAAAACTTGTATTATACATGTACAAATAATGAGTTACACGTGACTTATATATGTTTGCACTTCATGCTCATTTGTACCCACTATATGCACATGTATAGACTAGTTTGATGATTCTCATTTATACTTATTTTGTCAATTTTTATGCTTTACTTCATGTATATGTATTTTTAATTCAAATCTAATAAATATACATGTATACCCGTGAGTCTCTTGCTTTCATGCATACACTATTTGTAGACTCTTTTATATTTGGGATATGTATGTGTATTGTTAGGATTGGATAAATCATACATATACCTTGAAGTTTACTTTAAGATAAATTTTCATGATTTTTTTATATAAAAAAAAATTTCATGTCTTGTCTAAAAATGAAATTCATGTTTGATTGAGCTTCAATGTCTATTTTCATGAAAATGCTATTTACATAACCTTTGAATACTCATCTTTTACTTTTCAAGATAATTTTGAGCTTTATGGACTATGAGTGATTGAACTTTTATGTATTTAGTATGATTCATGAAATACATATGCTTTGATTTCATGTTTTTGAAGGATCTTTAACTAGTTTTTTTTTCAAAAATTATTTTAACTAGTTAATTGTTCTTCATTTGGTAGAGTTTTTCAAACAAAGCTTATTTTTCAAATCTATTTTTGAAAACCCCTACCATTCATGGGAGGATGGATGGGCGATTATGCCTTGTATGCTTCATTGAAAATCTTCTATCTTGAGCATATGAAGGGTGGTAAGTTATGAGATATACACTTGATCTTATTGTTATGTCAATTGGTATCATTGGACTCTTTCAATTGGTATCTAAATTGATAATTTTTGTATATACTCATACTTTGTTTTCTTATATATGTATGTATCAATGTCAATTGATATACTCATTTCAACATATATATATATGATTTTCATGTGCTTAACTCTCAATTGGTTCACATTTTTAAAGCACAAAGTTTATGATGAAAAATAAAAATATTTTGATCATTATGTTTATCATTGATATCAAAATGTTTCAACTTCATATTTGTTAAATGTCAATTGGTATCAATATGTTTTACAATAATGATTATTTTCAATTTGGTATCTTAAAATTTGTTTGTTTTACAAGAGCTCTGATACCTTTAAAAAAATTTAAAAATAAAAGAAAAATTAAAAATATTTTGGTATGTATTTCCTATATGCAAGGAGAGCTTAACATCTCTTCTACATATAGATTCATGTTGAGTATATTATAAATTGAGGAGCTTGACAACTCTTCTTTATATGATATACGTGTGTAGGGGGAGCTTCACATCTCCTCTTATGCATTACATAATATGTGTTATGTGAGTTAGGGCTTGTCATCCCTTCTTCATGTAATGCATATGTGTAGGGAAGCTAACTTAGCGTCTTCCACTTCATGAATATATATCGCATATAAATCTTTATTGATTGATTTGTATTACCCCTTCTTGATCTCTTTGTTTTTGACAAAAAGGGGGAGAAAAATTTGTTTGATTTGACTTTACTTTGAACCCTTTGTTAATGAGTGACAAAAAGGGGGAGAAGTATTTGAGTTTATATGCATGTTTTCATTGCTTAAGGGGGAGAAGTATTTGTCTTCCTTGTTATTTACGCATATATGTTTTGTTTTGCAAATAGGAGAAAAATATTTTGTTTTATGCTTGATTAGCATGTTTACTCCTACATTTGCATACATGTTTATGTGCCTCACTGCATATTTATTTTGTTTATTTGGTATGCATGAGTTAAGGGGGAGCTTCTTTGAAGCTTTACTTTAATCCATGCATATATAACTTCATGTGTTTTGTCATCATCAAAAAGGAAGAGATTGTTGGCCCAAAGGTCTATCACCCTAGTTTTGATGATGATCAACTCATGAAGTTATGTTTACTAATAATCTTGTGTTTAATTAGTGACAGATTCATTATCAAGATCTTAGTAGGTGCATAGCTCAATAAAGGATAAAATGTCAAGATTTGGAGCTAGCACGGTGTGATCCAAGGAGCTTTTGGATCAAGCTTGGACCAAGTCAAGAAGATGAGAAGCCTTCAAGTGAAGACTTCAAGAAGATGAAGACTTGTGTCTAGGTATAAGATTTTGTTTTTGTTTTAGATAAAATGTAAAGGATAGATAGTTGGTGGATTGCTCAAGTATATTATACACACACACACACTCTTGATAGTTTTGTTTTACAAAAGATTTTCTAGTTTAGAAAATACTATTTTGGTTTTTGGTATTCATGTTTACATCTTTCAACCAAAACCATATTTAGAGCTTAATGCCAAAAACTTAGATATTTCATCTTGATTGTGTAGTGGATCATATCCATACACACTATGCCTTAAAATGAATTAAAATATCTAGTTTTTATTTGAAGATGTTTTGGAAAAACATGATTTGAAAAATACAGTTTTTATCATGAGCCAAATATTTCCATATTATAAAAATAGTCCAATCTTTTATAACATGTCTTGATTTTGTGCAAGCATGTTTGTATATCAAAGTATATTGGTTAAACTATTTTTGTAGATTTTTATGTATTTTATGGGAATTTATTTGAGCCAAAAAGACAAACTTTTTAATCCCAGAAAACTGTTTCAGGCTTCAGATAAGTCGATTTGCTTCCTATATATGTCGACTAATTCTGAAGTCGGCCGACCGGACCGGTCGACCGACGTGCACAGATGTGCACGCCTTTGTGTACTAGAAGACAGCCGACCGTGCCGGTCGATCGCTCCAGAGAGCTCTGCTCTCTGGAAAATTCGGCCGACCATACGGGTCGACCGACAGAGAGTTAGACTCTCAGCTCCAGTGGGTCGGTCAACCCAGGCGGTCGACCGTGGCTCCAACGGTCGGATTTCTGACCGTTGGCGGTCGACCGCACGGGTCGACCGGCAGTTCTGACAAAGCCCCAATGGTTAGTTTTTGACAGCTTATATATTTGGGGGTTTGTGGACTGTTTTCCATAAGATTTGGAGAAGTTTTTAGAGCCAGTTTTTCCCACTCTTTTCAGAAGTTTTTCTCCACATATTTGAGTGCAAATACTTCCAATCAAAAGGGAAGATTTTATTTAGAGTGTGTTAAAAGAGATTCTTTGAGTTTTCCTCCACCATCTCTTTCCTTATTTTTCTCACACAAACACTTAAGCATCCATTGAGCTATTCATCTTATAGGAGTGTTGTAGTGAGAGTTTTTATTGGTGATCAAAGTGTTTAGATCACCAAAGATCTTTTCTTTGTTCTTTGAGGAGACGGGCAAGTGTGCTCGTGGTTGTTTAGGGTTCGGGTGCGAACTCTTTTTGTTTGAGGTGCGGCCTCGGCGAGCCGGTGGGCTTGCGGTGTGTACGGGACTAGGGAGTCCCAGGGCTTGTAGGTGTTGCGGCACCGAGGAGAGATCCATTGGGATCTTGCATAGTGGAAATCCTTCGTGTGTCGAAGGCGGGGATGTAGAGCAAGTGTGCTCGAACCTCGAAACATACCCTTGTATTTGCGATTGCCTTTTCTCTCTCTCTCCCTTACTTGTTTATATCTTGCATTAAATTATTGTCTTTACATTTACATGCTTGATATATTGTGCTTAAATTGATATACTTGCTTGGGATTGTTTGCTAACACTTGTATTCAACCAAGAGAGCCAACGCGGCACCTCAACCCATTCAAGGGGAATCTAGAGGAGTTTGTCCAGAGCCCTTCACGGGGAATTCGGCAACACTCTTGTGTTATACATAGTGTTTAGTGTAAAAGTTTTAATTAAGTCATAATTGTTTTTAGCTTCCGCATTATTTACATTATTTGGCATTAAGTGACCATTAGATTAGCCTTCACCTATTCACCCCCCTCTAGGTGAACCTTCATAAGGGTCTGCTTGTGAAGGGCATGCTTGTGTATAAAGAGATACTTGTGTATGTAGTGTTTCTTCTTATGAAAAACCATGTGCATTAGTTCAGTCATTTTGTATGTGAATATCTGTAACTTATGAAAAACTTGTGTATCGGCTCAATTAAGTCTTTTTTTACCAATTATCAGTTGTGTATCAGATTGGTTTGTGCATCAATTTGAGTTGTGTATAACTTATGAGTTGTGTAGCTTGTTTACAGTAGTGTATGTGTTTTATGCTTGTGCATCAACTTGATTGTGTGACCACTTGAGCGTGTTTACAATGTGTGCCTCTGTGTGACAACTTGTTTGCAGCTTGTTTGTGTGAGCTTGTTTGTGTATTTACAATGTGCGTCTCTGTCACAACATGAGTCTTTTGGCCCAGGTCATACAAGGACTACTTCAAAAGGGAGAGCTTTTCAGTTGCATTATTATTACAATTTGTGACTCTTAGTTCAGGTCATACAAGTACAACTCTTATTTGGTTTTCTTTCAGTTGCATTAAGCATATCTCTGGGTTAGTGGATCAAGACTAATTGTAACATCCCAACTTTTAAAATATTGATTTAATATTCTAATTCGTGATTAATAAAATTATATAGGATTATCTCTGGTGATGATTGAATTGATTTTTGTATGAAAATGGATTTTCGGAGATTTTTGGAGAAAATTAGGAGTGGAATGAATTTGCATAATTGTATGTGTGTGTGTGTGTAGTGTATATACTTGTATGTGGAATTAGATTCATACAAATATCTCAAATATTTATACACAAATAATACATACAAATATTTCAAATATTTATACACAATAACATTATTCAAAATACAAAAAAATGTTATAATAAAAAGAGAGTAAATGGATGGGAGTAGGTGAGAGGGTAGGTAGGGTGGAGGTAGACGAGGCCAAATGGCATATATGGTAATTCTCATGTAATTATAAATATATATGTGTTTTTGAAAAATGGAAAAACAACAAAAATTTCATTCCTCACCCACTTTCTCTCTCTTCCTTTCCCCAAATCTTCACCCTCACTCCCTCACTCCTCTTCCCTACGTGAGATCGGCAACAATTTCCCCCAAATCTGATATTCTCCTCTTAATCTCACTCTCATTCCCTCAATATCTCTTATCCCCTCTCTCTATTCCTCTCTCTCTTGCCCTTTCCTTGATGGTAATCGACAACCGGGCTGGGGTCAGCTGGCTGGGAGGCAAGCGACACCGGCGGAGGTAGGGGGAGCACGTACGAGAGGAAGGAGGAGAGGGGGTGCGACAGCGTCATTAGCTGCTACTGCCGCTAGTCTGGCTCAAGTGCGACGGTGACGCGCGAACATCCAGGGCGACAGCCGGGGTGACAGCAAGCGGCGGCCAGGGAATAGCAAGGAGGTGAGGGAGATCGTATCTTGATCTAAATTTATTTCAAACTCTAATTTCAGAAAATTCTCATGAGCATGTTATGATTTAGCTCCCATAATCAATTTATATTGCTTTGAGACTCTTGATAACCACAATCTGTTTTGAAGGAGTTATTCTCTTTTTGCGATCTAATTCCTTCAATAAGAAAATTTTCTCATTATAGCTTGGTCTTCATTAATTAAGTGAGGGATGTATAGATCACTCAAGAATGGGGTTGTGTTTGTATTTGATGAATATAATTCTTGGCTAACTTATGTAAAACTTGGTAATCTTTGACTCATGTATATACAAATTATTTTAGAGAAAAGATTAAAGTAATTGATGGAATTGTATATCAATGGAATATACCGCTATATGTAAGCTAGTTCCGATTGTTTAATGAAGATTGGGTATTTTAGATTCCTAATTGATAATTGATTCATCGATAGGAGTAAGGCAAAATAAATGTTGATATTTTATTAGTTTAAAGTACATAGGTATATGTTCTCTCATTGAGGTTCATGTATATTTTCCTATATTTCAATTATTAGAAATTTATGATTTCATCAGAGCTCAATTTATTCGTTATCTTAATCTAAATCCAGTAAACGTAATTGATTCTGAACTCAAATTAGGTTTCTTTCGTGTATAACTAATTCATAACAACAATAAGATTTCAATCAATTAGCGGTGTAGGAATTCCTCAAGATTTTCTTTAATTAACTTCTTCTGGTCTACTTTTGTTGCAAGTTTATGACCAATAAGTTATCTCTCGTAGGAGGATAGGATTAAGTTGTGAGTGTGACATTATCAATCTTATAGTAAGCTATAAGCTTACTAACCTACTCAAGATGCCATACACAGATAAACATACGTATAAGGCATTCACAAGTTGGGACTTAATATATATATATATATATATATATATATATATATATATATATATATATATATATATATATATATATATATATATTCAAGTCAAGAAAAGTAAATTGTTCTTGACAAAATAGATTAGACACTGATATTTAGTTAGGAACTCAGTTTTGTGAATACGAGAAATAGGTAAAAGGTACATAACATAACAAACATAAATTTAGTAAAGAATCACCTGAAGTGTACAAGTACTAAGAGTAGAACTTGCTCTACATCCCTGCCTTTACCGCTATGATGAATTTCACTATAATTGCTCTCGATTACAATTGAACTTGATCCCACAAGATCACTTGGTGCTACAATATCTACAAGCTTTCTTACTCATTCCTGTAAGAATATAAATGCACGAGCCCATAAGCTCGATCGAGGTTGCAATCTCTAACAACTCAATTACAAAGAATAAACATTGGTGATCAATACTCGATCACAACAAAACTCTCTTACAACCTTACTTATAGAATAAATAGAAATGAGAGCTCAAGTGTAGGTAAGAGAAAAATAGAGATTGAGAATAAAAAAACACTAAAAGCTTTTACAAGAGATTTTAAATTTGAACGCTTGAAAATCTTTTTAAAAACTTGTGAAAAACTTGTTTCTAAAAACACTCTCTAGTCACTCCTATTTATAGGAGAAGCCTAGACACCAATTACCAATTAATTCCAACAATTAAATCATATTAGAATTTATTAGAATCAATAAATGGCCAGTGGGTATGAACATGGACATATTTGAATAGAAAACTAGCCGTTATAAGGCAAAACAGGTAAGTTTTGACTACCAGCTATCGACAGCTATGTTGGCTATCGACAGGCCAAGTGGTTTGCATATAAGAAAACTTCATACACATTTTTGAAGGTCAAAATATTAGAATTTTAAATAAATATATATTAAAAATTTGTAGATTTTTGAGTTATCTTTCTAATGAAATTAAAATCATATGAATAAGATTTGGGTTAAAAAGATATGATCAAAATACTGAAGGGTGTCAAACTAAAACTGTGAAAATTGTTTTCAGCATTTAGGCTAAAGTAAAACCAATATTTCATAACTAGAACTTTTTATCTAGAAATGACCATATAAAAAGATATTGTAGGTATTTAAGTTAGATTTGTAATGCAACTTGAATCACATCAAATAGAGATCAGAGTAAAAAATTATGGCCAAAATAGACAGCAGCTATCGACAAGCTAAGCTCACTTGAGTTTTATAAAATGTTGTCTACGGTTATGAAGTAGTTGTCGATTGTCCTGCTGTACAGTCAGTTTTTAAAACCAAAATTTGAAGCTTTAAATGTTGTGCTTTAGAAATAACTATATAAGAAAATATTGTAGCCCTTTAAGTTAACTTTATAATGCAATAAAAATCACATAAATGAAATATTAGGTTAGAAAGTTATGATCAAAACACTGAAATGGTGTCATATAGAAAATTATAGATATTATTTTTTATAAGAAATAAACTTTTGATAAAAAAAATCTAAACTCATTTCTTTGAGGTCTAAATCATATAAATACAATATTGAGTTTAAAACACAACTAATAGAATCATTTACAAATCAATATTGTTAAACTCAATTTCTTGAAAACTAAAACACAAAATCACATTTAATAAAACTCAATAAACCAATATAAAAACTTGTATGTGAGAGAGCTTGAGCAATCAATTCTATACTATTCTTTACAAAGCTTCTAAACACTTACAAACTATGTAAACAAGTCTTCATCTCTTGATCTTGATCTTCTACTATATCTTGACTTGATCCAACTACTTGATTCATCTTGAGTTTGACTCCTCCTTGAGTGTTAAATGTGTCTTTGTGCTTGAGCTCTTGAATCAACCCGTATTAGCTTCAAAACCCAACTTTGAGTCTTTTGTTGAAGCTAAAGATCAATTTATGGTCTTGATTAAATCTGACACTTATGTACAGAAGATCATAAGTAATTATAACTACATGAGTTAGTCATCATCAAAATTAGAGTGAGGGCCTTTAGGCCAACAATCTCCTCATTTTTGATGATAACAAAACACATGAAGTTATATGTGCATGGAGTAGAGAAAAACTCTATAAAAACTCTCCCTTAACTCATACACATCAAATAAACATACAAAGATATTCATTAAGATTCTAAATACAAATAAAACATTCAATATATATGCATAAAATATAAAAACATGCATAAACATAAGAGCATGTATATACAAAACTCCAAATTCTCTCCCACCTTTTGTCATTTCATCAACAAAGGAGTAAAAAAATCAAAACATACTTTGAATACCAATTAAATAAAAGTTTGTCTATTTAATATCAATGTTGAAATACAAGTCTAGATACCAATTATAAGTGGAACAATAGATACCAATTGAAATTTTTTTAATTTAAATATTAATAGAAACCCATTGAAATCAAAATGATTTGAAATAAATTTAGATATTTATACCAAGTAGTAGAAAGAATTTGAAATATAGATATCAAATGTAATAATTAATACTAATTTAAAATTTGACATATTTGTCAAAAAATCATTTTCTTTCTTTGATAAAAAGGGAAGGAATCAAAAATCAAAACAAGAAATTTCTCCCTCTTTTTATAAATACTAACAAAAATAATGTATAAGCTTACAAAAGATATCTGCATACACATTTGAGCATAGACAAGCAATAAATAGATAATCGTATCCAAAAATAATACATGAAACATGCACGAAATAATATAGTGTGTATAATCATATATATGTGAAATTGTTATCAAATTTAGAACATACATACATAAACAATCATGAATGAGCACACAAAAGTCATATATCAAGAATAATGAATATATCTCATAGTTATTACCAACTTAACATGGACAAATTACAAGAATAATCAAATAATTCATATTATACATGATACCAGTTGAAATCACTCTCATTTTGAAATCATTCTCTTTTTGAAACAATCACAAAATCAATGCATAAGCTTTAAAATTGATGAGACCAATTAAAAATGAACATAAACTTAGTATGAAATCAATTTGTGTTATAAAAATATATATGAACATTATGAAAATATGCACAGTCAATTATATATATGTATAATACCAATGGAACTTCAATACCACTTGAATGTGTAAATGAGAATTAAATATCATGAGAATTATGTGTATAACTCACTCACTAACATCAATCTAACATGCATATGTTAAGAAGATAATCAAGTAATATATAATATACATCCTCACCCAACCAATCACCCACATGAGTGAATGTTTTCGAAAATAATATTTTGAAAATAGTTGATTATTAATTGAAAACACTACCGAGTGAAGAATAAAAAAATTAATTAAAAATAGTTTTGAAAACTATTTCATAATTCTTCAAACAACAAGAAACTAGTCATATACATCTTATGAACATGATAATTACTCAAGAATTATCACTCAAAATTTATATAGTATATATATGCTTATAAATCTGAAATCATGTGTAAACAAATGGTGAGTGAACAATAATCATGTAAATATCATATTCATGTAAATAAGATTCATAAAGGTCTAAAGAATTCATCAAAACTCATATAAAATTCTTATTAAATATATTAACATATAGAAGACTTGCATTCAAAGAATATGAGGACATAAATTAAGAAAATTCTTTTTCACTAAATTGCAAAAAAAAATATATAAATATTTATAATCAAGATTAGTGGAAGCAATATACTCAAATCATCAAATATTTTCACTAACATGATAATCAAGACATACATGAGACAAATGTAAGATAAACTTTAATGATAATGTAAATTTCATCAAAACTAGAGCGCGCGGGCGCGCACACACACATCCAAGCATAAATTAAGTACATATTGTGCGTATTTTCAGTATATGGCATATAACTTGTGTATCTCAACGATATAATCATATATATCTCATAGTTTTTAATAAGATTTATTAATACATAAAGTAAAACCAATAGAAATAATCTCATTAAAGATCAAATATGTATCTCAAGAAATTTATTCAAAAATGCATAAAAGAGTTCATTTATAAATGCAAGAATCATAAAATCTATGACATACAAGTATAATCAAATAATACTTGAGTGCACGAATAATATAGAACATGTATAATATGAAGATTAAGTGTATATCACATAGTTTTCACAAAGTAGCATATATAATGAACAAAACAAGAATTTCATAAATACATGCTTGAGAAACAAATCAGTATAAATATAAGAGTCATCAATACTATACACATAGCTAAACAATAGTTGAGTCATAAAAGATATAAATCAATTTTAAGCATAAAATTAAGGGTGTATCTTAAAAGCCATATAAGTATATCACAAGTTCTAATTAATTTTGCATTTAAATATGACATATGTAAACCATGGTATGCATCAATTAAAAATATATGTAAAGATGAATCTACTAAAAGGATAGACACGTAAATCTAAAAATACATGCATAACTTAACAACCAATCAACTCAATTTTAAGTACAAAACAACATATGATAGAGTCTAGGTTACTATGCTAACATATGCGCAATTTAGCAAATAAAATATTTTTAAAATAGAGGATGAGATGATTACCAATACCAATGTAGTCAACTTCATTTCTCTAAACTGAGGTGATCCTCCCATCAAAACTCCTTGATAGTGATGCATCCATTGATTTGTTCATCAAGCCCAATAGCATTCACCATTAAAGGCACTACTCTTCTCATGTGTTGTGAGAGCCCACACCTACATCAAAAATAATTGGTGTGAATTTTGGTACCCATATCTTTTTGAGTCCATAGAAGTTAGTAGTATTTGGGCCCCAACATTGACTTTTGAAATATTATTTTATCATAACAAAATTGTGCCAAATGGTCTTTGTGGCCACAATGTGTACAAACGTACACTCAAGCATATATATGGGTGTGAGCATGGTGTGCATGTGATGTATGCCGTGAAGGGTGTGTATGCATATGTGGAACTTGTTTCTTTTGAATCAAAGTTTTCAATCTTTTATGGTTAAAAGCATATTGCTCAAAGTAGAGCCTAAACAATTCATATTCTTCTTCAAAACAAAAATATTATTTTCAATAACAGAAGAAGAAATAGTACTAGCATGAGAAACATATGAATTTTTATTTTTTCATACGAAGATAAAGCAATAGAAGCATGATAAGAATTAGAATCAAAATCATTTTTGAATTTATTCAAAGAAGTATATAAATTTTCATTCTCTTTTAGAATAATGTCAAATTAAGTTTTTAAAGAGTTCTTTTTTTTAAAAATAAAATCCTTTTCTTTGAAAACAAAATCAACATTCTTTTTCAATGAATCATTTTCGTTTATAACACAATCAAGTTAGTTTTTTAAAGAATCTTTTTTCTTTTAAAACAAAGTCTACTTTTAAAGATAAAGAATCATTTTTCTTTTTCAATTGTAAACTTTTATTTTTCAACAATTTGACTTTGTGAATCAAATTCTCACAAAACATACCAAGTTCATCATTCAACATGTGTGCATCCTCATTAGATACACTTACACTATCATCAATATTAGATTTCGAGATTACCTCAAGAGGGTCATTCCTTTGGACCAGAAGCATGCTTGGTTGGAATCATCTTCACTTGGTTCTCTCTCCATCTCATTTGAAATGTGATCTTCAAGAGAGATTAATGTGTTTCACAATACAAAAAGAGAATCACAATTAGTAACCTTAAAAAGATAATCATTGCTAAGTGTTTACTTTAGTACAATCATGGCTTGTGCATTAACCTCAAAATATTTACTATTATCAATATATGATCTTTTAGTGGTGGCAAGATAAACATGTAGTTCTAGTGCTTTAGGATATGAACACATTCTAATTTTTCATGTTTCAATGTTAGAAGCATCGAACATAAATGGAGAAAGATAATCCATCAGTGTGTGTTAAAACAAGAATTTGTATAGCAAATACAAAGATTAGCAAAATAAAGATCACTTCTCAGTGGCTAAATTGAATATCAGGAGCACTAACTCTGATACCAGTTGAAATCACCTAGAGGGATGAATAGGTGATATACTAATCAATGTGAAAATTAAAAACTTATTAACAATAATTCTATACAAGGATATGAACACATAAACAAATTCAAACTTACAATTAAGAAATAAAGTCATATACCTCGTGATGGGCTCTGAACTTTTTCTCGTGATTTCTCTTAAATAAGAGTTGAGGTACGTAATTGCTTTCTTGGTATATAAAGAGTTCAAACAAATAATCTTGAGAGAAGAATACAAACAAGTATGTCTGTGTGATAATATAAAGGAGTAAGAACTAGAGAGATCAAACGCAAGCCAATTGCAAAGACAGAGGATTGTTATCAAGGTTCGAGCTACTTGCTCTACATCCCCACCTTCACTGCAATGAAGGATCCACTATAATTCTCTCGATTACAATTGAAGTTGATCCGCAAAATCACTCGGTGCCGCAACGTCTATAATCTTTCTTACTTGTTCTCGTAAGAATATAAACACATGAGCCTACAAGCTCGATCGAGGCTGCAACCTCCAACAACTCAATTATAAAGAATAAACATTGGTGATCAATACTCTATCAAGAACAAAATTCTCTTACAACCTCATTTATAGAATAGATAGAAACGAGAGCTCAAGTGTAAGTGAGAGAAAAATAGAGATTGAGAATAGAAAAGCATTAAAAATTTTTACAAGAGATTTTAGATTTGAACACCTGAAAATCTTTTTAAAAACTTGTGAAAAACTCGTTATTTAAAAACTAGTTCTAAAAATACTCTCTAGTCACCCCTATTTATAGGAGAAGCCTGGAGACCAATTCCTAATTAATTCTAGCAATTAAAACATGTTAGGCTTCATTAGAATTAATAAATAACCATTGTGAATGAGCATGGACATATTTGATTAGAAAACTAGCCGTTATAAGGTAAAACAAGTAAATTTTGACTGCTAACTGTCGACAACTATGTTGGGCCACTGACAGGTCAATGGTCTACACATAAGAAAACTTCATGCACATTTTTAAGGTAAAAAATGTTAGAATTTGAAAATAAATATATATAAAAAATTTGTATATTTTTAAGTTATCTTTCTAATGAATAAAAATTATATGAATCAGATATTGGGTTAGAAAGATATGATTAAAATATTGAAGGGTGTCAAACTGAATTTGTGAAAATTGCTTTTAGCAGTTAGGCTAACTTAAAACTAATATTTCATAAATAAAACTTTTGAATCTAGAAATTACTATATAGTAAGATACTGTAGATCTTTAAGCTAGCTTTGAAATGCAACTTGAATCACATCAAATAGAAATCAGAAAAAAAAAATTATGGTCAAAATTGACAGCAACTGTCGACAAGCTGAGCTCATTCGAGCTTTGTAAAATGCTGTCGATAGTTATGAATAGTTGTCGACTATCCTCCTGCACAGTCAATTTTTAAAACTAAAATTTGAAGCTTGAAATATTGCAATTTAAAAATGACTATATAAGAAACTATTGTAACCCTTTAAGTTAACCTTGTAATGGAATAATAATCACATGAATGAAATGTTGGGTTAAAAAATTATGATCAAAATACTGAAAGGGCGTCATATAAAAAATTATAAAAACAGTTTTTATAAGAAATAAACTTTTGATAAAAACAAAATTAAACTCATTTCTTTGAGATATAAATCATATAAATATAAGATTGAGTTTAAAACACAACTAATAAAATCATTTACAAATCAATATTGTTAAACTCAATTTCTTGAAAACTAAAACACAAAATCATATTTAATAAAACTCAAAAAACCAATATAAAAAACTTGTGCGTATGTGAGCTTAAGCAATCAATTTTACACTATTCTTTACAAAACTTCTAAACACTTACAAATTCTATAAACAAGTCTTCATCTCTTGATCTTGATCTTTTATTATATCTTGACTTAATCCAAATACTTGACTCATTTTGAGCTTGACTTCTCCTCGAGTGCTAAATGTGTATTTTGTGTTTGAGCTCTTGAATCAACCCGTATTAACTTCAAAACTCAACTTTGGGTTTTTGTAGAAGCTAAACACCAATTTATGATTTTGATTAAACTTGAAACTTATGTATTACAAGATATTAGTACCTATAACTACATGAGTTAATGATCATCAAAACTAGAGTGAAGGGCCTTTGGGCCAACACAACTGCCTCAACTATACTGCGAAAATACAGCTTTGTTGCATTTTCGCGGCCAGGATCTGGTCGTTCGGCCAGAACCGGAGTGCATAGATCTCCCTCGTTTAGATATGCCTTTGCATGCTAATAGAATTCCTTGGATTTCTGAATTTAATCTGATCTTCGTTGATTCTTCAGTTAACAATAAATCTTCAAAAATCTGGTTTAACTAATTCAGATATGGGATTATCCTCTCATTTTCCATTGATTATCACCTGCAAAAAATAGACATTAATACAAGTTAATTGCATAGTTTATTACAAGATAAATATAAGAATGTACTAATAAATAGTGTAATATACGTGTACGATCAAAGAGGAGTACAGGGTTGTAATTGAGGAGGTGGTGGTGATTTGGTGGTGGTGGTGGTGAATTTAGGGAATTTGAAGGTGATGGTGGTGGTTGATTTGATGAAGAAGAAGATGGAGATGGTGGTGGTGATCATGATGGTGGAGGAGGAGGTTATGGAAGAGGTTGGGGATATGGATGGTGGCCATCAGAGGTGGGGGATTAGCCTGGGATGTCGCCGGAGGTTTGGTTGGTGACCGCTGGCCTCTTGGGGGAGAGAGTGAGGGAAATGAAGAGAGATAGAGAGAGATTGAAGATGGAGGGAGAGAGAGGTATTTGGTGGTGGGATTTGCACCTGGCCGCAGTTGGATGGAGACCAGTGATGGGAAGTCATTGGAGATGGCCGGAGAGGGTCAGGTCCGATGGTGGTGACCGCTGGTTGATAGAGAAGAGAGAGAATGAGTTGGAGATATTTGAGAGAGAGAGAGATTAGAGAAATAGAGTGATTTAGAGGAGGGAAGATTTATGAGGGAGAGGGGGGATGAGCCCCGTGTTTGGGCTCAAGGGGGAGACCCACGTCGGATGAGCCCCACATTGGGCTTGGAGAGGAAGGGGAAGGGAGAGAGTGAGTGGGGGGGGGGGGGGAGAAGATATTTTGGGGGAAATTTGTGGAGGTGAAAATAGGAAAAAGAAAACAAGAAAGAAGCAAAAAGGAGTGGAAAAGAAAAAAGGAAAAAATAAAAGAAAAAAGAGATAGGAAAATATCTGGTCAAATTTGAACTGTGGAAAATACAGAAGAAATACATGAAAAATAAAGTGATTCGAAAAAGTCCCCAAATTGTTTTTAAAATAGAAAATTTTTTACTGAGAAATATGGTGAAATCGGATTCAAAAAATTCAATTAAATTTTCAAATTAAAAATCCTAAAATTAATCAGCAATACCGGTCGACACAAGTTTGATCGAATTTTGACTAATTCAGAAAAATCTCCAAAAATATGCTAAAATAAAAAATATGATTATAAGAAGTAATATGAAAGCAGTTTCCAGAAATTCAACTCTATTTTGTAAATTAAAAATCCGAGAACCAATCGGCGATGCCAATCAATATGAATTTTGAAGATTTTGCAAAATAATTTAGAAAAATTTCAGAAAATTATAAAAAATCTAAAATATTGAAAAACAGTATTTGAAACTAAAACCAATTAAATCTGACTATCAAAAAGGTTAAATTAAGTAGTACACTGAGATTGGATCATGGGTTGAGATTCGGGCCGCTTGAGTCTAGAAATCCAGATTCGATACCAAACAATAATATAAATAATCACAAATAAAAATAGATACGAGAAAAATCAAAAAATATGATCAAAAAATCAGAATATGTATCTAAGTAAGTATTCCAGGAACGAGGTGTTACAATCCATCCAACTTACAATTATTTTATCCTCAAAATTTCGATAAGGGAAAAATGAACACAGAAAAGATAGTGACGGAGATTATACCAATTAAGATATCAATAACTGAGGTTAACACTCAGAAATTGACTGAACAATAAACTCGAAACCTAGACATCTTTTGCACTTTCTCCCATATAAAGTTTCAGACAGTGCCATATAATAATGACCTGATATCTATTAATAAGAGAATACTATCAAAACTTCAGTAGACTGACCTACTCTAAATAATAAGAAATGAGCTGATTTAAAAATTGGCCAAATTTTCACTGTCTGAATTCTAGTAGAATCGACATCTTTCAAAAAGATAAGACCCAAGAATATGATAATGTTTATTAGAACTCATACTTACTCTGCTGGGAGTGAAGTTATTCCTGACGAAGAGTTTATAATAAGATTACTAGATGTTCTGCCTGTTCTCTGTCACTCTAGGAGAAGACCAAAATATCGCAGATAAAGAAAACCCGATAAACTGATTGCAAATGAATAAAAAATATGGATAATATTGAGTTTTTGCTGACCCAAAGGCCCATTACTCTAGTTTTGATGATGATTAATTAAATAGTTGGAGTACTAATGATCTTGTGTTTAATAAGTTTCAGATATGGGTCAAGATCATTATTGGTGATTAGCTTCTACAATGGGCACGGAGTCCAGATTAGAAGCTAACACGTGTTGACTTAAGAGCTCATGCTTCAAGATCACATCAAGTACTCAAGATGGAATCAAGCTTTTGGATCATGTTTGAATCGAGTCGTCTTGGAGAAGAAGATTGACAAGAAGACTTGGGTCTAGGTTTGTTTGTTTAGTTGTTTAGTTTAGATCTCGTAAAAGGATAGAATAGTTTTGAGTTGTTCAAGTATACACACACACATAAAATTTATTGTTTAGTTTCTGGTTTAACCGTTTTAGTTTCAAAAGTTTATGTTTACTTGGTTTACACAAAACTCATAGAAACAAGTTTTAAGTTTTGTGTTTCGGTTTAACATATATATGTTTTAAATTTCGGATCTTCAAGTATACATCTTTTCATTTTCATTAATAGATTTCATCAAAGAAGTTTACATGGTTTATCTGTATATTCGATTTCATCCATATACATTGATGGCTCTTATATGCTTAGAGAAATTTATTTTGATGTATCTAGTTCCAGTGTTTAAGTTTTATTTTTATCGAAATTTATTTTGGTATTTATTGTCAAAAATAAGTATATATCATCTACTATGTGTATTGGATTCTATCCATACACACTATGCTTTAAATGTATTTCAAATATCATGTTTTTGGATCTATACAAGTTTGAAGAAAAATCAGATTTTCATTTCAAAGTTTGATTTTTGAAAAATACAGTTTTTGTCTAAAATTTTAATTTATATGCCTCAAAAATAGTTCATATGTTTGTAATATGTATTGATTTTTAATCACGCATATTTGAAATTCAAAGTATTTATATGAACTTATTTTTGTGAAATTTATTGGGATTTAATTGAATTTTTATGGGTTTTTGGAGCTAGAGTTTAAACCATTAAATATTTGGGTTTGGGCTGCTTTCGGCCGACCGACCGGTCGACTGAAGCATGGATCGGTCGACCGGGCGGTCGACCGACGAGCACAGAAACATGCACGAGCCCAAAGCCTTGGCTCGATCGACCGACTAGTCGATCATAGCAAGGAGTGGTCGACCGACCGGTCGACCGACTGGCTCAACCCAACTTCTGTTAGGGGACAGTCGATCGAGCGATCGACCAACAGAGTTGTGCCTGGGGTTGGTCGATCGAGCAATCGACCAACAACTCCAACGGTCAGAAATCTGACTGTTGGCCAGTCGACCGGGTGGTTGACCGACAGGCCAATCTGGCCTGTGTTTATCCCCTAACGACTACTTTTTCTGAACCCCTATAAATTGAGTTTTCTTGGCCAGTTTTCACAAGAATTTTAAGAGCTATTTTTTTCGTCTTCTACAAAGTTTTAGGAACAAGTTTTTAAATAAGTTTTTGTGCTTTAAAATAAAATCTTTATTTTGTTTCAAAGTTTTGGAAAATTAAAAAAAAAAACAAGTTTTGGGATTCTAGTTTCTTATTCTATGTTTTTATATCATTTCTAGAGTTTTTCTAAGTGTTTTCTCATTGTTTTTCTTTCCAAAAACTTTGTTTACTCACATACTTGAGCTCTTCGTTGCAAATCTATCCTCTAAGATCTTGTTGGTGAGAGGTTTTGTTTGTGATCTTTTAAGATCACCAAGTCTTTGTTTGTGATCATTGGATCACCAAGATTGTAATTCTTTCTTTGCTTTGTGCCTACCCTCTTGTGTAGAGGTGTGAGAGTTAGAGTTGTGTACTCCTTATTTTTAGATGGTGTAATTCCTCAGTGGAGGTCTCTTTTTGGAAGATCTTTAGTGCATAGTGGAAATATTTCTGTGTGAAGGCGGGGACGTAGAGCAGTGGCTCGAACCTCAAAACATATATTGGTGTTTGCATTTGGATCTTTCTCTCTCAACTTTACTCTCTTTATATCTTACATTGTATTCATTGTTCAGTTCATACATGCTTGATATTGTTTGTGTGCTCACACTTGTACTCAACCAAGAGAACTATTGAAGCACCTCAACTCATAATTTAGAGAAATCATGAGGAGAGGTTTCAGAGCCCTTCATAGGGAATTCAGACTCACTCTTGGTTATACATAGTGTGTAGTGTAAAAGTTTTAATTCCGCATTATTTGTCATTAGATTAGCACTACACCTATTCCCCCCCTCTAGGTGTATATTTCAATTGGTATCAGAGCTAGAGCTCCTGATATTCGATTTAACCACCTTGGAGTGTGATCCTTGATTTGCAAATCTATATATTTATTTTGCACACATATTAGTTTACACTCATGAATTATCTTACTCCACCTATGTTTGATACTTCTAACATTGATATATGAAAGTTTAAGATGAGTGCATATTTAAAAGCCCTAAAATTGCATGTTTATCTTGCCGCTATGAAGAAAGCATATGTTGGTAATGACAAGTATTTAGAGGCTAATGCACAAGCCATGGATGCACTTTAAAAAAACTTAGCAAAATCATTTATCTATTATTTCTCATTGTGATTCCACTTTTGTAGTGTGAAACACATTAACCTCTCTTAAGAAACAAACATCAAACGAGTTAGAGAGAGCCTAGTGGAGATGAGTCCGAGCAAGTGTGCTACATGGTCCAAGGGAATGACTCCCTTGAGGTAACTTCGAATTTTTTCTAGATGATTGTGCTAGCACTTCTCACAATGATAATGATGATCATGATGCCCATGCTTTGAATGGAGAGCTTTTCGAGTTTTGTAAAAAACTTACTTTCAAAATATAAAGTTTTGAAAAATAAGAGTTTTGAATTAAAGAAGGAAAATGAGACATTATTTTCAAAACTCGATCTTATTTTAAAAGAGAAAGTTGAGGTTTCGAGTGACAGAGATTCCTTGAAAACTCAACTTAATATTGCTTTGAATGAAAATGAGTTCTTGAAAAATAAAAATAATTTGGATGTTATTTTAGAGAAAAATAATATTTTGTCTTCAAAGCTTGAATTTTATTTAAAAAGAAAAGAATTCTTTGAAAAACAAAATTGTTTTAATTTCTAAAAAATTAAAAAATGTTTCAAAAAAATATTTCTTTGAAAAATGATTTTGATTCTCATGTTTGTCATGATTCAACTATTTTACCTTCTAGTGTTAAGAATGTTGTTTCTCATGCATGCTCCACACTACTTTAAGTATTGATAATGATATTTATGCTTTGAAGAAGAGTGCTGATTGTTTGGACTCCACTTTGAGCTAATGTGCTAGTAATCACATGAGATTGGAGCCCATATTTTATAAGAAACATGCTCTACATTTTCATGCCCACAATTCGTGGCATGCAGATGCTTCTCATGTGCACATACGTGACACTATATATGCTAGAGTGTACACTTGTATACATTGTGGTCGTAAGAGCCACCTTGCAAAATTTTATTATGATAAGTTAAAGGATTTAAATTTTTCAAATCAAAATGTTTGGGTTAGGAAAGGATTAACCCCCATGGACCGAAGAAAGTGTGGGTACCAAAAATTACTACTATTTTCTTTGATGTATGTGTGGGCTCTCACAAGACGTGAGAGACCTGATGCCTTGATAGTGGATGCGATTGAGCTTGATGGACACTAAATTGGATGCATCGCTATCAAGAAAGTTTTGATGGGAAGACCACCAAGTTTTTTGAGATATAGAGACTAGTTCACTCGGTTTAATAACTATCTCTATTCTTCATATTTTATTTATATTTAATTGCTTGTTTGATTGAATGATTCTAGTGTATTATAGTTTTCATGCTCATTAGGATTAAATACAATGATTAGTAGACTTGTGATATACATAGATAGTGTTTGAGATACACCCATATTTATATGGAGTTATATTTTGTATTCTCATTATTATTTTAGCTATTGTGTATAACCTAGTGTTAATAATACTTGCATTTATGCTAATGATCACATTTATTTATTTACCACGTTTTGATGTTTTTGATGTATATCATTTTTGATTACATATTTAGATGTAATTTCATTAAAATTTTTGTTTATACCTGTACAATTATGCACTACACTTAATTCTTATGTTTGGGTGTCTTATTGCTCATGTGTATTCATTACATGTATTTGTATAACTTAGTTTTGATGATTCTTGTATTTATACTTATATTCCTATATTTGTTTTATGTCACTATTTTTCATGTTTTCTTGAGAATGTGTTTTGCTTTATGTATATGTAAATTTTGTTTAAAACTATAAGATATTTATGTTCTATCCATGAGTCATTAGCTTTACTTTAAGGACAAAATTCATATTTGGATAAATATATATGTTTTAGTTTTAACAAAACATACATATGCCTTGAAGTTTGTTTAGTTTTTGATAAAAATGAAAATTTTCATATTTTATGATTTCATGTTTATGAAAAGGAATTTCATTTGTTTTGATTGAGCTTCATTGCTTTATCTCCATGTATGTGTTGATTACATGATTTTTGTGTACTCTACATCATTTGTTTACTCATGATTTTAGATTCATGAACCTGTAAGTGCTTTACAGACTTTTGAGTGTAAATTTTTGTGTATTTACCATATTTCATGAGATACATATATGTTTTATTTCTTACTTGAAAGATTTCATACTTGTTTTCAAAATTACTTAAAACTAGTTCTTTATTTTTCAATTGGTAGAGTTTTCAACATATATTAAATTATTTTCATAATATTATTTTTGAAAACTTCTACCCTATAAGGGCGGTTGGTTGGGCGACATGCCTTTTATGATTTTAATGAATATTTTTTTAAACTTGTGTATGATAGGGTGGATGTTATGAGTTATACCCTTGATTCTTAATGATATTTTCATTTTTGCATGTTCATGTTTTCTTATATATGTATGCATTATATTTCAATTGCTCTGATCATACATAAATATATATGATTTTTTGTGCTAAATTAACAATGCTTATACATACATGTTTTATAGCACAAAATTCTTTATGCTAAGCTTGATTTAGTTCTAAATGTTAATTAGTATCTTTTATAAGATTATGCATTTGTTTTGGTTGGTATTACAAAAAGGGGGAGAAAAATTCTTGATTTTATTTTCAATTGATATCTTACTCTCACTCTTTTTAGAAAAATATTTTGTTTAGAAAATACTTATATTTTTTATATTAGTATCAATTATTTATTATTGGTATATATATTGCAAAATAGTTTAGTATTTAAAAGAATTGGTATCATGGATTATTTTCAATTGATACAACTTTTATGATATCCATATTTTTTTCTCAATTGGTATAGCTTATATGATGTCTATGTTATTTTTCAATTGGTATATTTTTTTTTGGAATCAAAATATTTTTTGTTTTTTTATTTTCAATTGGTATATGTTATCAAGGTCTTTTACCTCTTTGCTGATGATTGACAAAAAGGGGGAGAAAGATTAGTTTATATATGCATGATGTTTTAGTTCTATACATATATTTTGTTTTTGTTTTGATATCTAGTTTTTGATATCATGTTTTTGTTTTGAGATATTGGTATCTAACTAGCGATTGTATTGATATACTTTTTATTAGGTATCTAGCTAGCAGTTATATTGAATATATATTCTTTATCATTTGATATCTAGAGCTTATATTGCATATTAATTTGATATCTAGAGTTGCCATGAATATATATCCTTTGTATACATTTGGTACCTAGAGCTAATATTGTATATCCATATGATTGTTATGTTTGCTATCATCATGCGCTTATATTGAATATTTATTTATTTATTTGCTATGCGTGAGTGGTGAAATTCTATGAAGCTTATCTTTAATCCATGCATATATAACTCCTTGAGTTTTGTCATCATCAAAAAGGGGGAGATTGTTGGCCCAAAGGCTCATCACTCTAGTTTGGATGATGATTAACTCATGTAGTTATAGTATTAATGATCTTGTGTTTAATAAGTTTCAGATATAGGTCAAGATCATTATTAGTGTTTAGCTTCTACAATGAACATGAAGTCAAGAATCGAAATTATCACGTGTTGATTCAAGAGCTCGTACTTCAAGATCACATCAAGAGCTTGAGATGGAGTCAAGCTCTTTAGATTGTGTTTGAATCGAGTCGTCTTAGAGAAGAAGATCGACAAGACGACTTTAGTCAAGGTTTGTTTGTTTAGTTGTTTAGTATAGATCTTGTGAAAGGACAGAATAGTTTTGAGTTGCTCAAGTATACACACACACATAAGATTTATAGTTTAGTTTTCGGTTTAACTGTTTTGGTTTCAAAAGTTTATATTTACTTGGTTTACACATAACTCATAGAAACAAGTTTTAAGTTTTGTGTTTAGGTTTAACACGTATTCGTTTTAAGTTTCAGATTTTTAAGTATACATCTTTTCATTTTCATGAATAGATTTTATCAAAAGAAGTTTACATGATTTATATGTATATTGGATTTCATCTATATACATTGATGGTTCTTATATGCTTAGAAAAATCAATTTTGATGTACTAGTTCATGTGTTTAAGTTTTGTTTTTATCAAAACTTATTTTGGTATTAACAAGTATATATCATCTACTATGTGAATTGGATTCTATTCATGCACACTATGCTTCAAATGTGTTTCAAATATCTTCTTTTTGTATCTATACAAGTTTGAAGAAAAATCAGATTTCCATTTCAAAGTTTGATTTTTTGAAAAATACAGTTTTTGTCTTAAGTTTTAATTTCTACGCCTCAAAAATAGTTCACATGTTTGTAATATGTGTTGATTTTTGATCACACATATATGAAATTCAAGTATTTATATGAATTTAATTTTGTGAAATTTATTGGGATTTACTTGAAGTTTTAGGAGCTAGAGTTTAAACCATTAACTATTTGGGTTTGGGCTGCTTTCGGCCGACCGACTGGTCAACCGAAGCATGGATCGGTCGACCGGACGGTCGACTGACGTGAACAGAAATGTGCACGAGCCCAAAGCCTTGGCTCGGTCGACCGACCGGTCGACCGTAGCAAGGAGCGGTCGACTGACTAGTCGACCAACTGGCTCAACCTAACTTTCTATCGGGGGTAGGTCTACCGAGCGGTCAACCGACAGAGTTGTGTATGGGGGCAATCGACTGGGTGGTCAACCGATAACCCTAACAGTCAGAAATCTTACCGTTGGCAGGTCGATCAGACGGTCGACCGACAGGCCAATCTGGCCTGTGTTCAGCCCCTAACGGCTAGTTTTTCTAAACCCCTATAATATGGGTTCTTTCACAAAATTTTTTAGAGCTAATTTTTCCATCTTCTATAGAGTTTTAGCAACAAGTTTTTAAAGAAGTTTTTGAGCTTCAAAATCAAAATCTTCATTTTGTTTCAAAGTTTTGGAAAATCAAAAGAAAAAGTTTTAGGATTCTAGTTTCTTTTCTATACTTCTATATCATTTTAGAGTTTTTTTCCAGTGTTTTCTCTTTGTATTTGTTTTCTAAAAATTTTATTCACTCACATACTTGAGCTCTTCATTATAAATCCATCCTCTAGGATCTTGTTGGTGTGATGTTTTATTTGAGATCTTTTGAGATCACCAAGTCTTTATTTGTGATCATTGGATCACCAAGATTGTAATTCTTTCTTTGCTTTGTGCCTACCCTCTTGTGTAGAGGTGTGAGAGTTGGATTTGTGTATTCCTTATTCGTAGATGGTGTAATTCCTCAGTGGAGGTATCTTTGTGGAAGATCCTCAGTGCATAGTGGAAATATTTCTGTGTGAAGGCGGGGATGTAGAGCAGTGGCTCGAATCTCAAAACATATCTTAGTGTTTGTGTTTGGATCTTTCTCTCTCAACTCTACTCTCTTTATATCTTGTATTGCATTCATTATTCAATTCATACATGCTTGATATTATTTGTGCACTCACATCCAACCAAGAGAACTATTGAAGCATCTCAACTAATAATTTAGAGGAATCGTGAGGAGGAGTTACAGAGTCCTTCACAGAGAATTCGGACTCACTCTTGGTTATATATAGTGTGTAGTGTAAAAGTTGTTGGCCCAGAGGCCTTTCACCTTAGTTTTGATGATGACTAACATATGAAGGTTAGTTTACTAATGATCTTGTGTTTAATAGCTTTCAGATATTGATTAAGATCTTAGTAGTGATTTGAAATTAACAAGAGATTCATAATCAAAATATTGAAGCAAATAAGTGTAGATTCAAGAGCTCACATCGCAACGATCACATCTAGCTCCTTTGGATCAAGTTTGGATTGAGTCGTCTTAGAGATGAAGATCGATGAGAAGACCTCAATTTGTTTAGTTTAAATCTTGTGTAAAAATAGACTAGTGTTGAAATGCTCAAGTTCACACACACAAGTTAAAATAATTTTTTGTTTCAGCTTAACCGGTTTTTGATTTTCAAGAACATATATGGTTTTCATGAATTGATAGAATCAAAACAAGTTTTCTTGGTTTATATGTATATTGGATTTCATTCATATACATTGATGGTTCAAATGTTTAGAAAAATTTATTTTGATGATTCTAGTTCATGTTGGCCCAATGGCCCATCACTCTAGTTTTGATGATGATCAACTCATGTAGTTATGGTACTAATGATCTTGTGTTTATTTAGTCTCAGATTTGTGATCAAGATCTTAGTAGGTGTGTAGCTTCAACAAAAGATTTAAAGTCAAGTTTTGGAGCTTGTACGGTTTGATTCAAGAGCTTGTGCATCAAAACCACATCAAGTACTCAAGAGGAGTCTAACTCGTTGGATCAAGTTTGGACCAAGTCAAGAAGATGAGAAGACTTCAAGTGAAGCTCTTCAAGAACAAGACTTGAGTCTAGCTTTGTTTTATTAAGATTTTATTTTTAGATAAAATGTAAAGGATAGAATAGTTGGTGGATTGCTCAAGTATCTCTTACACACACACACTCTTGATTTATATGCGTTTTCATAAAAGAATTTTTATTTTGAAAAAATACAAAAGAATTTTCATTTTGAAAAATTACCGGTTTGGTTTTTGGTATTCAAAGTTTACATGTCTTAAACCAAACCATGTTTAGTGCTTATTGTCAAAAACATAGATATTTCACCATGTATCTGTAGTGGATCATATCCATACACCCTATGCTTTAAAAGTGTTTAAAATATCTTGTTTTTATATTTGGAGAAGTTTTGGAAAAACCAATTTTGGAAAAATACAATTTTTGTTTTTAGCCAAAATTTTTAAGTTACAAAAATAGTTCAAATTATTTGTAACATGTCTTGATTTTGCTCAAACATGTTTGATTATCAAAGTATAATATTGAAACTATCTTTGTAGATTTTTCGTGATTTTATGAGATTTTATTTGTGTCAAAATATAAAGTTTTTCAATCCTTAAACTGACCTGACCTGGCTTCTGCCGGTCGATCGGACCGGTCGACCGAGTTAGGAGTCGGTCGACCGGGACGGTCGACCGACGTGCACAGAACGTGCACGCCAGATCTGCTAGAGGGCCGGTCGATCGACCCGGTCGACCGCAGAGAGCTTCTGCTCTCTGGAAAGCCCCGGTCGACCGGGCCGGTCGACCGGCAGAGAGCTCTGCTCTCTGTTCCAGGCAGCGGTCGACTGGGCCGGTCGACCGTCAGCTGCCAGGACTGAAAAAATGCCCCAACGGCTAGTTTTTCTAGCCCTATAAAATGGGACTTTTGGGGGCTGTTTCACAAAAAGATTTTTCAAGTTTTTTGCACCAGTTTTTCCAACTCTTTTAAGAGGTTTTCTCTACTTGTATTTGAGCCAAATACTTCCATTCAAAAGGAGAGTTTATCAAGAGTTTTTAAAAGTGATTTTCTTAAGTTTTCCTCCACTATTTCAATACTAGTTTTCTCACACAACACTTGAGCTATCCATTGCTATATCTACCTATAGGGATCTTTGGTGTGAGAGGATTTTAGGTGATCAAAGTATTGTGATCACCAAAGTTCTACCTTGTACTTTGAGGAGGCGGACGTGTGTGTTCGCGTTGTTTTGGGTTCTAGAGTGAACTCGGCGTTTGAGGTGCGGCCTCGGCGACCTTGTGGGCTTGCGGTGTGTTTGGGACTAGAGAGTCCAAAAGTTCTAGTAGGAACTTCTTGTAGGTATTGCGGCACCGAGTGATCCGGTGGGATCAGTTTATAGTGGAAATCCTTCATAGTGTTGAAGGCGGGGACGTAGAGCAAGTGTGCTCGAACTTCGAAACAAATCTCCCGTGTTTGCGATTGCTCTCTCTCTATTTCTTACTTGTCTTTATATCTTGCATGCTCATATTGTCTTTATCTTTATATGCTTGATATATTGTGTGCTTAATTGTTATATGGTTGAGGATTATTTGCTAACACTTGTATTCAACCAAGAGAGCCAACGCGGCACCTCAACTCTTATTTAGAGGAATCTTGAGGAGTTGTCTAGAGCCCTTCTTGGAAAATCCGGCTACACTCTTGTGTTATACTTGGTGTTTAGTTTAAGAAGTTTAATTTGCATTAAATAAGTTTTAATTCCGCATTATTGACCATTAGATTAGCTCATCACCTATTCACCCCCTCTAGGTGATTTACAATTGGTATCAGAGCCAAGTGCTCTTGATTTGGGTCTTACAACCTAGAGTTAAAGATCCTCATTTTATAGCTAATCACAATATTTATACACACTCCATGGATTTTATGTCACCTCCCACTTTTGACATTCTTAACATCCAAACTTGGAAGGTTAAGATGTCCTTATACCTCAAAGGCCTAGGCATTCATGTTTATCTTGCTACTATTAAAGATTCATATGTTAACAATAGCAAGTATATTGAGGCTAACTCAAAAGCCCTACATGCTTTGAAGTGTACCCTAAATGATGATTATTTATCTAGGATTTCTAACATTGATTCGGCTTTTGTAGTATGGAACTCTTTGATCTCCCTCGGCGAAAAAGAACAATATTATGTGGGGAGCGATTCGGATGTTGGAAGTGACACCTCCAACGTGTGCTACATGGTCCAAGGGGATAACCCCCTTGAGGTAACTACTGAATCCGAGGTAGAAGAAGATGTTGATATGTCATATGATGAGCTTGCATCTTTTTGTCAACAATTACTTGAAAAATATGACATGATTAGAAAAGATAATAAGAATTTGAAAAAGAAATTTGATGCCATGTTAAATGAAAAAGATTCTTTACAAGAAAAATTGGAATGTTTTTCAAAATAAAATGAAACTTTGAAAAATGAGAATATTTTACCTTGATTTCTAAATTAAATGATCTTTGTGAAGGAAATACTTCTTTGAAAAATAAAATAATTTTGGTGGAAAATCAAAAAGAAGTTGCTTTAAATGAAAACACTTCTTTAAAAAGAAAAATTGTTGAAAAAGGAAAAGTAAATGTTTCTAAAAGAAAAAGTCTGTTGATCATGCTCTTCATGCCACAACCATTGATAAAAATGAAGTTAAATTTTTGAAAAATAAAATTGATTGTTTGAGCTCAACTTTGAGCACATGTGCATTTAATCATAAGAAGTTAGAATCCTTGTTTCAAAAAAACAACTTCCCCATGTTCATGCATAACACCCTCATCATGCATATGCACACTTTGCACGCCACGATCACCCTCGTACACATGTGCATAGAAGAGTGTACAATTGTACACATTGTGGCCGCAAAGGCCATTTAGCAAAGTTTTGTTATGATAGAATTAATTCTTTAAATTTTGCTAATAAGAAAAATGTTTGGGTTCCTTACAATGCTAACCCTCAAGGACCCAAAAGAAAATGGGTACCAAAATTCTCACCTTGTGTATTTGATGTAGGTACGGGCTCTCACATGACGTGAGAGAGTTGGTGCCTTGGTGGTGGATGCATGGACTTGATGGACACATATATTGATGCACCACTATCAAGGAGGTTTGGTGGGACAACCACCATGTTTTGGAGAATTAGAGCGTAGTTCTTTGTTTTGGTAACTATCTCTAAACTCCTAATTTAGATTACATGCTTTTATAATTGATGATTTTTAGCATGTTTATTTTTATGATTGTGCTTCATGTGGTAAATACATGTTTAAATGTAGTTTTTATTAAAACTTGGACATATACATGTACAAGTAGTGAGCAACATTTGATTCATATATGTTTGCACTTCATTGTTCATTTGTACTCACTATATGCACATGTATAGCCTAGTTTTTATGATTCTCTCATTTACACTTGTTTTGCCTATTTTCATGTTTTTACTTCATGTATATGCATTTTTATTCAAATCTAAATAAATATACATGTATACCCCTTCTCTTGCCTTCATGCAAATTATATCATAGACTCTTTTTATGTTTGGGATATGTATGTATATTGTTAGTTTTGGATAAAAACATACATATACCTAGAAGTTTGTTTTTAAGATGAAAAATGAATTTTTATGATTTTCATTTTTAATTATGAATTTTCATGATTTTTGTTTTGATAAAATGACTCTTGTTTTGAGCTTCATTGACTATTTTCATGAAAAATACTAATTACATGATTCTTGTACACTCACACTTTATTTGTTTATTCATGATTTTGTTTCATGATTATTTTTGAGCCTTATAGATTCTGAGTGTCAAACTTTTTGTATTTAGTATGTTTCATGAAATACATATGATTTGATTTCATGTTTGAAGAATCTTTAACTAGTTTTTTTAAAAATTAATCTAACTAGTTATTTATTCTTCATTTGGTAGTGTTTTCACTATAAAAAAATATTTTTTCAAACCTTATTTTTGAAAACCCCTACCAACTCCGTTATGGTTGGACGGATGGGCAAGCATGCCTTGTAAGCTTTATTGAAATTTTTTTTAACTTGAGCATATAAAGGATGGTAGTTATGAGTTATATACTTGATTTACATTGTCATTTTCAATTGGTATCTCAATTAATATTTTTTGTATATACTCATATTTTGTTTCCTATATATGTATGCTTCATAATTTTCATAATATCAATTCCTATTGGTATTGTCTTTTTCATACATATATATGTTTTGAAAATCAAGCACCAACAAATCATATATATTTATACTTGATTCTCAAGATATTTACATGTTTAAAGCACAAGTATGTTTATGCTAAGCTTAATTTAAATCCTGATTTTCAATTGATTTCTCAATTGGTATCTTTTATATGAGCTTATGCATTATCTTCAATTGATATTTTTTTACAATTAGTATTTTTATTGATGTCAAAATATACAATATGTTTCAATTGGTATCTATTGAACTATTTATTTCAATTGGTATTCATGAAAATTTATATTGATATCAAGATATAAAATTCTTTCTTTCATTGGTATCAAGGTTACTATTTTTGTCAAAATTTTTGTGTTATTTCAATTGATAAAATGTTTCATTTACAATTAAAAATTCAAAATTTGTAATGTTTATTTACACTTGATATCTTAAAATTTGATTTACTAAGATATCTCAAAATTTGTTTTATTAAGAAATTCAAAATTTTGTTCTAATAAGAAAATTAAAAATGTTTTGATTTGTATTGCCTATATGCAAGGGGAGCTTAACATCTCTTCTACATATAGATTCATGTTGAGTGTATCTTATATTGAGGAGCTTGACAACTCTTCTTTATGCGTACACGTGTGTAGGCGGAGCTTCACATCTCCTCTTATACATTGCATATTATGTGTTATGTGAATTAGGGCTTGTCATCCCTTCTTCATGTAATGCATGTATGTAGGGAAGCTAACTTAGCGTCTTCCTCTTCATAAATGTATATTGCATATATCTCTTTGTTGATTAATTTGAGTTCACCTTCTTGTGGGGAAGAATATTGTTTTATGTTTACTTTAACCCCTTTATTGATGATTGACAAAAAGAGGGAGAAGTATTTTAGTATATATGCATGTTTTCGTTTTCCTTACTTGGGGGAGAAGGATTTATGTTTATGCATATATGTTTTGTTGCGCAAATATGAGAAAAAGAATTTGATGTGTTTAATGCTTGTTTATGCATGTTTATCCTTGTATTTGCATACATGTTTATGAGCTTTCATTGCATATTTATTTATTTCTTGAGATGCATGAGTTAAGGGGAGCTTCTTTGAAGCTTTACTTTAATCCATGCATATATAACTCCTTGAGTTTTGTCATCATCAAAAGGGGGAGATTGTTGGCCCAATGGCCCATCACTCTAGTTTTGATGATGATCAACTCATGTAGTTATGGTACTAATGATCTTGTGTTTATTTAGTCTCAGATTTGTGATCAAGATCTTAGTAGGTGTGTAGCTTCAACAAAATATTTAAAGTCAAGTTTTGGAGCTTGCACGGTTTGATTCAAGAGCTTGTGCATCAAGACCACATCAAGTACTCAAGAGGAGTCTAGCTCATTGGATCAAGTTTGGACCAAGTCAAGAAGATGAGAAGACTTCAAGTGAAGCCTTTCAAGATCAAGACTTGAGTCTAGGTTTGTTTTATTAAGATTTTATTTTTAGATAAAATGTAAAGGATAGAATAGTTGGTGGGTTGCTCAAGTATCTCTTACACACACACACACACTCTTGATTTATATGTGTTTTCATAAAAGAATTTTTATTTTGGAAAAATACAAAAGAATTTTCATTTTGGAAAATTACCGATTTGGTTTTTGGTATTCAAAGTTTACATGTCTTTAACCAAAACCATGTTTAATGCTTATTGTCAAAAACATAGATATTTCACCATGTATGTGTAGTGGATCATATCCATACACCCTATGCTTTAAAAGTGTTTAAAATATCTTGTTTTTGTGTTTGAAGAAGTTTTGGAAAAACCAATTTTGGAAAAATACAGTTTTTGTTTTTAGCCAAAATTTCTAAATTACAAAAATAGTTCAAATTGTTTGTAACATGTCTTGACTTTGTTCAAACATGTTTGATTATCAAAGTATAATATTGAAACTATTTTTGTAGATTTTTCATGATTTTATGGGATTTTATTTGTGTCAAAATGACAAGTTTTTCAATCCCTTAAACTGACCTGACCTGGCTTCTGCCGGTCGACCAGATCGGCCGACCGAGCTAGGAGTTGGTCGACTGGGACGGTCGACCGTCGTGCACAGAACGTGAACGCCAGATCTGCTGGAGGGCCAGTCGACCGACCCGGTCGACCACAGAGAGCTTCTGCTCTCTGGAAAGCCCCGGTCGACCAGCAGAGAGCTCTGCTTTCTGTTCCAGGCAGCGGTCGACCGGGCCGGTCAACCGAGGCTCCAACGGTCAGAAATCTGACTGTTGGCGGTCGACCGGGCCGGTCGACCGTCAGCCGCCAGGGCTGAAAAAATGCCCCAACGGCAAGTGATTTTTTCTAGCCATATAAAATGGGACTTTTGGGGGCTGTTTCACAAAAAGATTTTTCAAGTGGTTTTGCACCAGTTTTTCCAACTCTTTTAAGAGGTTTTCTCCACTTGTATTTGAGCCAAATACTTCCATTCAAAAGGAGAGTTTATCAAGAGTTTTTAAAAGTGATTTTCTTGAGTTTTCCTCCACCATTTCAATCCTAGTTTTCTCACACAACACTTGAGCTATCCATTGCTATATCTACCTATAGGGATCTTTGGTGTGAGAGGATTTTAGGTGATCAAAGTATTGTGATCACCAAAGTTCTACCTTGTACTTTAAGGAGGTGGACGTGTGTGTTCGCGTTGTTTCGGGTTCTAGTGTGAACTCGGTGTTTGAGGTGCGGCCTTGGCGAGCTTATGGGCTTGCGGTGTGTTCGGGAGTAGGGAGTCCAAGAGTTCTAGTGGGAACTCCTTGTAAGTGTTGCGGCACCGAGTGATCCGGTGGGATCGGTTTATAGTGAAAATCCTTCATAGTGTTGAAGGCGGGGATGTAGAGCAAGTGTGCTCGAACCTCGAAACAAATCTCCCGTGTTTGCGATTGCTCTCTATCTCTTACTTGTCTTTATATTCTTGCATGCTCATATTATCTTTATCCTTATATGCTTGATATATTGTGTGCTTAATTGTTATATGGTTGGGGATTGTTTGCTAACACTTGTATTCAACCAAGAGAGCCAACACGACACCTCAACTCTTATTTAGAGGAATCTTGAGGAGTTAGTCCAGAGCCCTTCACGGGGAATCCGGCTACACTCTTGTGTTATACTTGGTGTTTAGTTTAAGAAGTTTAATTTGCATTAAATAAGTTTTAATTCCGCATTATTGACCATTAGATTAGCTCATCACCTATTCACCCCCCTCTAGGTGATTTACAGTTCACGTGTTTCAAGTTTTATTTTTTTAACAAAACTTAATTTTGAATTTTATGTCAAAAACATAGATATATCCTTTATATGTGCATTAGATTCTATCCATGCACATCATGCTTCAAATGTTGTTCAATATCATATTTTTGTATCTATACTAGTTTTGGAGAAATCTATTTTTCATTTCAAAGTTTCGTTTATGAAAATACGGTTTCCATTTTAAAGCTAAAATTCAATATCACAAAAATAGTTCAAATTATTTGAAATATGTGTTGAGCTCTAGCCACTTATATTTGTTCTTCAAATATTTCTAAGAATTTATTTTTGTAAATTTTATGTGATTTTATGGGATCTTATAGGTATTAAAAAGACCAAGTTTTCAAACCTAAAATATCAGCCTGAGCCTGCTGGCGGTCGACCGGACCAGAGCTCGGTCGACCAGGTGGTCGACTGATGTCTACAGATACTAACACACTGCCTTGGCCTAGGGCCGGTTGACCGAACTGGCCCCGGTCGACCATGCGATCGACCGACCAGAGAGTTCACTCTCTGGTTCTAGCCTCGGTCGACTGGGCGGTCGACCGACAGGCAACTTGCCTTGGGGCGGTCGACCGGCCGGTCGGCCGATAGCCCCAACGGTCAAAAATCTGACTGTTGGCTGGTCGATCGGGCGGTCGACTGACAGACCATTCCGGGCTTGTTTTAGACCCTAACAACTAGCTTTTCAAGACCCTATAAATATGGGTCCTTTGTGAAAGCGGAAACGTAGAGCAATGACTCAAACCTTGAAACATATCTTCGTATTTGCGTTTGATCCACTATCTCTCAACTCTATCTCTCTTTATATCTTGTATTACTTTACATTGTTCATATTCATATGCTAGATATAGTTTGTGTACCCACACTTGTGTTCAACTAAGAGAGGAATCAAGAGGAGCTGTTCCAGAGCCCTTCATGGGGAATTCGGGCTCACTCTTGGTTACACATAGTGTGTTAGCAATTAAGTTTTTAATTCCGTATCATTTGCCCTCGATTAGCTAGTATACCTATTCACCCCCTCTAGGTATATTTCGATTGGTATCAGAGCCTACGCTCCTGATATTCGATTTAACCACCTAGGAGTGAGATCCTTAGATAGCTAATCTAGTATTTGCATTGCACACATATAGTTTACACTCATGGATTTTCTTGCCCCTCCGATGTATGATGTTTCCAACATCAACATGTGAAAGTTTAAGATGAGTGCATACCTAAAAACTCTAGGATTGCATGTTTATCTTGCCACTACTAAGAAATCTTATCTTGATAATAACAAGTATCTAGAGGCTAATACACAAGCCTTAGACACACTTAAGCACACACTAAGCAAGGATCATTTATATTTGGTTTCTCATTGTAATTCTGCTTTTGCAGCGTGGAGCATTTTGACCTCTCCCGAGCTACTAATGACAAACTTTGTGGAGAAGGAATCTAGTGGAGATGAGTCCGATCAAGCTTGCTTCATGTTTCAAGGGGTTGACTCCCTTGAGGTCATTTTAGACACTAAACTAAATGATTGTGCTAGTTCTTCATGTGATGATAGTGCTATGGATGCCTATGCTTTAAATGAAGAACTTTCATTGTTCTGTGAAAACTTGTTAAATAAATACAAAGCTTTGAAAAAGAAAGTTTTAAATTAAAAGTAGAAAATAAAAACTTATTTTCAAAACTTGACTTGATTTTGCAATAGAAGGTTGAGGTTTCTAATGAAAGAGATTCATTAAAAACCCAACTAGACCTTGTTTTAAAAGAAAATGAAAATTTAAAAAATAAAAATTAATTTAATATTGTTTTGAAGAAAAATGAAGTTTTATCTTCAAAACTAGAATTAGTTTTAAAAGAAAATGATTCTTTGAAAAATAAAATTGTTTTAATCTCTAAAGAATTGGAATCTACTTCTTTAGAAAATATTTCTTTAAAAAATGATTTTTCTTCTCATGTTTGTCATGTTTCTATTGCTCCGTTTACTAGTGATAAACATGTTGCATACTCCACTGCTTCTTCAATCATTGAAAATAATAATTTTATTTTGAAAAAGAGTATAGATTGTTTGGGCTCCACTTTGAGCCAATGTGCAATGAATCACACACATTTAGAATTTAACGTTTCAAAAGAAACATACTCCACATATACATACTCACAAAACACAGCATACGCATGCTCATCATGCTCACACACACATGATTTTATGTATGCTCATCTATACACTCGTACACATTGTGGACGTACGGGCCACTTTGCAAAATTTTGTTATGATAGAATAAATGTTTCAAATTTTGCAAATAAGTTTGTTTGGGTTAGGAAGGGTGCTAACCACCATGGATCCAAGAAAGTATGGGTACCAAAATTCACCCCTATTGTATTTGATGTAGGTGTGGGCTCTCACTTGATGTGAGGGTATCAGTATTTTGAAGGTGGATGGATCCGAGCTTAAAGATCATATTTTTGAATGCATCACTTTCAAGGAATGTTTGGTGGGAGGACCACCATGGTTTGAAGACCTAGAGATTGGTTCATTAGTTTTGGTTACTATCTCTAACTCCCCATTTTGTTTACAGGTTTTCATATGAATATTTTTAGCTTGTCTAGGTTTTCAATGTTCTTTATGTTAAATGTAATGTTATTGACATGTGATATACATAGATAGTCTTTGAGATACATTCATGTTCATATGGACTTATATTTTTTTGTTCTCACTATAGTTTAGCTTGTGTATATCTTAGTTCTAAAACATGTGCATTTAACCTAATGATTATATTTGTTTATATTTTTATACTTCATGTTTTGATTACTTGTTTAGATGTAAATTCCATTAAAACTTGTGTTTATATTTGTACAACTAGTGAGCCACATTTGATTATTACATGTTTGTGCTTTATTGCTCATTTGTTCCCATTGGATGTATTTGTATAATCTTGTTTTGATGATTCGTACATCTTTACTTGTTTTCCCAATTTTTTTGTACATGTCTTTCATAAAATTGTGTTTTGCTTCATGTATATGTCAATTTTGTCTATAATTAATAGATATACATGTATATCTTAGAGTCACTTGCCTTCATGTAAAATTTTATTATTGACTCATTTGTATTTGGGATATGTATGTATACTTTTAGTTTCGACAAAATATACATATACCTTGAAGCTTGTTTAATTTTGATAAAAATTTTAGTTTTAATGATTTTCATCTTTTTTTTATGAATATGTCATTTACATGATTCTTGTACACTCACATTTTTTTTTGTTTACTCATGACTTTATTTCATGAGCACATTTTTGAGTTTTATAGATCTTGAGTGACAACTCTTATGTGATATGCATATTTCATGAATATATATTTGTTTTTATTGTTTACTTGAAGAATTTTGTACTAGTTTTTAAATTATTATAAAACTAGTTTCGTATTCTTTAATTGGTAAAGTTTTCAATATACCAAAATGATTTTCAAATTTTATTTTTGTAAACCCCTACCATGCTAAGGGCGATTGGATGGGCGACCATACTTTATATACCCTCTTTTGAATATCTTTCAAATATGTGCATGAATAGGGTGGTAGGTATGAGATATACATGATTTCAATGAAATTTTTTTGTATATTTATATTTTATTTTCCTACATATGTATGTATCAAATTTCAAGTGGTATTTTTATTTTCAAATAGTCATATATATGATTTAGATTGTGCTTATTTTACAATGCCATATATTTTATTTAAGCACAAAAGGTTATGCTAAGTTTGATTTAATTTTAAATGTTTATTGATATATCTACAAGCTCATGCATTAATTTCAATTGATATTTTTTATATCAAAATGCACTTCATGTTTTACTTACAATTGGTATCAAAATGTACTTTAGTTATGAGATATACATGATTTTTAAATGAAAATTATTTTGTATACTTATGTTTTTTTGTATGGATTATATCTAAATTATTTTGCTCTGATACATACATATAAATATTTTTATTGTGCTTTAAACATACATGTTCATTCATTGTCAAGCATAAATTATTTCTTACTAAGTTTGATTTAGTCCTTAATGTCAATTATTTTTAAATTGGTTCATATACAAGCTTATGTATTGTTTTATTGGTATTTCATAAGAGGGGAGAAAAATTCTTGTAATATATTTTAGTTGATTTTATTTTCAATTGATATCTTTCTCCCACTCTTTATGATGAAAAATATTTTATTTTGGCATATGCTAACTTTTCCAATATTGGTATCAATAATCTTAAATTGGTATTATTCTCAATTTGGTATCTTTATTGTAAAATGGTTTTAGTGTTTACCTAAAAATTTGGTTTTTACTTTCAATTGGTACCATACCTTTCTATTTGTATCAATTGGTAAAAAGATTATTTTACTTTCAATTGGTTTCTTTTAATTGATTGTTTGTTATTGGTATCAAAATTTTGTTTCAAAATATATTTTGTTGGTATTGTTTGTTTGTCTTCACCCCTTTGTTGATGAGTGACAAAAAGGGGGAAAAATATTTGTGATTATATATACATATTTTATTAAATATTTATGCATAATATCTTGTTTTTATTTGGTATCTTGAGCTACATTGTATATCTTTATATGTTTATTGATTATGCATCAGTTAAGGGGGAGTTTCGATGAAGCTTAATCTTAATCTATGCATATATAACCTTATAAGTTTTGTCATCATCAAAAAAGGGGAGATTGTTGGCCCAGAGGCCTTTCACCTTAGTTTTGATGATGACTAACTTAAGAAGATTAGTTTACTAGTGATTTTGTATTTAATAAGTTTCAGATATTGATCAAGATTTAAGTAGTGATTTGACTTCAACAAGAGATTCACAGTCAAAGTGTTGAAGCAAACATGTGTTGATTCAAGAGCTCAAATCGCAACGATCGCATCTAGCTCCTTTGGATTAAGCTCGGATTGAATCATCTTGGAGATAAAGATCGATGAGAAGATCTCAGTTTGTTTAGTTTAGATCTTGTGTAAAGATAGGCTAGTGTTGAAATGCTCAAGTTCACACACACATAAGTTAAAATAGTTTTTGGTTTCGCTTTAACCGGTTTTAGATTTTCAAGAACATATATGGTTTTCATGCATAGATAGAATCAAAACAAGTTTACTTGGTTTATATGTATATTGGATTTCATCCATATATATTGATGGTTCAAATGTTTAGAAAAACTTATTTTGATGATTCTAATTCATGTGTTTCAAGTTTTATTTTTTAACAAAACTTAGTTTTAGATCTAATGTCAAAAGCATAAATATATTCTTTATATGTGTATTGGATTCTATATATGCTTCAAATGTTGTTTAATATCATGTTTTTGTATCTATACTAGTTTTAGAGAAATCGGGCTTTCATTTCAATGTTTGGTTTATGAAAAATACGGTTTTCGATTTAAAGCTAAATTTTAATATCATAAAAATAGTTTAAATTGTTTGAAATATGTGTTGAATTCTATTCACACATATTTATTCTTCAAATATTTATAAGAACTTATTTTTATGGATTTTATGGGATTTTATAGGTATTAAAAAGACCAAGTTTACAAACCTAAAATCCTAACCTGAGCCTGCTAACGGGCAACCGGACCAGAGTTTGGTCGACCGGGCGGTCGACTGATGTGCAACGTGCACACTACCTTGGCCAGGGCCTATCAACTGGACGGTCGACTGATCCAGAGAGCTTGCTCTCTGGATTCGGCTCCGGCCGACCATGTGGTCGACCGACCAGAGAGTTCACTCTCTTGTTTTGACCTCGGTCGACCGGGTGGTCGACCGACAAGCAACTTGCTTGGGGCGGTTGACCGGCCGGTCGACCGACAGCCCCAACTATCAGAAATCTGATTGTTGATCGGTCGACCGGGCGGTCGACCGACAAGCCATTCTGGGCCTGTTCTGGACCCAAACGGCTAGTTTTTCAAGACCCTATAAATATGGGTCTTTGAGGGCTGTTTTCACAAAGATTTTGAGAGCAAAATTTTTTCACTTCTTCTAAGATTTCAATAAGTTTTAAAAACAAGTTTTAGTGCTAAAATCTCTATCTTTATTTGTTTTAAAGTTATTTGAAAAGTCAAAAGAAAACAAGTTTTGGGATTCTAGTTCTTGTCTAAAATTTCTATATCTTATCTAGAGTTTTTCCCAAGTGTTTTCTTTGTTATTTCTTTTCAAAACACTCTGTTTTCTCACACTTGAGCTATCAATTCTATACCTATCTATAGGATCTTATTTTTGTCAGAAAAATTGTTTGTAATCCTTTAAGATCACCAAGAGAGATTGTTTGTGATCGTTGTGATCACCAAGTGTATGTTCCTTTGGTTTGTGCTTGGCTAGGTGCCCACCTCTTGTGTAGAGGTTTGTGTATTGAGAGAGGAGTTGTGTGCTCCTGGTGTAGAGTTGTAATTCCTCTATGGAGCTCCCTTTGTGGAAGGTCCTAGTAGACATAGTGAAAATCTTTCTGTGTGAAGGCGGGGATGTAGAGTAGTGGCTCGAATCTTGAAACATATCTTCGTGTTTGTGTTTGATCCACTATCTCTCAACTCTATTTCTCTTTATATCTTGCATTACTTTACATTGTTCATTTCCATATGCTAGATATAGTTTGTGTGCCTACACTTGTGTTCAACAAAGAGAGCTTTTAAAGCACCTCAACTTTTAGTCTAGAGAAATCTAGAGGAGTAGTTCCAGAGCCCTTCACGGAAAATTTGGGTTCACTCTTGGTTACACATAGTGTGTTAGCAATTAAATTTTTAATTCTGCATCATTTGCCCTAGATTAGCTAGTATACCTATTCACCCCCTCTAGGTGTATTTCAAAAGTTTTAAATCCGCATTATTTTTCATTATATTAGCACTACACCTATTCGCCCCCTCTAGGTGTATTTTTCAATTGGTGCCAGAGCTAGTGTTCCTGATATTCGGTTTAACTACGTAGAAGTGTGATCATTGATTTGCTAATCTATATATTTGTTTTACACACATATTAGTTTACACTCATGGATTATCTTACTCTACCTATGTTTGATATTTCTAACATTGATATATGAAAGTTTAAGATGAGTGTATATTTAATTGCCCTAGGATTGCATGTTTATCTTGCCACTATCAAGAAATCATATGTTCATAATGACAAGTATTTCGAGGTTAATGCACAAGCCATGGATACACTAAAGTAAATACTTAGCAAAGATTAGTTTTCATTGTTTCTCATTATGATTCCGCTTTTGTAGTGTGGAACACATTGACCTCTCTCAAGGAACAAGCATCAAACGAGTTGCAGAGAGAGACTAGTAGATTTGAGTCCGAGCAAGTGTGCTACATGGTCTAAGAGAATGACTCTCTTGAGGTAACTTGGATTTTCATCTAGATAATTGTGCTAGCACTTCTCACGATGATAATGATGATCATGATGCCCATGCTTTAATGAAGAGCTTTCCGAGTTTTGTGAAAACTTGCTTTCGCAATATGAAGCTTTGAAACATAAGAGTTGAATAAAGAAGGAAAATGAGATTTTATTTTCAAAACTCGATCTCGTTTTAAAAGAAAAGGTTAAGCTTTCGAGTGAAAGGGATTCCTTGAAAACCCAACTTAATCTTGTTTTGAATGAAAATGAGTTCTTGAAAAATAAAAATGATTTGGATGTTGTTTTAAAGAAAAATAATATTTTGTCTTCAAAACTTGAATTTATTTTAAAAGAAAATGATTCTTTGAAAAACAAAATTGTTTTAATTTCTAAAGAATTGGAATGTGTTTCCAAAGAAAATATTTCTTTGAAAAATGATTTTGCTTTTCATGTTTGTCATGATTCAATTATTTTACCTTCTAGTGTTAGTAATGTTGTTTCTCATGCATGCTCCACATTCTCTTCATGTATTGATAATGATATTTGTGTTTTGAAGAAGACTGTTGATTCTTTGGGCTCCAGTTTGAGCCAACGTGCTAGTAATCACAAGAGATTGGAACTCATATTTTGTAAGAAATATGCTCCATATTTGCATTCACTTAATTCACGGCATACACATCTTTCTCATGCTCACACACATGACACTATGTATATTAGAGTGTACACTTGTACACATTGTGGTCGTAAAGACCACCTTGCAAAATTTTGTTATGATAGGTTAAATGATTTAAATTTTACAAATCAAAATATTTGGGTTAGGAGATGTTCTAACCCCTATGAACCCAAGAAAGTGTGGGTACCAAAAATTAATCTTATTTTCTTTGATGTAGGCGTGGGATCTCACAAGACGTGAAAGACTTGGTGCCTTGATGGTGGATGCGATTGAGCTTGATTGAAACTAAATTGGATGCATCGCTATCAAGAAAGTTTTGGTGGGAGGACAGTCAAATTTTTGGAGATATAGAGACTAGTTCACTCGTTTATTAACTATCTCTATTCTTCATATTTTGTTTATGTTTATATGCTTGTTTGATTGAATGATTCTAGCATATCTTGGTTTTATTGCTCATTAGGATTAAATACAATGATTATTAGACTTGTAATATACCTAGACAGTCTTTGAGATACATCCATACTTATATGGAGTTACATTTTTATGTTCTCATTGTTAGATCTAAATTTATTCCATACAAGATCTACACATATACTGTAAGCCTCTTTATCATGATCAAAGGGAAGGAGGGTTTTAGGCATACCTGATTCCATCGCGAGGATGCCGAATATTGCACGATCTCGAAGGCGCCGGAGTTGAGGGAGAGGATTCTTCTCTCCAGCCACCAAGTTCTCTTCTTTATCCTTAGAGGAGATGAGAGGCCTCTAAGAGAGAGAGATGATTATTCTTGTTGGTGGAGAGGGAACCCTACTCATGGTATATATAGCATCAAGAAACCCTAGTTCAACTCATCATAGATCTAGGCCCTTGATTTATAACACGAGTTCCACACGTGTGATGAGTCCCACATTTTAATTTAAATACACTCATGGCTAAGTGTAATTGAAACGTGTCTAGACCCAAACCATTTAGGTTTGATCAATTCTTTATTGGGTCAAACAACATAGGTTAAGTGGGCGGGTGCAAATATCCAATTGACTTGATTAGGCCCAAAATAAATTAGACTTTAAAATATAATAAGTCTAACAATCTCCCACTTGGCCAAGCAAGTCATACTGAATAGATATTATGCATAACTTTATGACGTCAAAACTTTAACCGCCGACAAACCACGTTTCAAAACAATCTGGTCCATTAAGTGTCCTGCCACCGAACATGGCGATCGTTACCTTCTGTATAATCGAGGTAGGACCTTCCACATCACAAGTTTAACATAAACATTGCATTTAATAAAATTCTACTATAATAGCCATTAAAAAAAATGAATTTCAGAAAATGTAACCAGTTTAACCGATAGAGCTGCCAGTTAAACTTTCAGAACAAGTTGTGTCTCTATATGCCAACATTGTACTGGCCCAATATAGATATCCTAAAGTCTAGGTCCTATGTAAGAGAACAGCCTTCCTTTGGGCCGACTGTCACTTTATAGGATTGGTCCTAAAGTTTAAGTAATCTATATTGGCCATATAATATATGTAATGACCCGGCCATAATGACAACCTTCCTTTGGGCCGATTGCCACACGCATGGGCCACACAAATTTATGCATCTATATTCTTGTTCCGCCATCGGACTAGTTGATGAGGGTAATGCAATATGGGCCAATAGTGTGACAACCTTCCTTTGGGCCGATTACCACACATCAAGGTTCTCCCACTTGCATTACCCACATCAAGTATCTGACGCCGTACATAATTCGGCCAAACAATAGTCTTCCTTTGGGCCGGCTATTGTCCGCATGAACTACATACGCAATTAAATAAGCTCTTTTATAAATTCTTTAGCTTGAACATGTATATATCTTTATCTGTGTGTAACTGTAATAAACACCAATATTCATCATGCAAGACAATATAAGCAATAAAATATTGATGATAAAGCGGAAGCATGTAAGGGTACACATAACCATGATAAATAAATACTTCAATGCCTTCTTTATGTCAACTAACTACTTTTTTGTCATGTCTAATGCCTGTAATACTGTAGTGCTCGTCAAGAGCTTCGAAACGGCTGTTTACATGCCCAAAACAGAGGTCGTATGAGCCCGTAACGGCTAATTGAAGTTTCTATTGGCAAAACGGGTCTGCAGTGCTTATCGGGTCTGAATCAGACTCGACCCGCAATGGTTAAGTTATGGGTTTCCTTAATAGGTCGGGTTTAAATAAACTGAATAAAACCCAATTAGCTTAATGTGAGATTGATTGAGATTAGGTTTCTTTATTTGAGTAGAATTCTATCCCAAAATATCCTTAATAGATTAGAATTATATCTCAATCATAATACCCAAATCAATCTCAACAATCCCAATTGAAAATTAATATGAAATTAATTAGGAGTAAGTTTTCTTATTAGAGTAAAATTCAATCTCTAAATTTTTAATCCTAATTAATCTCATAATCTCAAATTAAGGAAACCCTAAATAAATAACCATTTTTTATTTTTATTTTTTTATTTTTTTTATAAATTAAATCTAGAATAACACACATATTAATTTTCATAAAAAATATATACATGTAAAATTCAATAAAAAACACTCCTTTTAACCTTTTGATCCAACATATGAGACACACAATATTTATTGAATCAAAGGAGATATTTTTATGATATTTATAGATCGAGATCATAATTTCTGTAGATCCCTATAATCTGATAAAGAGGAGGCTCTGATACCAATTGTTAGATCTAAATTTATTCCATACAAGATCTACACATATACTGTAAGCCTCTTTATCATGATCAAAGGGAAGGAGGGTTTTAGGCATACCTGATTCCATCGCGAGGATGCCGAATATTGCACGATCTCGAAGGCACCGGAGTTGAGGGAGAGGATTCTTCTCTCCAGCCACCAAGTTCTCTTCTTTATCCTTAGAGGAGATGAGAGGCCTCTAAGAGAGAGATGATTATTCTTGTTGGTGGAGAGGGAACCCTACTCATGGTATATATAGCATCAAGAAACCCTAGTTCAACTCATCATAGATCTAGGCCCTTGATTTATAACACGAGTTCCACACGTGTGATGAGTCCCACATTCTAATTTAAATACACTCATGGCTAAGTGTAATTGAAAACGTGTCTAGACCCAAACCATTTAGGTTTGATCAATTCTTTATTGGGTCAAACAACATAGGTTAAGTGGGCGGGTGCAAATATCCAATTGACTTGATTAGGCCCAAAATAAATTAGACTTTAAAATATAATAAGTCTAACACTCATTACTGTTTAGCTATTGTGTAAATCCTAATCTCAATAATACTTGCATTTATGCTAATGACCACAGTTGTTTATTTGCCATATTTTAATGTTTTGGATACATATTATATTTTGATTACATGTTTAGATATAATTTTCATTATTACTTGTGCTTATAACTATATAATTAGTGAGCTACACTTGATTCATATATTTGGGTGCCTTATTTCGCATGTATACTCATTACATGTATTTGTATAACCGTGTTTTGATAATTCTTTCATTTATACTTATATTTGTAAGATCACCTAGAGGGGGGGTGAATAGGTGATGGCTAATCTAATGGTCACTTATGAACAAATAATGCGGAATTAAAACTAAGTTGACCAAATTAAACTTCTTTTAATTGAACACTTATGTATAACACAAGAGTGTTGCCGAATTCCCCTTGCAAGGCTCTGGACAAACTCCTCTAGATTCCCCTTGAATGGGTTGAGGTGCCGCGTTGGCTCTCTTGGTTGAATACTAGTGTTAATAACAATCCCAAGCAAGTATAGCAATTATGAGCACAAAGGTATATCATGCATATAAGAGATAAAGACTATAAAGTAATGCAAGATATAAGTGAGACAAAAAGAGTAAGAGAGCAAGAGTGAGCAATCGCAAACACAAAGGGTTTGTTTCGAGGTTCGAGCACACTTGCTCTACATCCCCGCCTTCGACACACGAAGGATTTCCACTATGCACGATCCAACCGGATCTCTCCTTGGTGCCGCAACACCTACAAGCCCTCGGACTCCCAAAGTCCCTTACACACCACAAGCCCACCGGCTCGTCGAGGCCGCACCTCGTACAACAAATCCGCACCCGAACTCAAAACACCGCGAGCACACTTGCCCGCTTCCTCAAATACAAAGAAAGATCTTGGTGATCTAAACACTTGATCACCTAACAAAATTCTCACTACAACACCTATAGGATGAATAGCTCAATGGATGCTCAAGTGTTTGTGTGAGAAAGCAAGGAAAGAATCTTTGGTGAAAATCTCAAGAAATCACTTTTACACTCTTATAAAACCTTCCCTTTTGATTGGAAGTATTAGCTCACTATTTTTGTGGAGAAAAACCTCTGGAATGAATATGAGAAAACAGGCTCTAAGGTCTCCAAAAATCTTGGCTCAAAACAATGACAAAACCCCCTTTTATAGAGGCCAGAAAAATCTGACCGTTGGGCTCTGTCAGAGCTTCCGGTCGACCGGTCCGGTCGACCGGCAACGGTCAAAATCCGACCGTTGCAGCCTCCGGTCGACCGTCCCGGTCGACCGCGCAACTGGAGAAGAGAGTAAACTCTCTGTCGGTCGACCGGCCCGGTCGACCGAGATTTCCTGAGAGCAAAGCTCTCTGAAGCGGTCGACCGGTCCGGTCGACCGTTCTCCAGTGCACACAGGCGTGCACGTCTGTGCACGTCCGGTCGACCGACCCGGTCGACCGGCCACTGTCAGTTCTGAAAAATCAGAACTGCCAGAACCAGAAAATATGGGATTAAAGATAGGCCTTTTTGGCTTAAAAAAAAAATCCCATAAATACTTAGAAATTCTACAAAAATAGTTTTATGATTATAGAAACATGCTTGCACAAAATCAAGGCATGTTAAAGATTTGACTATTTTGTAACTTGGAAATATTGGCTCATAATAAAAACTGTTTTTCTAAATCAACATGTTTTTCCAAATTTTCATCAAATACAAAAACAAGATATACTTTAAGGCATAGTGTGTATGGATATGATCCACTACACAATCAAGATGAAATATCTAGTTTTTGACATAAAGCACTAAACTTGTTTTGGTTAAAGGATATGTATATAAGAAATTACCAAAACTCAAAGTAGATATTTTGTCATAAGGAAAATCTCATCAAATACAAAAACAAGATATACTTTAAAGCATAGTGTGTATGGATATGATCCACTACACAATCAAGATGAAATATCTAGTTTTTGACATAACGCACTAAACTTGGTTTTGGATATAAGATATGTAAACTTGAAATACCAAGAACCAAATAGAATTTTGTCACAATGAAAATCTTTTCTTAACTAGAAAATCTTTTATGAAATGAAATTTTTATCATGAAAACAATTCTATCAAGAGTGTGTGTGTGATATGACTTGAGCAATCCACCAACTATCTATCCTTTACATTTTTACTAAAAATAAAAACTAAATCTTATACCTAGACACAAGTCTTCATCTTCTTGAAGTCTTCACTTGAAGGCTTCTCATCTTCTTGACTTGGTCCAAATGCAATCCACCGAGCTCATCTCTAGATGTGTTCTTGAAGCATAGGCTCGTGGATCAACCGGTGCTAGCTTCCAACTTGACATTTTATCCTTTGTTGAAGCTCCACACCTACTAAGATCTTGATAAGGAATCTGTCACTAATTAAACACAAGATCATTAGTAAACATAACTTCATGAGTTGATCATCATCAAAACTAGGGTGATAGGCTTTGGGCCAACAATCTCCTCCTTTTTGATGATGACAAAACTCATGAAGTTATATATGCATGGATTAAAGTAAAGCTTCAAAGAAGCTCCCCCTTAACTCATGCATATCAAATAAATGATAAAGATATGACAATGAAGCACATGACATGTATGGAGATAACACAAAAACAAATCTTTTTCTCCTATTATTTGCAAATAACAAAACATAACAAAACATATATGCATAACTTAACAAGGAAGACAACTACTTCTTCTCCTTAAGCAATGAAAACATGCATATATACTCAAATACTTCTCCCCCTTTTTGTCAAGCATCAACAAAGGGTCAAAGTAAAAACAAATCAAATAAAATCTTCTCCCCCTTTTTGTCAAAAGCAAAGAAATCAAGAAGGGGTATACAAATCAACCAATAAAGATTTATATGCGATATACATTCATGAAGAGGAAGTCGTTAAGTTAGCTTCCCTACAATGTGTATTGCATGAAGGAGGGATGTGAAGCCCTAATTCACACAACACAACTATGTAATGCATAGAAGGAGATGTGAAGCTCCCCCTACACACGTGTACCATATAAAGAAGAGATGTTAAGCTCCTCAATACACAATACACTTAACATGAATCTATATATAAGAGAGATGTTAAGCTCTCCTTGCATATAGGCAATACGAAACACAAGTTCATATCAAATATTTTTTTTTTAAAACCAAAATCTTGATAAACAAACATATAGTATATAATATACGTGTGTAAATCAAGCACAAAAGATCACATATATGTATGAAAAGATAATATCAATTGAAGTAGATGCATACATACATGAAAGAACAAATATGAGTATATACAACATGAATCAAATTGATACCAATTGAAAATATCTAATGATACCAATTGAAAATTAAGCTTAAGTGTATATATCATTAAAATCTACCACATGAAGAATTCGAACTAGTTAAATGAAGGTGTTTAACAACTAGTACGGAATCCTTCAATCAAGGAATAAGTCAAAAGTTTTTCATGAAATACCAATGAAACACAAGGCACTAAAAAGCACTCTATCCATAAAGTCCATATCAAAAAGAAGTGAGTGTGCTAGTGTTATGTGGAACATGATATCATGAAAAATAGCAATAAAACTCAATATTCCTTAAAATTTTGAAATCATGAAATCCATCACAAAATTTTATTGAAAAAAAAATTACAAAATTTTTATTAAAAACAGAAATTTATATTTCAAGATATATGTATGTTTTGACAAGACATTAAGTATACATACATATCCTTAAAACACAATTGAGTCCATATATAGATTTGCATGAAAGGCAAATGACTCAAGAGGTATCCATGTATATCTTAATGTTTTGGCAAGACAAACATATACATGAAATGAAAGCACACGATCATAACATAAATCCGAAATGGGAATACAAGTTTAAAATGTAATAATCATCAAAACTTAGGCTATACTAACACACCTAATGGGCACAAATAAGCATTCAAACCCAATCATATATAGATTTATTTGTGATCCATAATGTGTATAAGTATAAATCTAAGTGTTGACAAATGCTAACATTTAAACTAATATTCAAATCATGAAGCATCAAATAAATTTTGAAAATACAAAAGAATTTATCCATATGATTACAAATAGGATCATGTGAATCAATTTGAAGAATAGATAACTAGTTTAAATGGATTTTTGACAAACTAGTTAAAGATCCTTCAAAAATACAAAGTCAAATGTTTTCCATGAATAATACTAAATACATAAAAGTTCAAGCACTCATAGTCCATAAAGCTCAAAAATTATCTTTTATCATAAAAGATGAGTGTTCAAAGGTTATGTAAATGGTATTTTCATGAAATAGAAAGTGAAGCATGAATCTCATGAAAATCTTATTTTTCATCTTAAAACAAATCATATATTTTTCATAAAGTATTTTGTATTTAGCAATGCTTTATGAAAATAGTCATTCAAGCTCAAAAAGATCATAAATCACATTTTGTTGTACAAATCAAAAACATGAGAAATCATTTTTTTTATTATTATTTATTTAAAATACTAATCTTCATGGTATATGTATGATTTATCCAATTCTAACAATTATGCATACATATCCCAAATATGAAAAGAGTCCAATATATATTGCATGAAGGCAAATGACTCAAGGGGTATACATGTATATTTATTAGATTTTGAATTAAACACACATATACATGAAGTAAGATCAAAGATAGGCATAACAAGTATAAATGACCGAATCATCAAAACTAGCCTATACACATGCATATAGTGGATACAAATGAGCATGAAGTTCAAATACGTATGAGTCAATTGTAGTTCACTATTCATATATGTATAAATGCAAGTTTTGACGCATTCTATATTTAAGCATGTAAATGCCACAAGAAGCACCAAAAAAATATGAACATGCTACATGAAATTTAAAAGCATGTGCATAAATGAAATAGGAGTTTAGAAATCGTTACCAACTCCAAAGCTCCTAGCATGGTGGTTGACCCACCAAAATTCCTTGATAGCGGTGCTCCAAGTATGTGTCATTTTAGTTCAAATGCACCCACCATCAAGGCACCAAATCTCTCACGTTTTGAGAGATTCCTCACCTACATCAAATACACAAGGTGGGGATTTTGGTACCCATATTTTCTTGGGTCCTATGGGGTTAGTCTTGTAAGGAACCCAAGCATTTTTATTTTTATCAAAAATAAGAACATTTAACCTTTCATAACAAAATTTTCTTAGATGGCCTTTGCGACCACAATGTGTACATGTGTACACCTTAGCATACTTATGAGTGGGAGTGTGAGCATGATGTGCATCATAAGCATGTGCATGATGTGAATGTGCATGAGTATGAGGAACTTGTTTCTTTTGAAACAAGGATTCCAATCTAGTATGATTGAATGCACATGAGCTCAAATTAGAGCTCAAATTATCAATTTTATTTTTCAAATTTTTAATCTCATTTTGATCAATGTGAGCATGAGAAGCATGATGAGATATAGAATCACTTTTCTTTTTCTTTTGTGAAACAAAATCTTTTTCTTTTTCACAAATTTTTCTTTTCAAAGATTTATTTTCTTGAAAAACATCTTCCTTTTGTTTTTCCACCAAATCAATCTTATTTTTCAAAATCATATTTCCTTCACATAAAACATTCAATTTAGACATTAAGGAAATATTCTCATTTTTCAAATCATCATTTTCTTTTTCTAAGCATGCCATTTTATTTTCTAAAGAATCTTTATCATTAAGCATGGCATCAAAATTCTTTTTCAAAATTTTATTATCTTTTTCTAAACATGCAATGTTACCTCTAAAAGAGTCATGTTCTACATGCATGCAATCAAGTTCCTTTTTCAAATTTTTATTTTTCTTTTTAATCATGTCATATTTCTCAAGCAATAATTGACAAAGAGTATTAAGCTCATCATATGACATATTAACATCCTCATCCTCGGATTCGGAGTTTACCTCAAGGGGGTTATCCCCTTGGACCATGTAGCACATGTTGGAGATGTCGCTTCCAACGTCCGAATCGCTCCCCGCATAGTATTGATCTTTCTCGCCAAGGGAGATGAGGGTGTTCCATACTACAAAAACCGAGTCAAGATTAGTCATCTTAGACAAATAATCATTATCTAAGCTAGATACTAAAGCATGTAGGGCTTTTGCATTAGCCTCAATGTTCTTACCATTTAAGCAATATTCTTTATTAGTAGTGGCAAGATATACATGAAGGCCAAGTCCTTTGAGGAACAAAGACATCTTAACCTTCCAAATTTGGATGTTAAGAATGTCAAAGGTGGGTGGTGACATGAAGTCCATGGTGTGTGTACAAAATATTGTGATTAGCCTAAAAGTAGGATCTTTAACTCTAGGTTGTTAGACCCAATATCAAGAGCACTTGGCTCTGATACCAATTGTAAGATCACCTAGAGGGGGGGTGAATAGGTGATGGCTAATCTAATGGTCACTTATGAACAAATAATGCGGAATTAAAACTAAGTTGACCAAATTAAACTTCTTTTAATTGAACACTTATGTATAACACAAGAGTGTTGCCGAATTCCCCTTGCGAGGCTCTGGACAAACTCCTCTAGATTCCCCTTGAATGGGTTGAGGTGCCGCGTTGGCTCTCTTGGTTGAATACTAGTGTTAATAACAATCCCAAGCAAGTATAGCAATTATGAGCACAAAGGTATATCATGCATATAAGAGATAAAGACTATAAAGTAATGCAAGATATAAGTGAGACAAAAAGAGTAAGAGAGCAAGAGTGAGCAATCGCAAACACAAAGGGTTTGTTTCGAGGTTCGAGCACACTTGCTCTACATCCCCGCCTTCGACACACGAAGGATTTCCACTATGCACGATCCAACCGGATCTCTCCTTGGTGCCGCAACACCTACAAGCCCTCGGACTCCCAAAGTCCCTTACACACCACAAGCCCACCGGCTCGTCGAGGCCGCACCTCGTACAATAAATCCGCACCCGAACTCAAAAAACCGCGAGCACACTTGCCCGCTTCCTCAAATACAAAGAAAGATCTTGGTGATCTAAACACTTGATCACCTAACAAAATTCTCACTACAACACCTATAGGATGAATAGCTCAATGGATGCTCAAGTGTTTGTGTGAGAAAGCAAGGAAAGAATCTTTGGTGAAAATCTTAAGAAATCACTTTTACACTCTTATAAAACCTTCCCTTTTGATTGGATGTATTAGCTCACTATTTTTGTGGAGAAAAACCTCTGGAATGAATATGAGAAAACAGGCTCTAAGGTCTCCAAAATCTTGGCTCAAAACAATGACAAAACCCCCTTTTATAGAGGCCAGAAAAATCTGACCGTTGGGCTCTGTCAGAGCTTCCGGTCGACCGGTCCGGTCGACCGGCAACGGTCAAAATCCGACCGTTGCAGCCTCCGGTCGACCGTCCCGGTCGACCGCGCAACTGGAGAAGAGAGTAAACTCTCTGTCGGTCGACCGGCCCGGTCGACCGAGATTTCCTGAGAGCAAAGCTCTCTGAAGCGGTCGACCGGTCCGGTCGACCGTTCTCCAGTGCACACAGACGTGCACGTCTGTGCACGTCCGGTCGACCGACCCGGTCGACCGGCCACTGTCAGTTCTGAAAAATCAGAACTGCCAGAACCAGAAAATATGGGATTAAAGATAGGCCTTTTTGGCTTAAAAAAAAAATCCCATAAATACTTAGAAATTCTACAAAAATAGTTTTATGATTATAGAAACATGCTTGCACAAAATCAAGGCATGTTAAAGATTTGACTATTTTTGTAACTTGGAAATATTGGCTCATAATAAAAACTGTTTTTCTAAATCAACATGTTTTTCCAAATTTTCATCAAATACAAAAACAAGATATACTTTAAGGCATAGTGTGTATGGATATGATCCACTACACAATCAAGATGAAATATCTAGTTTTTGACATAAAGCACTAAACTTGTTTTGGTTAAAGGATATGTATATAAGAAATTACCAAAACTCAAAGTAGATATTTTGTCATAAGAAAAATCTCATCAAATACAAAAACAAGATATACTTTAAAGCATAGTGTGTATGGATATGATCCACTACACAATCAAGATGAAATATCTAGTTTTTGACATAACGCACTAAACTTGGTTTTGGATATAAGATATGTAAACTTGAAATACCAAGAACCAAATAGAATTTTGTCACAATGAAAATCTTTTCTTAACTAGAAAATCTTTTATGAAATGAAATTTTTATCATGAAAATAATTCTATCAAGAGTGTGTGTGTGATATGACTTGAGCAATCCACCAACTATCTATCCTTTACATTTTTACTAAAAATAAAAACTAAATCTTATACCTAGACACAAGTCTTCATCTTTTTGAAGTCTTCACTTGAAGGCTTCTCATCTTCTTGACTTGGTCCAAATGCAATCCACCGAGCTCATCTCTAGATGTGTTTTTGAAGCATAGGCTCGTGAATCAACCAGTGCTAGCTTCCAACTTGACATTTTATCCTTTGTTGAAGCTCCACACCTACTAAGATCTTGATAAGGAATCTGTCACTAATTAAACACAAGATCATTAGTAAACATAACTTCATGAGTTGATCATCATCAAAACTAGGGTGATAGGCCTTTGGGCCAACAATATTCCTATATTTGTTTAATATCACCCTTGTTCATATTTTCTTGAGAATATGTTTAGCTTCATGTATATGTAAATTTTATTTAAAACTATATGATATACATGTTCCATCCTTGAGTCACTAGCTTTATATGCCATGTACTACTTTATGGATTCAATTCATGTTTGGATAAATGTGCATGCTTTAGTTTTGACAAAACATACATACGCCTTGTTGTTGTTTAGTTTTTGATAAAAAAATTTTTTCATATTTTATGATTTCATGTTTATGAAAAAGAATTTCATTTGTTTTGATTGAGCTTCATTGCTTTATCTCCATGTATGTGTTGATTACATAATTTTTATACACTCTACATCATTTGTTTACTCACGATTTTGATTCATGATTCTATAAGTGCTTTATAAACTTTTGAGTGTCAATTTTTGTGTAATTACTATATTTCATGAGATACATACATGTTTTATTTCTTGCTTGGAGGATATCATACTAGTTTTCAAAATTACCTTAAAACTAGTTCTTTATTCTTCAATTGGTAGGATTTTCAACCTATATTAAACTATTTTCAAAATATTATTTTTAAAAATTTCTACCCTATAAGGGTGGTTGGTTGGGCAACCATGCCTTGTATGCTCTTAATGAATATTTTTTTAAACTTGTGCATGATAGGGTGGATGTTATGAGTTATACACTTGATTCTTAATGATATTTTCATTTTTGTATACTCATATTTTCTTATATATGTATGCATTATATTTCAATTGCTCTGATCATACATACATATATATGGGTTCTTGTATTAGATTAACAATACTTATACATACATGCTTTATAGCACAAAATGCTTTATGCTAAGCTTAATTTAGTTTTAAATATTAATTGGTATCTTTTACAAGCTTATGCATTTGTTTTTGTTAGTATTTCAAAAAGGGGGAGAAAATTTTTTGATTTTATTTTCAATTGGTATCTTACTCCCACTTTTTTGAGAAAAATATTTTATTTAGAAATATTTATATTTTTTATATTGGTATCAATTATTTACAATTGGTATCTACATTGCAAAATAGTTTAGTATTTAAAAGAATTGGTACCATGGGTTATTTTCAATTGATATAACTTTTATGATATCCATATTTTTTTCTCAATTGGTATAGTTTATATGATACCTATGTTATTTTTTAATTCGTATATTATTTTGATATCAAAATATTTTTCATTTTTTTATTTTCAATTGGTATATGTTATCAAGGTCTTTTGCCCCTTTGTTGATGATTGACAAAAATAGGGAGAAAGCTTAGTTTATATATGCATGATGTTTAAGTTCTATGCATATATTTTATTTTTGTTTTGATATCTAGTTTTTAATATCATGTTTTTGTTTTGATATATTGGTATCTAGCTAGCGATTGTTATTGATAAATTTTTTATTTGTCATCTAGCTACCAATTACATTGAATATATATTCTTTATCATTTGGCATCTAGAGGTTATATTGCATATGCATTTGGTATCTAGAGTTTGCTATGAATATATATCCTTTGTATACATTTGGTACCTAAAATAAACATTGTATATCTATATGTTTGTTATGTTTGGTATTATCATGCACTTATATTGAATATTTATTTTTTTATTTGTTATGCATGAGTTAAGGGGGAGCCTCTATGAAGCTTATCTTTAATCCATACATATATAACTTATGAGTTTTGTCATCATCAAAAAGGGGGAGATTGTTGGCCCAAAGGCCCATCACTTTAGTTTCGACAATGATTAACTCATTTAGTTATAGTACTAATAAACTTGTGTTTAATAAGTTTCAGATATAGGTTAAGATCATTATTGGTGTTTAGTTTCTACAATAGACATGAAGTCAAGATTCGAAGCTATCACGTATTGATTTAAGAGGTCGTGCTTCAAGATCGCATCAAGTACTCGAGATGAAGTCAAGCTCTTTGGATCGCGTTTGATCAAGTCATTTTGGAGAAGAAGATCGACAAGAAGACTTTGGTCTAGGTTTGTTTATTTAGTTGTTTAGATTAGATCTTATGAAAGGATAGAATAGCTTTAAGTTGCTCAAGTATACACATACACACATAAGATTTATAGTTTAATTTTCGGTTTAACCGTTTTAGTTTCAAAAGTTTATGTTTACTTGGTTTACACAAAACTCATAGAAATAAGTTTTAAGTTTTGTGTTTCAGTTTAACATATATACGTTTTAAACTTCGGATCTTCAAGTATGCATCTTTTCATTTTTCATGAATAGATTTCATCAAAAGAAGTTTACATGGTTTATATGTATATTAGATTTCATCCATATACATTGATGGTTTTATATGCTTAGAAAACTTATTTTCATGTGTTTAAGTTTTATTTTTATTAAAAATTATTTTGATATTTATTGTCAAAATAAGTATATATCATCTACTATGTGTCTTGGATTCTATCCTTACGCACTATGCTTTAAATATGTTTCAAATATCTTATTTTTGTATCTATACAAGTTTGAAGAACAATCAAATTCCATTTCAAAGTTTGATTTTTGAAAAATACAAATTTTGTCTTAAGCTTTAATTTTTATGTTTCAAAAATAGTTCACATGTTTGTAATATGTGTTGATTTTTTATCACACATATTTGAAATTCAAAGTATTTATATGAAATTTTTTGTGGAAGTTATTGGTATTTAGTAGAATTTTTATGGGTTTTTGGAGCTAGAGTTTAAACCCTTAACTATTTGGGTTTGGGCTGCTTTTGGCAGACAACCGGTCAATCGAAGCATGGCTTGGTCGACTAGGCAGTTGACCGACATGCACAAAACGTGAACGAGCCTAAAGCCTTGGGGACCGACAGGCTCAACCCAACTTTCTGTTGAGGGGCCGGTCGACCGAGCGATCGACCGACAGAGTTGTGCCTGAGGGCGGTCGACTGGGCAGTCGGCCGGCAACCCTAACGGTCAAAAATCTGACCATTGGCCGATCAACCGGGCGGTCAACCAACATGCCAATTTTGCCTATGTTCAACCCCTAACGGCTCATTGTTCTGACCCCTATAAATTGGATTCTCTTGGTCAATTTTTCACAAGATTTTTAAGAGCTATTTTTCTCATCTTCTATAGAGTTTTAGCAACAAGTTTTTAAAGAAGTTTTTGTGCTTCAAAATCAAAATCTTTATTTTGTTTCAAAGTTTTGGAAAATCAAAAGAAAATCAGTTTTGAGATTCTAGTTTCTTGTTCTATATTTCTATATCATTTTTAGAGTTTTTCCATGTGTTTTCTCTTGTGTTTCTTTTCTAAAAACTTTGTTCACTCGCATACTTGAGCTCTTCATTGCAAATCTATCCTCTAGGATCTTGTTGGTCAGATATTTTATTTATAGTATTTTGAGATCACCAAATCTTTATTTGTGATCATTGGATCACCTCTAGGATCTTCATGGATGGATTCATTGCAAATTTTTTCTTTGCTTTGTGCCTACCCTCTTGTTTAGAGGTGTGAAAGTTGGAGTTGTATACTCCTTCCTTGCAGACGGTGTAATCCTCGGTGAAGGTTCCTTTGTGGAAGTCCTTATTGGATAGTAGAATTCTTCTATGTGAAGGGGGACGCAGAACAGTGGCTCAAATCTCTAAACATATCTTGGTGTTTGCATTTGGATCTTTCTCTCTCAACTCTACTCTCTTTATATCTTGCATTGCATTTATTGTTCAATTTATACATGCTTGATAATATTTGTGTGCTCACACTTGTATTCAACTAAGAGAGCTACTGAAGCACTTCAACTCATAATTTAGATGAATCGTGAGAAGAAGTTCCAGAGCCCTTCACGGGGAATTCTGACTCACTCTTGATTATACATAGTGTGTAGTGTAAAATTTTAATTTCGCATTATTTGTTATTAGATTAGCACTACACTTATTCACCCTCCCTCTAGGTATATTTTTTAGTTTTGAATGTTGGAAGTTGATTACTCTGAAAAGTAAAATCAAGAATTTATAATAACTGTAAAAAGTTCTGAATGCTGTCTTCTGAATAATAATCTGACTGCAAATTAATTCTAAGAATACCCGAGCTGCGTGGAATTGATAGAAGAGATCGTGATTGTTACTGGAATAATATAAATACAGAATACTATAGCTCTGTCTGGCAGAAGTCCTGAATCCAGAAATTCACTTCGTACTGACGTTCCTTGTGTAGCGTGTGGTCTATCTGAATACAAAGCAGTAATACTTACCTGATATGAACAATACGATATACTGGAACCAAGAATGGCAGAATAGGGTAAGAGTGAACCACATCTTACCATCACTACATCTCTTGTATATCCATATCTTAAGTTGGTATAAAGACGACGGGAACTGAAAAGTGAAAAGATGGAGGAGATTCAGGAATTACAGGAAGAATGATCAGGAAGGAATAGCTAACTTTGCACTTGTAGTTGGATGTATAACCAGGGCTCATGCATTTCAGTTACAAATTTCTTTACTATTAATTTGCCAACTGGTTGTATTGAGGATGTGACAGCCTGGGCTCTGATGTCGAGCAGCGGGAGAAGTAGTCTAAACTTCTTTTCATCTTGTCGGATTGGTTTAATATACCATCCTATAACGCCCTAATCCCGTGGGTGCAGAGACGTTACTGCGACATATATACACATGGCGGAAATACCCTCACATATATACGATGAGCATCAGTATAGGCAGGAATCAGAGTATAAAGTACGTGACATATTATACATTCCAACAAAATAGTAGAATTACAATGTCATCACAGGACGTGATCCAATATTACTGAATATTACATCACCAAGAGGTGCAAAATGTGATTTACAATAGTACAAAAGGAGCTCACAAGCTACAAAAAGGAATCTCGAGATTTGAGAAGGAGGGACTGGAAGAAAGGACTCTGGACGGTCTATCACTGATCCACTATGCTACCGCTACGCAACTCTGATCAACAGGAAGTCCACTACGGTCCAAGCTCCAAGACCTGGACATGTAGGTTCAGGGGAGTCAGAAAGCTGCCCAACGAGAAGTAAGATGAGTGCCAAGTGTCATGCACAAGTAAACACATGTATATCGATAAAATTAACTTGGAAAAGTATGTTTTAAAAATCGTGTCATGAACATACACACACGAGCATGAAGTGAGGCATCAAGTAATGTGTTATACAGATGTGGCAAACTATTGGCCCAAGTGTACACTCTCCGGTTTTATTTTGATGATTATAAAACACATGAAGTTATTCATTACTAATCAAGTTTAAGTGTTTTAAGTATTTCAGGTTTAAATGTGTTTTTCCTCAAAAAGAAGGTACTCTAGTCTCAAGATCACTCAAGAAAATGGTTCGAGTTTAAAAGATCAAGATTTATATTTGGATAAGCCCTCTTGAAGATTGCTTGAAGACATATAGAATATATGTAAGAAAATATAATGTTCTAAAGTATAAAATGTAGAATTGATGCTTAAGAAGCCACACACAATAATACAATCTTTCAAAACACAAGTTTTCACATCTAGTTTTCCTGTTTTGGTATCCTACAAGGTTTGGTATTTGATACATGTCCAATACTTTTTCAAATTTATATATCCGGTTTTTATCATGTATCCCATAGCCTACGTATTTCCAAATCACTTTTCAAATCAATACAAAATATTTAAAAATGAGTTTGATTTCAAAATTTACCTGAAAATAGGTTTTTTAGGCCAGATCGATTGACCACGAGGTCTAGTCGATTGGACCTCGTGGTCAGTTTTGGCTGCAGTGTGTTCATGTTGTGCACGTTTGTCGAACGACCGATCGGTTGACCGACAAACCTAGCGGTCGACCGGGCGATCGACCGACTGACACTTGTTTTGTCTCGTTTGAGATCGGTCAACCGCACGGTCGACCGAAGTCAACGGATAGTTCAAAAATTTGAACTTTCGGTCAATCAGCCGATTGACCGAAGTTCTGTCAGAGCTACATTAACTACTAGTTTTTAAAATCTAGGTTTTTAACTTATTCTCCAATAGATATTTTCTCTTTTTTTGAACCCAATCTCTTTCCTAATAACCTGATAAGCTGTACTAATAGTGTTTATCACTTGCCTATATATATAGTTCATTTGGAGAGGATTAGAGATAGAGAAAACTTTTGATTTTGGGAAATATTTTGAAAAATCAAGTTTATTCAAAAGAGAGAGTTTTCTAGTTTTCTTACTTCAAGTGCTCTCATTTTCAAACCAATTTTTATAAGTTTTCAGCTCTTAAATTCATTCATTTCAACTGAATTTTCTCTCTCACAAACTTCTTGAGCCTCACTTTTCATCATATACTATAGGAAATTATAAAAAGAGTCTATGTGATCTTTGTAGTTACCAAGAGCTTGTAAACCTCATTAGCTTTATGATACCTCTTTTGTAGAGGATTGAGAGTTGGAGTTATTTACTCCAGTTTTGTGTAGACCATTGTAGTTCCTTTGTGGAGGCTCTTTTGTGGAAAGATCCTTTGTGGATAGTGAAAATCCTTCACGCGGTAAAGGCGGAGACGAAGAGCTTTGTACTTAAACCTCAAAACAAATCTCTTGTGTTTACGATTGCTCTCTTGCTCTACTCTACTTGCTATTACTTACACTTGTGTTTTACTTTCATTTGCACTTGCTATTCATTACTAGCATCATCTTTACTTGTCGGTTTTCACTATCTCAATTAAGAGGGCAATTGAGCACTTAAACTCGTTGTCTAGAGGAACATAGAGGAGAAGTTTTAGAGCCCTTCATACGAATTCCGGCTTCACTTCTTGATTTGAGTTGATCGTTTGCATCATTAATTTTATAATTGCTGTATTTTCGCATTATTGACTATTAAACTAGCATTACACCTATTCACCCTCCTCTAAGTATATTTTCAATTAGTATCAGAGTTTTCAAACTCTAGTTTTTAGTTTAACCACCTTAGAGAGATTCTTTGCTAATCACTCACTCTATTAAACCATTTGCTTGAATTTGACACTAATTTATATGGCAAAAGATATTAAGACACCACCCAAGTTTGATGGTCTTAACTTTCCTAGATGCTCATTTTCTTGTAATTCTTAGAAAACCGGGTTACAAAGGTGGTGACCAAACCATTTAGTGTACCCGATGGTGATGAGGACATTTGGTCCGAAATTGCCAATAAGGAATTTGGTGTAAATGCAAAAGCTCACTATGCATTGCTTCAAGCCTTGAATGATGATTCGTCTAGGGTAATTCATTGCAAATTCACATTCGAGATTTGGTCACACTTAGTTGTCACACACTAGGGACTTTACAATTCAAGAGAGCTAAGATTGATCTCTTATATTCCCAATATGAGAATTTTTCATGAATAAAGACAAATCTATTGATGAAATGATCACTAAGTTCACTAAAATTACAAATGTTCTTGCTTTTTTAGGTGACGAGATTGGCTATGACCAAAAGATGAGGAAGTTGATTCGTGCACTTCAACCATCTTGGGAGGTCAAGTCTACAACTTTGAAGGAGCTTAATGATAAAGAGTAGATGGAGCTCATTGGTCTCATTAGGAATCTACAAATCCACGAGATGGAAAGAAGGTTAGAGAGGAGAAAGCACCCCAAAAAAAGAAGACTCTTACTTTCAAATACGCTCCTACCATCTCCGATGATAAAATTAATGACCAAGAAAATGATGAAGATTTATCCCTTCTTATAAAAAATATTAGAAGGATGTACAATAAAGTCAAATTCAACAATTGAAGAAGATGGCAAGAGAAGGAGGAGAAGAAGATAGTTTGCTACAATTGTCGGAAGCCTGGACATGTCATTACCGGTTGCCTGATACAAAGAGCAAACCCTCAACCTCAAAGAAGCCCGACAAAAAAGAAGTCCTTGAAGACAACATGAGATTCGGAGAGCGATTCTGAAGAAGAAGTGGACACGGCTAATATGTGTTTCATGACAAATGAGAACACACGAAAGGTAACATTTGAATCTTCTCTCGATGATTGTGAATTGACCTTGGATGAATTGGCTGAAGCTCTTGAAGAACTTTTCAACAAGTATTATTTTCTTAAAAAATTATTTCAAAATGAAAAAAAATGAACTTCTTCAAAATAAATTAGTTGTCATTTTCAAAGAAAAAGAAATTTTGTCTTTCACTCTTGAAAACACAAAAAGATTTTGATGCACATAAAATCTCTTACAAAGCTAAATTTTCTATCATTAATGAAAATGATTTTCACTTTGAAAAATAAAATCAACACTTTGAGTAATATTTTGAAATAGTGTGAATTGACAAAGCTAGAATAGAATCCATGTTTTTAAAGAGACAAACTTATAAGAAACCACACACTCATCATCTTTTGACACTCTCACAATCATGCTCTCACACAAGCACAATCACATGCTCAATATGCCACTCATGCACATGCTCATCATGCCCACACACATTAGGAATTTTTGTATGCCAAGGTGTATACATGCACCTATTGTGGTCGCCAAGGTCATATGGCTAAGTTTTGTTGTGACAAATTGAATGCATATAATAGCTAAGTTTGGGTTCAAAAAACTAACATTTCAGGACCCAAGAAAGTTTAGGTAATAAAATCAACTCCTATTTTATATGATATATGTACGCACCAATGCTCCAAGATGTAGGGTACAGTGGTACCTTGATAGTGATTCCTCAAGGCACATGACTTGAGATATCAACAACTTTGCAATCCTATCAAGGTATCATGAAGGCGGCACTGTCACCTTTGGGGATGATTCAAAGGGTAAAATCTTTGATATAGGTAATATAAAGATTGGCTCTTCTTCTTTGATTGAAGATGTTGTTTTGATAGATGGACTTAAACATAATCTATTAAGTATTAGTCAACTATGCGACAGAAGCTTAAGGGTTATTTTTGATGACTCTACTTGTGATGTTTTAGACCTTGTGTTCTTTTCAGTTTTCGTGAAAACAATGTTTATATAATTGACATGCTAAATTTAAAATGCAATGCCACTTATTTGAATGCTTTTAATGAAGATTTTTGGTTATGGCATAGGAGATTAGGTCATATTTTGTTTGACCATCTATCTCGAATTAATTCAAAGGAATCGGTAAAACGTATTCCTAATTTGAAATTTGAAAAGGAACATATTTGTGATGTGTGCCTACTTGGAAAACAAACAAATCTTCTTTCAAATCAATCAAGGATGTCATGACATCTAGACCGCTCGAATTGATACATTGGATTTGTTTGGTCCAACTAAAATCAAAAGTCTTAGTAGTAACCGTTTTGTTTTTGTTTTAGATGATGATTTCTCAAGATTTACATGGGGGTTTCTTTTTAGAACATAAAGATGAAGCTTTTTCGCATTTTTATGTTTTAGAAAAAGGATTGAAAAATAAAAGAATTTTCAATTTTATACATACGGAGTGATAGAGGTGGTGAGTTCATCAACCATTCCTTTGTCACTTATTGTGAAGAAAATGAAATTAAATATAAATTATCTTGTCCTAAAACTCCACAACAAAATGGAGTCATTGAAAGGAGAAATCGTACTCTTCAAGAAATGGTTAGGATAATGATCAGTGAATAAGGACTCCCTCAATATCTATGGGTTGAGGCCGTAAACACTTCATGTTATATTGGGAATCGAATTTATTTTTGTAAAAATTCAAATAAAACTCCCTTTGAGATTTACTATTTGAGAAAATCAAATATTTCTTATTTCAAAATTTTTGGTTGCAAATGTTTAGTTTTGAACATCAAAGGTAACTTAGGTAAAATTGACCCAAAATCTTTTGATGCTATCTTTGTTGGTTATTCTAACTCTAGTAAAGCTTATTAGGGTCTTCATAAAGTCAACTTTGACTATTGAAGAGTGTATGCATGTGAAGTTTAAGAAATCTAACTCTCTTATGAAGAATATTGTAGAAATTAATTCTTTAAGTGAAAACTTTGAAAAGATTTTCAAGGAAGACTTACCAGCTCAAGAGAAGAATGACAAGGAAAAGGATGACACTAATGGCGAAGATCATAACATTGAAGTGGAGACAACTCAACCACTTCAAAAGGATTGAAGGTATGCTACAAATCATCTCAAGGACCTCATCATAGGTGCTGTATCAAAAGGGGTTACTACTCGCTCCAAACATCATGATTTATGTGGTCATTTTGAATACATCTCCTATATTGAGTCCAAAATATCCTTGAAGACAAGATGACTCATATTGGTTGCTTGCCATGTAAGAAGAGCTTAATCAATTTGAGCATAACTAAGTTTGACATCTTATTCCTAGGCCCCATGATAGACTAACTTTTGGTACTAAATAGATCTTTAGGAATAAGTTGGATGAGTCAGAAATATTATTAGGAATAAAGCTAGGTTAGTGGCCCAAGATTACACCCAAATTGAAGGAATAGATTTTGAGAAAACTTTTGCATCTGTAGCATGGCTTAAAGCCATACAGATGACACTTACTTTTGCTTCATTTAAAGATTTTAAAATTTTCAAATGGATGTTAAAAGTGCATTTTTGAATGGTTTCATTGAGGAGGAGGTGTATGTTGAACAACCCCCTGGATTTATGAAATACACCTAAAGGAGGGTGAATAGGCATACTAGCTAATCTAATGCGGAATTAAAATTTTTTTATGCAAATAAAAACTATTCAGCTAACACACAAAGTATAACACAAAAGTGTATCCGAGTTCCCAATGTAAGGCTCTGGACTATCTCCTTAAGATTCCTCTAGAAGAGTTGAGGTACCTTAATGGATCTTTAGTTGAATACAAGTGTGAGCAAACAATCCCAAGCATATATCAATTGAGCACAAGATATATCAAGCATATAAAAAGATAAACAATATAACCATGTAAGATATATAAACACAAGTGAGAGAGAGAGAGAGATGAGCAATCGCAAACACGAGAGATTTGTTTCGAGGTTCGAGCACACATGCTCTACATCCCCGTCTTCACCATTATGAAGGATTTTCACAATAACAATCCCGCAAGATCACTCGGTGCCGCAACACCTATAATGAGTTCACATTAGAACTCTTAGACTCACAAGTCCCTCACTTGTTCCCACAAGAACAGCACACGCAAGCACACTAACTTGCCGAGGCCGCACCTCTACACCGACAAGAACTTGCCATAGCAAGAACCCGCAAGTTCGTCTCCTCAAATACAAAGATGAACACTTGGTGATCTCTACACTTTGATCACCAAAAATACTCAACAAAGCTCCTATAGGATAGATATGGCAATGAAAAACTCAAGCTTTTGTGAGAAAAACTAGGATAGATTATGAAGGAAAAACTCAAGAAATCCTTTTTGAAAAACATAAGAGAATCACTCTTGTAAACACTCTTTTTGATATAGAATTTAAGCTCTAAAACTTATTGGAAAACATTTGAGAAAAGTGGAAAAAACTGGCTCAAAAATCCTCTTCAAATCTTGTCTAAAACCGGCCAAGAGAACCTCTTTTTATAGGGGATCAAAAACTAGCCGTTATGGCTCAGAGTCTGGCCAGACAGGCCTGTCCGTCGACCGGCTGGTCGATCGGCCAACAGTCATATTTATGACCATTGGGGTTGCCGGTCGACCGCACCCAGGTCTTGACCGGTCCGTCGACCGAGACAAGATCCAACGAGCAAAGCTCTCTGGTCGGTCGACCGCCGGGTCAACCTGGGCCAGATCCAGAGAGTGAACTCTCTGGATCGGTCGACCGCCTGGTCAATCGGTCCTCAAGCCAAGGCTTATGCATGTTTTTGTGCACATTGGTCGACCGACTTCTGGCTCGGTCGACCGGTCGGTCGACCGCCAGAAGGCCAGGTCAGGTATAATAGGGGATTCAAACTTAGTCTATTAAACTCCTATAAAATCTCATTAAATCACATAAAATCTACAAAAATAAGTTCATTAAATTATTTTGAAGTACAAAAATGTGTGATAAAAAATCAACACATAATACAAACTTTTTTGAACCATTTTTGTGATATAGAAATTTAGCCTTAAACAAAACCAGTATTTTTCAAAATCAATCTTCAATTTGAAAAATGACTTTTTCAAAATTTCTTCAAATATAAAAATAAGATATTTTAAACACGTTTGAAGCTTAGTGTGTATGGATATGATCCAATACACATGTAAGTTGAAATATTTATGTTTTTGACAATAAGCTCTAAAATAAGTTTTAATAAATACAAAAACTTAAATACATGATATAGAAACATCAAATAAGTTTTTCTAAACATTTGAACCAATAATGTGTATGGATGAAATCCAAAACACATATAAACGATAAAAAACTTGTTTTGATGAAATCTAATCATGAAACATAAGGATGTTTACTTTGAAGCTCAAAACAAAAATGGTATTTTCTAAAACTAAAACTATTTTATGAAAAAACATATAAATTTTGTGTGTGTGTATATGAGCTTGAGAATCCATAACGAATCTATCCTTTACATTTTATCTAAAACACAAAATCTTAACATTTACAAACATGGCACAAGTCTTCTTGAAAATATTCTTTCAAAAATCTTCTTCTCCTTCTTGACTTGGTCCAAACCTTGATCCAATGAGCTAGACTTCTCTTGAGTACTTGATGCGATCTTTGAAGTGCGAGCTCTTGAATCAACATGTGCTAGCTTCAAAACTTGAATTTGAATATTTTGTTGAAGTTAAATACCAACTAAGATCTTGATTAAATATCTGAAGCTAAATAAATACTAGAATATTAGTACTATAATTATATGAGTTAATCATTATCAAAACTAGAGTAATGGGTCTTTGGGCCAATAATCTCCCTCTCTTTGATGATGACAAAACTCATGGAGTTATATATGCACGGATTAAAGATAAGCTTCATAGAATCTTCCCCTTAACTGATGCATAATAAATAAACATATTAATATTCAATGAAAGCTTATAAACAAGCATATATGCATAAACAAAAACACATAGCATGCATATATAAACTCTCTGAATTCTTCTCTCCCTTTTGTCAATTCATTAATAAAGGGGTAAAGACATTCAAACAATAAAGATGTATATGCGATATACATTCATGAAGAGGAGAGACGTTAAGTTAGCTTCCCCTGCATACATGCATTACATGAAGAAGGAATGGCTAGACCCTAACCCACATAAAGCATAATATACAATGTATAAATGGAGATTTTAAGCTCCCCCTACACACGTGTACCACATAACAAAGAGAGATCAAGCTACTCAATACGTAAAGTACACTGAATATGAATCTATATATAGAGAAGACGTTAAGCTCCCCTTGCATATAGGGAATGCATATCAACAAATTTTAAGAGAAATATTTTTATAATACTTAAAACAAAATTTGAAATTTCTTGAGTCAACAAAATAAATTTTGATACCAATAAAATCAAATAGTAGTTGATAAAAATAAATTTTGGTACCACTTGTAGAGAAATAAAAAAATTTTAAGATACCAATAATATATTTTGATACTAATTGAAGGTGAAATATGAAGTACATTTTGATACCAAATAAATACCAATTGAAATTATTGCATAACCTTGTAATGATACTAATTAACATTTAGGATAAAATCAAGCTTAGCATAAACATAATTTGTGCTTTAAAAATATAAAGATATTATAAAACAAATACAATCGAATCATATATATGGACGTATGAAAATAGAAATACCAATTGAAATTTGAAACATACATATATAAGAAAGCAAATATGAATATACAAAAATGAAATAACATGAAGATCATGTGTATAACTCATACCTACCACGCTATTCATGCACATGATAAAATATATTCATTTAGACATACAAGGCATGGTCGCCCAACCATCCACCATTTAGTTAGTAGGGGTTTTCAAAAATAAGAGTCTGAAAATAATTTATCATAGTTGAAAACTCAACCAATTTAAGAATCAAGAAACTAGTTTAAAATATTTTTAAAAACTAGTTAAAGATCTTTCAAAACATGAAACCAAATCATATATTCCATGAAGCATTTGCTCAGTATACAAAAATTATCACTCAAGATCTAAAAGACTCAAAAATATGCTCATAAAATAAGTATAAAAGTAAACAAATGAAATGTGAGTGCACAAAAATCATGTGAATAGCATATTCATGAAAATAATCAATAAGGTTCAAAACTAACATGAAATTCTTATATCAAAATATGAAAATCATCAAAACTAAATTTTCATCAAAACTAAACAAGCATCAAGGTACTTGTATGTTGTGTTGAAATTAAAGGTCATACATATCCAAATATAAATGAGTCATAATAGATTTTGCATGAAGGCAATTTACTCAAGGATATACATGTATATCTATTAGTTTTAGACAAAAATAACATATACATGAAGATAAATATGTAAAAAAATAGGGAAAATATAAATGAAAGAATCATCAAAACTAGGTTATACATGTACATGTAATGAGTACAAATGAGTAATGAAGCATAAACATATAATAATCAAGTGTAGCTCACTACTTATACGAGCATAAACATAAGTTTTAATGAAAATTAAATCTAAATATGTAATCACCACATGAATCATAAAACAAACATGATCATTACGCCAAATGCACGTGTTTTAGAACTAGCATATACATAATAGTTAAATAATAGTGAGAACACAAAATATGAATTCATATGAATATGAGTGTATCTTAAAGACTATCTATGTATATCACATGTCTAATAATGAACATTGAAACCAAAACATGCTAAAAATTATCAATTGCAAAAGCATGTAAACTAAAATGGGAGTTAGAGATAGTTACCAAACCATATGAACTATTTTCTAAGTCTCCAAACAATGGTGGTCCTCCCACTAAATATTTTTTATAGCGATGCATCAATTTGGTATGTCCATCTAGCTCATGCATCCACCATCAAGGTACCAATTCTCTCACGTTTTGTGAGAGGTCACACCTAAAAAAAACACAAGTGGAAGGAATTTTGGTACCAATTTCTTTTTGGGTCTATGGGGGTTAGTATCATAAGGAATCCAAACATTTTTATTTGCAAAATTTATATGATTTATTCTATCAAAACAAAATTTCCTAAATAGCCTTTGCGGCCGCCATGTGTACATTTGTACACTCTAGCATACATATGATTGTGATATGTATGAGTATGATGTGTATGTGATGTATGCTGTGTAGGGTGTGCATGTAAGTGTGAAACTTATATCTTGCGAAATATAGATTCCAATTTATTGTGTTTAAATGTATATTGCTCAAAGTGGAGCCCAAACAATCAATTCTATTTTTCAAGACATGAATCTCATTTTTATCAAAAGAAGATGCAACATTATTAGCATGAGAGATATGGCAAGAATGAGAATCAAAATTATTATTCTTTTTAGAAATATTTTCCTTTTCTTTTAAACCAATTTTCAGTTTCAAAGAGTTATTTTTCTTTAAAGCAATCTCCTTTTTTCCAATCAAAATAATTTGGTTTTTCAAACTTCATTTTCTTTTGAAACAATTTCAAATTTAATTTTAAATGAATCCTTTTCTTTTGAAACCAAATCATTTTTATTTTTCAAAATTTTGTTTTCCATTTTTAACAATTCATACTTTTTAAGAAGTTGTTGACAAATAAAGCAAGCTCATCATATGGCATGTTAACGTCCTCATCAAGCTCGGTTTTGAAATTTACCTCAAGGGGTCATCCCCTTGGACCATGTAGCACAAATTGGATGTATCACTTCCATCATCCGAGTCACTCTCTTTTTCATTTGGCGTTTGGTCTTCAAGAGAGAAAATAGTGTTCCATACTACAAAAGTCGAATCAAGGTTAGCAAGCCTAGATAAATATTCATTATTTAGAGTAAGAAGGGCTTTTGCATTAGCCTCAGGGTTTTTGCCATTTAAAAGATAAGAGTCTTTAATGGTGGGAAAATAAACATGAATCCCTAGGGCTTTTAGGTACATATACATCTTAACTTTCTAAGTTTGGATATTAAGAATATCAAACATGGGAGGTGTCATGAAATTCATGTATGCGTGTGTATACAAATATTGTGATTAGATAAAAGTAAGATCTTTAACTCAAGATTGTTAGACCCAAATCAAGAGCACCAAGCTCTGATACTAGTTGAAATACACCTAGAGGGGGGTGAATAGGTGTACTAGTTAATCTAATGTAAACTAATGCGGAATTAAAACTATTTATGCAAATAAAAACTATTAAGCTAACACACAAAGTATAATACAAGAGTCTGAATTTCCGGTGAAGCGGTCTGGACTATCTCCTCAAGATTCCTTTAGATTAAGAGTTGAGGTTTCACAATGGCTCTCTCTTGTTGAATACAAGTGTGAACAAACAATCCCAAACATATATCAATTGAGCACAAGATATATTAAGCATATAAAGAGATAAACAATATACGCATGCAAGATATATAAACACAAGTGAGAGAGAGTGATGAGCAATTGCAAACATGAGTGATTTATTTTGAGGTTCGAGCACACTTGCTCTATGTCCCCGCCTTCACCACTATGAAGGATTTCAACTATAACGATCCCGCAAGATCACTCGGTCCCGCAACCCTACAACGAGTTCACACTAGAACTCTTGGACTCACAAGTCCCTCACTTGTTCCCGTAAGAACAACACATGCAAGCACACTAGCTTGCCGAGGCCGCACCTCTACATCGAGCTCCCACAAGAACTCACCACAACACGAACCCACAAGTTCGCCTCCTCAAATGCAAAGATGAAAACTTGGTGATCTCTACACTTTGATCACCAAAAATACTCTCACAACAAAGCTCTTATAGGATAGATATGACAATGGAAAACTTAAGCTTTTGTGAGGAAACTAGGATTGATTTGTGGAGGAAAAACTCAAGAAACCCTTTTTGGAAAATACAAGAGAATCACTCTTGTAAACACTTTTTTTGATATAGAATTTACACTCCAAAACTTGTTGGAAAACCTTTGTGAAAGGTGAGAAAAACTGGCTTAAAACCCTCTTTAAATCTTGTCTAAAACTGGCTAAGAGAACCCCTTTTTATAGGGGATCAAAAACTAGCTACTATGGCTCAGAATATGGCCAGATAGGCCTGTCGGTCGACCGACCAGTTGACTGGCCAACGGTCATATTTATGACCATTGGGGTTATCGGTTGACTGCCCGGTCAACCGCACCCAGGTCTTGACCTATCGGTCGACCGATCGGTCAACCGAGGCAAGATCCAGAGAGCAAAGCTCTCTGGTCGGTCGACTGCCCAATCGACGAGGGCCAGATCCAGAGAGTGAACTCTCTGGATCGGTCGACCGCCTGGTCGACTGGCCCTCAAGCAAAGGCTTATGCACGTTTCTATGCACGTCAGTCGACCGCCCGGTCGACAGACTTCTGGCTCGGACGACCGGTCAGTGGACCGCCAGAAGGCCAGGTCAAATATAATAGTGGATTCAAACTTGGTCTATTAAACTCTTATAAAATCTCATAAAATCACATAAAATCTACAAAAATAAGTTTATTGAAATATTTTGAAGTACAAATATGTGTGATCAAAATCAACACATATTACAAACTTTTGAACTATTTTTGTGATATAGAAATTTAGCCTTAAATAAAAACCCGTATTTTCAAAATCAATCTTCAATTTGAAAAATGATTTTTTCCAAACTTCTTCAAATAAAAATAAGATATTTTAAATACTTTTGAAGCTTAGTGTGTATGGATATGATCCAATACACATGTAAGTTGAAATATCTATGTTTTTGACAATAAATTCTAAAATAAATTTTGATAAATACAAAACTTAAACACATGATATAGAAACATTAAATAAGTTTTTCTAAACATTTGAACCAACAATGTGTATGGATGAAATGCAAAACACATATAAACCATATGAACTTGTTTTGATGAAATCTAATCATGATACATAAGGATGTATACTTTGAAGCTCAAAATCAAAACGGTATTTTCTAAAACTAAAACTATTTTATAAAAATACATTTAAATTTTGTGTGTGTATGTATATGAGCTTGAGCAGTCCACAACTAAACTATCCTTTATATTTTATCTAAAATACAAAATCTTAACACTTACAAACATGACACAAGTCTTCTTAAAAATCTTCTTTTGATCTTCTTCTCTTTTCTGACTTGGTCCAAATTTCTATCCAATGAGCTAGACTCCTCTTGAGTACTTGATGCAATCTTTGAAGTGCGAGCTCTTGAATCAATACGTGCTAGCTTCAAAACTTGACTTTGAATCTTTTGTTGAAGCTAAACACCGGCTAAAATCTTGATCAAATATCTGAAACTAAATAATATAAGATCATCAGTACTATAACTACACGAGTTAATTATCATTAAAACTAGAGGGATGGGCCTTTGGGTTAACAGTTTATTGATCCTAGATATCCAGATTTTGTTTTTAAACTTGATAAGGCTTTACATGGTTTAAAACAAGCTCCAAGGCTTGGTTTGAAAGATTGAGTAATTATCTTATTTTAAATGGTTTTATTAAAGGCAAAGTTGACACTACCTTGTTTACAGAATATGTAAATAATGATATATTGATAGTGCAAATATATGTAGATGATATCATTTTTGGATCTACTAATTAAAAGCTTTGTAAGGATTTTGAATCATGCATGAATAAAGAGTTTGAAATGAGTATGATCGAAGAGCTGTGATCTTCATCAATCAAGGCAAGTATACAAAAGAGCTTATCAAGAGATTTGGGCTTGAAAATGTGAAGATTAGTAAGACTTCCATAGAAACCACAACTAAGCTTGAAATGAATGAACAAGATAAAAATGTTGACATTAAATTCTATCGTAGCATGATTGGTAGTTTGCTTTACATGACGGCTAGTAAACCGGATATTATATTTAGTGTGTGTTAATGTGCTAGATTTCAATCTTGTCTTAAAGAGTCTTACTTGATTGCCGTAAAATGCATTATTAGATATCTTAAGGGCACTATTTGAATGGGCTTGTGGTATTCAAAAATCAGATAATTTTCAATGACGAGTTATTCGGATGCTGATTATGCCAGTTGTAGAGAAGATAGAAAGTGCACTTGTGAAACTTGTCGATTTCTTGAAAATTATCTCGTTCGTGGTCTTCCAAGAAACAAATCCGTAGCCCTCTCAACCGCTGAGATGGAGTGTACTGCGGCAGGAGCTTATTGTGCGCAAGTTCTTTGGATGAAATATACTCTCCTTGATTATTATTTACATTTTTATTATATTAAAATATTTTGTGATAATACTAGTCTCATTCATATTACCAAGACTGCACATAGAGATTAGATACCACTTATGAGAAAGGAGATATTGAGATTGATTATGTTTATACTGATTTTCAATTAGCGGACATCTTAATTAAACCACTTGATTTTAATAGATTTTATTTCATTTGTGGTGAATTAAATATTTGCATTATGGATTCATAATTCTTGTTTTTTTGGTATTTATGTTTATTTCTATTTCAAATTGGTAGATTACTTTCAATTGGTACTGTTTTCCATTGATTTGCAAAAGGAAAAACTTATAAAAATTATCGTAGAAAATTACAAGTAAAAAGAATGATTACAAGTATCTTCTATTGAGATTTCTGGAGATGTGTTCCGGTGGAAGTCTGGTCAGCACACGACCACTTTGTTCTGTTGGCGATGCGAGTGATTGAGTCTTCTACCTAAGGATTTTCTTCTCGTCTGGTTCTGAAAAATCCTCCAGAGTGGAAGATCGTGAGGGTGTTAGCACCCTGAAAGAGAAGTAAGGTTCTCTAAGAAAGCTCGAAAGCCAGAGAATGATCTCTGTGTATGCTAGAGACTCTTCTTTTCAGCAAATTTTGCTCTCTAAGATCCAGCCGAGCCTCTTTTTGAAAATCTCCAGCCCTTAGCTTGACTAGCATTGGGCTATTTATAGGCTTCAAGTGGTGTAACTGATCCCCTAAAAATCAGAACAGATTAGCTTCGCTGTGAAGCCAGAGTATCTTCGCTATGAAGCTAATTGTATCTTGAGCAAAGCTAGAAACCCTTACGCAGAGTTAATCAGCTAGCTGGTTTCGGGTTGTTGCATCAATCTCTTGATTTGCTCCAACTAATAGAGAGATTTTACTTGATCTTCTCACACTAATGGGGGAGTGAAAAGATTATGGCAATTAACTGCCTGATGTGATATTATCACATTAATCTTGTGCTGAGGTTTAAGAGATAAACAATGTCCATAAGAGCTCACAGTGGAGCTAGCTCACAGTAAAGTTAAGAAAAGAGCTTCATGCGAAGCTAAGCCCACAGCGGAGCTACTGAGCTTGGCGTGAGCTGATATTGAGCTCTAAACAGAGCTATGCAAAGCTTCAGGCGAAGGTAAGGAATGAGCCCTCAGTGGAGTTAGAAGCAAACTATCAACAGAGCTATGAAGAGCTTCATACGAAGCTAGAAGACAAGCTGATAGTGGAGCTTTTGATCTTACTGCGAAGCTTGAATAGAACTTGCAGTGAAGCTAGGTGTTAACTTCTTTGGCTTTCTTCAGAAGATAATACTTGGCTCACTGTTCTGCTTCACTGGAGTTCAAATCACTGCTTTGTCCATAGGGATGGACATGTCTTCAGCCTATCTGTGATTTATTTTTTAGAAGTGTCGACAAGTTTAGATATTGTTCGGACCAGTTGAAGTGCTGCCTAGAAGTCTGTCTTTTCAGAGTGTCAACAAAACCACCTTCAAAGTTTTCATGAATCTGAAATGAATTGATACAGACTCCGAAATACTTTGAACCTAAAGCCTGAGACCTAACTTCTGGCATTGTTTAGGTCAGGAAAATCCATTGGGTGTAATTGTGCACTGAACTAGGTAACCAGACTGGCTTAATCTAGGAATTCTACGGTGGAGCTAAGATGAAGCTTCAAGCGAAGCTAAAGATAAACTCTCAGTGGAGATAAAGTATAAGCTCTCAGTGGAGCTGACCGAGCTTCCTATGAAGCTAATGTGAAAGCCGTTTCTGAAAATTTAACTCCGTTTGAAAACTAAAAATTCGGGAATCGGTCAACGGTGCCGATCGACACTGGTTTTGAAGATTTTGTAAAATAATTCTGAAAAATTCCAGAAAATTATGGAAAATCTAAAATATTGGAAAATAGTGTTTGAAACTAAAATCGATCAAATCGGACTACCAGAAAGGTCAAATCGAGTGATAGGCCGTATCGGGTTCCCGATCCAGGTCAGGGCTGACTCTAAGACTGAGAATCCAGATCCGATACCAAATAACACAAGCAAACACAACCCAAAAATAAATACTAGAAGAAAATTGAAACAATATGGTATAAAAAAATTTTGGACATGTATCTGGGTACGTATCCTGGGAACGGGGTGCTACAATCTACCTACCTAATAAAAATTTTGTCCTCGAAATTTCTACAAGGAGAGAGATGAACATGGAAGAGACCAAGGTCAACGATGATAATGTGATAAAGTGTGAAGGGTAAGGAAGATTACCAATTCAGGACACATATCTGAGTTGGTTGAAGGGATGACGGGAAGAAGCTGAAAGGAAAAGATAGAAGGGTCGCAGGATTCAAGGAAAAGATTGCGAGGAAGGAATGGATAACACCGCACTTGTGATTGGAATGTATATTCAAGACTCATGTGTTCCAATTGCAAATTAATATCACATTAATCTACCAATTGGTTGTACTGAAGATGTGAGAGCCTAAGCTGTGATACCACCCTGAGACGCCCCGATCTCGTGGGTATGGAGACGTCACTGCGACGTATATACATAGGTCAGAAATACCCTTACGTATATACGCTAAGTATCAGTACATGCAAGAATCAGAGTGCGAAAGCATAATGGTAATATACATTCCAATAGAAAAGTACAAGTACATGGTTATTACAGAGAGTGATACAATATTACAAGAATATTACATCACTAGAAAATATAAAAATACAATACATGAAGAGATATACAAAAGCAGAGAGGTGCTCACGAGCAGCAAGAGGGCCTTGGGTGTCAAACATGAGTGGAACTGGGAGGAAGAGCTACGGTGATATCCAAACTTCTGCTGCACTCTGATCGTCATGGAAGGATCCGCTACGCACTCTGATCAGCTACAGCATGGCCACCAAGATCCGGTCTCTGAGATTTGGACATGAGAATTCAGGGTTGTCAGATGCAACCCCGCGAGTACATATAATAAAGCCAAGTGGCGTGCATATTAGGCAGTCACACGTGTGCATGATCAAGTGATGTGGCCACGCATGCAGGTACAGACAATGACAAGTAACATAAAGAAAATTAAAGGAACGACAGTAAATTCGAATCAAGTAAATACATGCATATCAATAAATCTGAATCAGAAAAACATGCATAGAAAATAGTATGGAGAGCATAGGTACACATAAACATGTGATAAATACATTAAACATGTGATAAATATAAATATGGATAAAACTAGTTGTACAAGCTCAGATTATGGATTCACGAGATTGATACATCAAGGGGATAATCCTAACAAGAAAACCCTCATCTATATACCACATATCACATGTCGCCATCGTCTGAGTTCGTACAACTTGAGTTGCCCTCAAAGTAATAGAGCTAAAGTGTGTTTGGAGTAATCATCAAATGTCATAAAGCAGGGTGTCAACTCAGGGCATAACACTATAACTGGAGAATATAAAGATGTTACATTTTATGTTATTCAATAATAATAATCAGTATTATTTGATATTTCAATCGCCTCCCTACCAGCGCCTCACATCACTGATAGTCTATACTAGAGCTCGCACTCTGTAGAACTCACTCGGATCTGATATGTGAGTACCAGGACCCGAACAAAGGAGAGACCAAATATCACACGTTCCTAATATTATTACTGTTTGGGTGTTACATTCTTATGCTATTCTTGTCACTTTCCCACTGGGGTCCCACAACACCGACAGTTCACGCTGGAGCCTGTACTTTCAGTAGAACTCATCCGAACTCTAATACGCGGTACCATTATTCGAATAGGGGAGAGACCAAATAACATATGCTCCAGGCGTTATTATTGTACAAGTATGCGTGGATGTTAATATGCACTGAGAATGCTTATCACGCTAATACCAAGCGGCACAGGCAGGAGGGAGGAAGTAGCCCTACAGATTCAAGAGGTGGCTCTCACAGATCAAGAGGTGGCCCCCACCATGTGTGTGGTGTGGCACTTTTCTCTGAGGGTTGATTTAGGAGGTAGCCCCACAGATTCAAGAGGTGGCCCCAGCAGATTCAAGAGGTGGCCCCTACTACATGTGTGGTGTGGCACTTTGCTCTGTGTGGGTAATGGATTCTAGAGGTGCCCCCACAGATTCAAGAGGTGGCCCCCACCACGTGTGTGGTGTGGCAATTTACTCCGTGTGGCACTTAGTTCCATTCAGGATCCGCCGGACACTAGCACGATCGTGGGATACATCCTAGTCATCCCGATACCAGGCATGCTCTGCCGGATGCTTGTATAAATATTCTGTTAACGGGAGTAACAGTGCAGGGGATATGAGTACGGGGATACAGGAGTTCAGGTATACAGTAGTTCAGGAGTACCAGATGTCTGGTAATAATCATGCCAAGTCCCCGTAAAAGTGATAATCATGAATATGCCATGTAATACAGGTGCCAGGTGTAATAGTATCTAGTCAGGTGTCACAATATCAAGTCAAGTATACTAGTACCATGTGAAAGCATGTCAATCGTCAAGTGTCATATATCAGGTGTCAGGTGTCAAGTGATAACATGTCAAGTACCGGTGTCAGATATCAAGTGTCAAGTACCGGTGTCAGATATCAAGTGTCAAGTATAACATGTCAAATACTGGTCTCAAATATCAAGTGTCAAATATAGCATGGCAAGTACCGGTGTCAGATATAAAATGTCAAGTATAGCTGGCAAGTACGGGTATCAGATATCGAGTGTCAAGTATAGCATGGCAACTACCGGTGTTAGATATCAAATATCAAGTATAGCATGGCAAGTACCGGTGTCAGATATCAAATGTCATGTATAGCATGGCAAGTAGTGGTGTCAGATATCAAATGTCAAGTATCAGGTGAGCATCATATGATACAAGATAACAGTATAAATAAACATTTCAAACTCTTCACAGCCATATTTATAACAATAATAAATTTATCAATTAATTAGCCATGCGAAGCCTAGCGAAGTGGGAGAATATCTAGGCATACTCGGTATAATAACGGTTCAACAAATTATAACAACGGACGACAGGTGTGCATAAAACATGTTAATTTTTGAAAATCACTCGCATACCATATACCAACTCGCATAATGAGACATCATGTATTAAAAAGCAAGATAATAATTATTAGACATGTAACGATGATAATAAAGCATGAAACAACAAAGAAATGTACTCGCCTAGCACCGGAACGAAATACCAAGAAAAATCTGGGAAGTCCGCTAGCACATGAGAGCATGCTACTAGACATATATATATATATTAGAGAGAGAATGAGAGAGGAGAGAGAGTTTTTGTTAGAGAGAGAAAGAGGGTATTTGTTGGAATTGTTTAAAAGGGGAAAAAATAAGGAAATAGAGAAGAGGGGTATATTGGAAAATATGGAGATGTAATTAGGAAATGAGGGGATGGGTAAAATTGGAAAGGGGGAGAAAGGAAAAAATTAAAAGAAAGAAAGAAAGAAAGAAGAAAGAAAGAAAGAAAGAAGAAAAAGAAGAAGGAGAGGGGAGGTGGAGTGGCCAGTGGCCTGGCCCACCGCCGGTAGCCTGGCAGTAAGACACGCACGCGGCCTATGGTCCGGGGTGGGAGGTGGTGGAGTTGGGTATATGGTTGGTGGTTGTTGTTGTTGTTGGTGTTGTTGAAGGAGGTGGTGAGTGGTGGTTGATGGTGGTGGTTGGCGGTGATTGGAGGTTTTTGGTGGTTGGAGGAGGAGGATGAGATGGCGGTGGAGTGGTTGGAGTGGAGAATTTGGTAGAATTGGTGGTGATTTTTGGAGAAGAAGAAGAAGTGTTGGGTTATGTTAAAATTAGAGGAAAGGAGAGGGAAATTGGGGATGGTGGAAGTGGGGAAGGGAAGTGGGGAGTAGGGGAGTGCGACGCCAACGGCTAGGGCCGGCGGCGGCGGTAGTGAGGGTGGCCAGCGGTGGTTGAGAGAAGAGGTGGTGTTGATGGGAAAATGAAGAAGAAGGTGGAGATACGGAGAAGAATAAAGGAAGGAAAGAAGGGAAATTTAAAGGAAGGAGGAGGAGAGGGAGGGAATGGGAGGAGATGGGGAAGAGATGGGCTGTTGTTGTAGCCCATCATGCTGCTGCTACTGCTGCAGGCAGCTGCAGGAGATGGGAGTGCAGGGTATGGGTCGGGTTGCAGGGGATGGGGAGAAGGAAAGAGAAAAGAAAAGAAGAAAAGAAAGAAAAGAAAAGAAAAGAAAGGAAAAAGAAAATAGAAAAAAATATGAAAAATTAATAAATAATATATTATTAAATATTTAAATTAATATGATAACCTGGGACTAAATAGTAGAGGAGTGGAGAAGGAAAAAGTAAGAAAAGAAAAGAATGAAAAAATAATATTATTATTTAAATAGGGTAAAAATTGACTATTTCAGAATCGCTCCGAACAATTCTCAAAAATAGAAAATATTATTTTAAGATGTCTGATGAAATTAGATTTGAGAAATTCAATTTAATTTTCAAAATAAAAACTCTGAAATCTTTCAACGATATTTGTTGACACTAGAATCGGTCAAATTTAGATAAATTTATAGAAATTCCAAAAAATTGCATTTAGATAGAAAATAAAATTTTAAGAAGTAATGTGAAAGTCATTTTTTAAAATTCAACTCCGTTTGAAAACTAAAAATTTCAAAATCGGTCAGCGGTACCAATCGACACCGGTTTTGAAGATTTTGCAAAATAATTCTGAAAATTTTTAGAAAATCATGAAAAATCTAAAATATTAGATAACAGTGTTTGAAACTAAAATCGATCAAATCGGACCACCAGAAAGGTCAAATCGAGCGATACGCCGGTATCAGGTTCCCGGTCCATGTCAGGGCTGACTCTAAGACTGAGAGTCTAGATCCGATACCAAATAACATAAGCAAAAACAACCCAAAATTAAATACTGGAGGAAAATTGAAACATTATGGTAAAAAAATTCTGGACACGTATCTGGGTACGTATCCCGGGAACGGGGTGCTACAACAACATTACATTGGTTCAATGATTGATCCTCAGCCAAATGAGCTTGTTGAGAATTCCTAGGATTCATTATTGGCTGACTGGTAAGCTATCTTTTTGCCTCTCATTCTGTGGATTTGCTAATTGGCTCATTTGACCCTCTAGCCTCTGTATTGTTTGCATGAGAGAATCTTAGTTCTTCATGTACCTTTCCATATTTCTCTCAAAATCAGTCTTTCTCCTTTCAAGTTGAAGATTCTGGAAGGAAGATGGTGGAGCTTGGCTGGGAAAGTTTTGTTGATAATTTGAAAAATTGTTGGGAGAATTGTTAGGGTAATTTGAAAATTTAGGTTGATGATTGGAAGAATTATTGGAATGATGGAAGTGGTTTGCATGGTTTGACTATAGGTGGTCATTGTTGTGTTGGCTCCGTGAGAAATTTAAGTGATTTCTCCAGTAAGGATTGTACGTTGGTGCGTAAGGATCATTGTTCGGCCTTGAAAAAGCCGCATCCATCGGTTCTGAAAAGTGTTATTGAGCTTGAAACATAGGACACTCCTCAAACACATGATTCATGGCTTGACAGTATGTACAGCCTGAAGCTGGAAATTGGTTTGGGCTGACTTGATTGACTGGACTTGGTTTTTTAGTTTCTAAAGCTTTCAGTCTTCTCGTTAGGTTAGTTAATTTTGCCTCATTAGCTATGGATGAATCAATTTAGTGGAGATCTCCTTTTGAAGAGATGGATTTTGAATTTCTCGAGTTTTCACTAGTTGGTTCCCATTGGATGGTCTTTTTAGCTAGATTCTTATATAAATCCCATCCTTCATTCTCATCCTTCTGCAAGAATCCCCCTTGGCACATGGTTTCAAGAGGGTCTTAGTTGAGTAGTCTAAACCGTCATAAAAAATTAGGCATTATCGCCATTTCTCTATTCCATGATGAGGACATTGAACAAGGAGGTCTTTGAAGCTTTCAAAGTATCTCCAAAATGGTTCACTAGGTTCTTACTTGAACTGCATGATGTTTTTCCTAAGGAGAGTGGTCTTATGAATTGGATAGAATTTCTTCAAGAAGACCTTGATGAAACCATCCCAGGATGTGATAGAGCCGGCCGCTAAGCTGTAGAGCCATTTCTTGGCTAAGTCCTTAGAGCAAATGGGACAAATTTCAACCTAATAGCATCATCTGTAAGGTGTGAGATTTTCATCATTAAGCATACATCCTCAAATTCTCTTATGAAGAAATAAGCATCTTCAGACTTTAAGCCATGGAAGTTAGGGAGTGTGTTAATGAACTGTGGCTTAAGCTCAAGTTATGTTCACCAACCGATGGAAGTTGGATGTACGATAGAAGTGAGATTCTAATGGGATAGAACGTATCCTGTAAAGATGTCGGTTAAGCCATAACTGAATCTGGTCTTAGTTCGAACTTAGTTGGCGATGTGTTTCTAGTTAACCTAGATGAATTAGGGTCTCTTGACCATACTTGCATACACAAACACAATCACAAACAAGTTCGTCAATAGTCAACAAGAGGAAACAACCAAGCCTAGTCTAAGGTAAGCTTGACCTAGATAACTCCTAACTGGTTGATTGTCCACAGGAGGTATAATGCAGACTTTGACCACAAGCTAATCAGCCAGGTCAGGGCAAGACTGGTGGGAGGTATCCGTGCAAAAGCGACGGGCCTAATTAAGCCAAACCACCAGCATTCAGGGTTTCTCCCCTCAATCCCTTTTCTAGACACTGATTTGGCAGGAGTCAAATTCTAACACCTTCCCCCTTAGGATAATCTCCTAATGAATTTGAGATGTCCCTAAGGCCAACGTCTATCAGATTTTAAATTAGACTTAGGCTGTGCGTGTTTGGAGATGGTTTGTGGGTAAGGAAGGGTAATGACTTCCTCACCTTATCTTGATTTGGGTTTTGCCCTTAAGATTTATTGTGCAAAGTGTGCAAGTTATAAGAAAGTAACATTCACAAGTAAATATCACACAAGAATATTTGCTAAACTATATCCTATGCATACGTACCTTGTCTCCAGCTATCTTTAACAGTAATTGTAAAAGAAACGTAATTAGACAAATGTATAGAATACAAGTCTAAACCTTTTTTTAAGTAATTCGCAATCAATCAGATTACTGTTCGATTAAAAACAGGGAGTGTGAATATCATATATAGCAGAAATAATACACAAAACTATATTTTTGCAAAGCGATATGTCCTGCAAGAAAATTTTTTTAGTAGTCAAAAAATTTTCAAACTTTTGCGCTACAATTTCTTGAAATTCTGTTTCATACTTTCGAGAGTAGGGGCACAGAATAGCAAGTCTTCTCTTGCAAAGTTTTAGTGCTAAATTTGATTCCTTAACATCCCTAAAATAAGACACCAAACTTGTTAGAAAATAATTACACCGTTCCCTCCCCAGCAACGATGCCAAAAATTGATTGTAAATGATAAGCAATGAGAATTACCGTCTAGCTTTCGGCTAACGGGTCGTGTCTACGAGGAGGAATGCGATAGAAGCTTTTTGATGAATTGTTAAATAACAAACAGTGGTGTTTGTGTTTTTCTTTTTTTTTATATTGAAAAAGAGAATGGAGAGAAAGGAAGTGATTTAAAGAAAAACTTAAAACTTGGAAAAGGCTTTAGAAAAGGTGATCATTAAAAAGCTTGAAGAGTGTTTTGTTGATTTTAATATAGGAAGAAGATCTGGGCTCACTATCTTACTATTCAACAATGTGTTCTTCTCTTGAAATTTTTAGTGCATCAACTTGATCATAGGTAAAAACTTAAGCTTTAGTTTCGAAAGTCTTAAGCAAAGTAAATAAGATTGTTTGGAAAAGTTTAACTCTTTTTCTTAAGAAATCCTCTTGAACTGAATGTTAAACCATCAAGTTTTCTTTCAAGTATGAAATAAAAGCAAGTTCAAGTGATATTTTAAAAAAAATAGAAGTTTAAAAATTCAAACCCATCCTCATGTGCCTTCAAGAACACTTTCAAAGAAGAAAGGCTTAGTTTAAGGCATACATATGATTCCGTTAGGTTCTTTACATAAAAAATTGTTCAAAACAAGATGGATCGAAGATAGGGACAATAGTGAGCCTAGAAAATAAGTTAAGCTACTCATGAATGATGTAAAATAAGACATGTAAATAAAACAAGATATACCTGTGAATTGGAGTAGAAGAAGAGAAAGCTTGATCCTTTATTGATATCACTGCAATCTTCAGATTACAATAACTCTATTCCTCTCTCTCACTGGTATTTGGACTGAATTACAAATTATAAAACAGAGATACAGCTTCTCTATACTATCTAATAAAGAACCTAAATCCTAAAAATAAAGAGAAAAACTTAAACTAATTTTTGGTCCCTTTTTCTCTGAAAATACAGTATTTATAGGGAAAAAACCAAACGGGGGAGGGCGTACGAAGATAGGGGGAGCAAACGCTCCCCCAAAAAACATAACCAAGCTTTGAAAACGCGACTTTGGCCACATTTTCGCGGCCATGGTGTGACTAAGTGGCCACACCTGGTTGGTAGGTCTCCCTTATTTGGTGATACACTTTTATTCCTTGCTAGGTTTCCTGTTTCAGCTCCTACATTTGATGAAACGGCCTTTAATTTTTGGCTTTAACCACTTGATTTGAGAAGATTCATTTTAATCGATTTTCAACCTCTCTGAGTTGCCATGATCTACCCTAATTTTTGATTTCAAATTAATTCTGAATTAAATGAGAATTTGATGGAATTTTTGGCTCATTTCTCTTCCCTTTCCTTTAGCAATGAGCCTGCACTTAATAAAGAAAAATAAGACTTATTAATAGGATTTATTAGACAATAAACATGATAATGTGACAATATATATGCAATATATGTGCCTGATCAGGGGCAAGTATCAACTTGCTTCCATTCTCAATTTATCAACAACTTGGGTTGGGCGATCTTAGTCCAACTCGAGTCACAATCCAACTGGCCGACCGTTCAGTGAAAGTTCCCAAGGAAAAAATTAATGATGTCCTTATCTGGTCGGGAGTTTATTTACGCTGTTGATTGCATAGTTCTTGAGACACAACCTGTGTCCTATCTTAGGGCTCAAACTTCTGTTACCCTAGGGCGCCCATTCCTTGCTACTGCCAACACTATTATCAATTGTAAGAATAGGTCCATGAGGTTAACCTTTGGGGATATGACTAGAGAAGTCAATATCTTCAACATAGAAAAACAACCTCATAAGATAAGAGACCAAACGTTTGAGGTAAACTTTGTTGAAAACAATTGTGATGAAGAAAGTGAAGGTATAGAGAATGAGTCTCTGTTTCTTGATGAATTATTTAAGAATGAATGCGATTATATTAATGAGAAGATATATGTTGGAGATCCTAATTTTAGAGTCCCCTTTAAAAAAAGGAAACTTGACTTGAATATCTTCACTTTTAGTGAGCCAATCAATGATATATCGCATAAGAATATAACTCAAGAACCTCCAATTGACCTAATCTTTGAAAACCTCTTTGAAGAAGAACTCATGTGTTTGGATGAACCGACTAGGGATATTTTGGTTAATTACACACCTCCAGGGGAAAGTGTTGATATAAGTTTTGAGGAGATGTATGGAACTGAGTTAGAATTTCTAGGCATTCATAGTGAGGAAGTTTCAACTGAGAAGTGTGATAGTGATCAATCTTTAAATAATAGATGTAGAAATATGAGAAAAAAAGCTTAAGGAAGGTGAGACTGGGGAGGAAGAGAGCTAAAATGACAAAAAGATTGGCCTTCTCATTATGCCCTATAAAGACAACCATTGGAATGATGGGAAGAGAGCTAGAGGGATGAGATCAAAAAAGATCTAGGTGTGGGAGAAACATGACGTTGTACTTATTTTTGTATACTATATATATATATATATATATATATATATATATATATATATATATATATATATATATATATATATATATATATATATATATGTATGTATGTGTGTGTGTGTGTGTGTGTGTGTGTGTGTGTGTGTGTGTGTGTATATGTATGTGTGTGTGTGTGTGTGTGTGTGTGTGTGTGTGTATACTTATATTTTATATATGCACCTTTTTTACATTCCATCTCATGCATCTATGCATTTCTTTCATTTATTGGGCACAATGCATGAGATAAGTGTAGGGGAGGGCTCTAACATCACTAATATAACTAAAAAAAAAGAGAAAAATATATATAAAAAAACTTTTTGAAAGAAAAGAACAATATTTTGATATATTTTTTGTAAGAAATTAAGTCAATTTTAAGGAATAAAAAATTATAATTAGGATTTCTTATACTTGGTCAAAATATGATGACTTATTTGATTTTCAGGGTTAGAAAGAAAATTGATGAAAATAATTTAGTCTTGATCTTTACTTGAAGAAATATGCATACTTTTACACTTACACACTTACGATTCAAAAATAAAGATTCTTATGCCTTATATAAAAAAAAGAAAAAAAAATATGTATATCTATGAAAAATAAACAAATCTAATTATTAATTAGCTGGGTGCTTTGGCCTAAGCAAGCCTTGGTATTCATACAAAAGATATTTAGATAAGTTTAGAAAAAATATATATATTCTCTGATTAAGCTGAGTATTTGTGCCTTATGAAGCATAAGTATCCACGCCTAAAATGGGTACATTTTATAGATAAAAACTCTTAGTTTCGTGGTCTTATTTGCTCGAGTGTTTAAGTCCTTAGGGGTGTTTTCTCACCTGGTGCCCTAAGACTGTCTGCTCTGGGTGTCAGCGACTAAAGGCCCATTACAGGGGCAGATTAGAAAGCCTAATGGAATTGAGGAATAAATACCACCAAAAATAAAAATAAAGCATAAGAGTTAATGTTAAAGAACCCTTAGTCAAACTTCACGGTCACGAAAGTACATATGAATTAGGGTAAAATAATAGACTAGATGAGAAATACAATTTCACTCCTTACTTTGATTGACATATTTTTGAATAGAGACTAAGTTTAAAAATGAAAAGTTTAATTTTCCTATAACTTATAGATTACTTGAACTCTTACAACAATACCTCAAATATTTTCTCTCTTTTCAAAATACTTTTCGAAAATTCTAACATTTTTTCTTTTTCTTTATGAATTTTGTGGGTGCAATCTACTGAAAATCGCCACGAGATAAAACTCATCCTCTAAAGGTAACCTAGAGGTTTAACGGCTTGTTGCACATGCTCAGTGCAATCGAGTGACATGCGAAAGTGGTCTAATAATTGATTAGGATTAGTTTTGATGTTTTGCTCGAGGGCGAGCAAAAGATCAGTGTGGGAGTGTGATCGGTCACATATATTACATATATATTGTCACATTATTATGTTTATTATCTAATAAATCCTATTAATAAGTCTTATTTTTCTTTATAATATGCAGGCCCATTGCTAAAAGATAGGGAAGAGAAATGAGCCCAAAAGCCCATCAAAATTCTGATTTAATTCAAAATTAATTTGAAATCAGAAAATTAAGGCAGATCATGGCAAATCAGAGAAGTTGAAAACAGGTTAAAATAAGTCTCACAAATCAATTAGTTAAAACTAAAGATCAAAGATAGTTTTGTTAAATCCAGGAGCTGAAACGGGAAAACCAGTAAGAGATAAAGGTGTATCACCAAATAAGGGAGTACCACCAATCAGGTGTGGGCACCTGGCCACACCATGGCCACGAAAACGCGGCCAAAGCCGCGTTTTCGTGTCTTGGTTAGTTCTGTTGGAAGAGCGTTTGCTCCCACTATCTTCGTACTCCCTCCCCAATTTGGTTTTTCCTATAAATATCACATTTTCAGAGAAAAAGGGACCAAAAATTAGTTTAAGTTTTTCTGTTTATTTTTAGGGTTTAGGTTCTTTGTTAGATAGATTGAGAAGTTGTATCTCTGTTTCTTTATTTGTAATTCATCAATCTTCGATTCCACTTATCTGGAATGGTTTTCGATGTAAAGAACCCAACGGAATCATATGTATGCCTTAATCTAAGCTTAGCTTCTTTGGAAGTATTCTTGAAGGCACATGAGGATGAGTTTGGATTTCTAAACTTCTATTTTCTTTAAAAATATTATTTGAACTTGTTTTTATTTCATACTTGACAGACTACTTGATGATTTAACATTCAGTTCAAGATGATTTCTTAAGAAAAAAAGTTAACTTTTTTCAAACAATCAGATTTGCCTTGCTTAAAACTTTTGAAATTCAAGCTTTAGATTTTGCCTATGACTAAGTTGAGGCACTGGGAATTTCAAGAGAAGAACGTATCGTTGAGTAGTAAGATAGTGAGCCCAGATCTTTTTTCTATATTAAAAACAATTAATTAATCTTCAAGCTTTTTTTAAAGATCACCTTTTCCAAAGCCTTCTCTAAGTTTTTAATTTTTCTTTTAATCACTTCCTTACTCTCTATTCTCTTTTTCAACATAAAAAACGCCAACACCATTTTTTACTCTTTAAACAGAAATACTGAAACACTTTCATCGCATTCCTCCTCGTGGACACGACCCGTTAGCCCAAAACTAGACGATAACTCTCACTGCTTTCATTTGCAATCAGAAGATCAAGACTCATTGGTTCGGGCCCTTCATTGTGCGCACCGTCTTTTCACATGGTGCTGTGGTGATTTTCGATCTAAAGAGTGGCGAGGAATTCAAGGTAAACGGGAAAAGATTAAAGCCATTTCTGACCTCTAAACCCAAGTCACAAGATGAGCATGTCATGGGTCTTTTCGACCCATCTTATACGTGACCATATCCCATGACACACCACAAAAAAAAACAAAAAATGTAAAGAAATAAATAAATAAAAATTAGAAGTTCTGTGTACATTATCATAATTCTTTGTATTTCTTCCCATACTCCTGTTTAATGCTTTTGCATTCACATATCATCCATTAAAGGACAATACATTGGATAAGTGTGGGGAGTGTTGGCCCAAAGGCCTATCACCCTAGTTTTTGATGATGATCAACTCATGAAGTTATGGTTACTAATGATCTTGTGTTTAATTAGTGACAGATTTGTTATCAAGATCTTAGTAGGTGTGGAGCTTCAACAAAGGATTTAAAGTCATATTTTGGAGCTTACACCGGTTTGATTCACGAGCCTATGCATCAAGATCACATCAAGTACTCAAGAGGAGTCGAGCTCGTTGGATTGCATTTGGACCAAGTCAAGATGATGAGAAGACTTCAAGATCAAGACTTGTGTCTAGGTATAAGATTTAGTTTTTAGAAGATTTTGTTTAGTTAAAATGTAAATGATAGAGTAGTTGGTGGATTGCTCAAGTATTATATCACACACACACTCTTGATAGATATGTTTTCATAAAAGATTTTTTAGTTTAGAAAAGATTTTTCTTTGTGACAAAATACTATTTTGGTTTTGGTGTTTCCTATATACATGCCTTTAACCAAAACCATATTTAGAGCTTAATGTCAAAAACTTAGATATTTCATCTTATTTATGTAGTGGCTCATATCCATACACACTATGCTTTAATGAGTTCAAAATATCTAGCTTTTATTGAAAGGAGTTTTGGAAAAATAAGATTTTGGAAAATACAAGTTTTCAATTGAGCCAATATTTTCATATTACAAAAATAGTCCAAATCATTTATAATATGCCTTGATTTTGTGCAAGCATGTTTGTTTATCAAAGAATATTGGTAAAACTATTTTTGTAGATTTTTATGTATTTTATGGGATTGTATTTGAGCCAAAAAGACTAACTTTTTAATCCCAGAAAACTGTTTCAGGCTTCGGATAAGTCGACTAGTAGCCTTTATAAGTCGACTAATTCTAGAGTCGGCTGACCGGACCGGTCGACTGACGTGCACAGATGTGCACGCCTTTGTGCACTGGAGGACGGCCGACCGTACGGGTCGACCGCTCCAGAGAGCTCTGCTCTCTGGAAAGTTCGGCCGACCGTACGGGTCGACCGACAGAGAGTTAGACTCTCAGCTCCAGTGGGTCGGTCGACCCAGGCGGTTGACCGTGGCTCCAACGGTCGGATTTCTGACCGTTGGCGGTCGACCGCACGGGTCGACCGGCAGCTCTGACAGACCCCAACGGCTATATTTTTCTGGCCTATAAATTTGGGGGTTTGGTCATTGTTTTGAGCCAAGATTTTGGAGACTTTTAGAGCCAGTTTTTCCCATTCATTCCAGAGGTTTTTCTCCACAAAATTAGAGCCAATACTTCCAATTAAAAGGAGAGTTTATCAAGAGTGTAAAACAGATTTTCTTGAGTTTTCACCAAAGATTCTTTCCTTGTTTTCTCACACAAACACTTGAGCATCCATTGATCTATTCAATCCTTAGGAGTGTTGTAGTGAGAGCTTTTATTGATGATCAAAGTGTTTAGATCACCAAGATTTCATTCTTGTTCTTTGAGGAGACGGGCAAGTGTGCTTGTGGTTGTTTTGAGTTCGGGTGCGGACTCGATGGTTTGAAGTGCGGCCTCGGCGAGCTAGTGAGCTTCCGTGTGTACGGGACTAGGAAGTCCGAGGGTTTGTAGGTGTTGCGGCACCGAGGAGAGATCCATTGGGATCTTGCATAGTGGAAATCCTTCGTGTGTCGAAGGCGGGGATGTAGAGAAAGTGTGCTCGAACCTCGAAACATACCCTTGTGTTTGCGATTGCTCACTCTCTCTCTCTCTCTTTGTCTCTTTATATCTTGCATGCTTTATTGTCTATCTTTATATGCTTGATATATTCATTTGTGCTCATTGATATACATGCGTGGGATTGTTTGCTAACACTTGTATTCAACCAAGAGAGCCAACGCGGCACCTCAACCCATTCAAGGGGAATCTAGAGGAGTTTGTCCAGAGCCCTTCACGGGGAATTCGGCAACACTCTTGTGTTATACATAGTGTTTAGCGTAAAAGTTTTAATTAGGTCATAATTGTTTTTAGCTTCCGCATTATTTGCATCATTTGGCATTAAGTGACCATTAGATTAGCCATCACCTATTCAACCCCCTCTAGGTGAACCTTCAATTGGTATCAGAGCTTGGTACTCTGATTTGGTCTAATAACCTAGAGTAAAAGATCCTCTTTTTAGGCTAATCACTTTATTTTGTACACACACCATGGACTTCATGTCACCACCCATGTTTGACATTGTTAACATCCATATATGGAAGGTGAAGATGTCCTTGTACCTCAAAGCCTTAGGTTATCATGTTTATCTTGCCACTACTAATAATGCATATTGTTTAGATGGTAAGAATTTTGAGGCTAATGCAAAAGCCCTTCATGCTTTAAAGTCAACCCTAAATGATGATTATTTATCTAGGGTTTCTAACTTTGATTTGGCTTTTGTAGTTTGGAACACCCCCCTCTCCCTCGGCGAAAATGATCAATACTATGCGGGGAGTGATTCGGACGTTGGAAGCGACACCTCCAACGTGTGCTATATGGTCCAAGGGGATAACCCCCTTGAGATAACTACCGAATCCGAGGATGAGGATGTAGACATGTCATATGATGAGCTATCTACTTTTTGTAATCTATTGCTTGAAAAGTATGACATGATTAAGAAAGAAAATAAAAATTTGAAAAGAATATTGCTTGCATGCATAAAGAACATGATTCATTTAGGAATAACATTGCATGCTTAGAAAAAGAGAATGAGGTTTTGAAAAATGAAAATGTTTCCCTTATGTCTAAATTAAATGATCTTTGTGAAGGGAACACGATTTTGAAAGATAAAATTATTTTGGTGGAAACTCAAAAGGAAATTGTTTTTCAAGAAAACAACTCTTTGAAAAAGAAAATTTTTAAAAAAGAAAAAGAAAAAGAAAATGTTTCTATAAAGAAGAAAAATGATCATATATCTCACCATGCTTTACATGCCACCACTAGTGAGATTAATGTTTTGAAAGATAAAATTAATGATTTGAGTTCAACCTTGAACTCTTGTGCATTCAACCACACTAGATTGGAATCCTTGTTTCAAAAGAAACAAGTTCCCCATGTTCATGCACACTCACATCATGCATTTGCTTATGTTGCACAACACGATCACAAACATTCACATAAGCATCCTAAGGTGTACAAGTGTACACATTGTGGCCGCAAAGGCCATTTAGGAAAGTTTTGTTTTGATAAGATATATCATGTAAATTTTGCTAATAAGAAAAATGTTTGGGTTCCTTACAAGACTTACCCCAAAGGACCCAAGAAAATATGGGTATCAAAACCCCACCCCATGTTTTTGATGTAGGTGGGGGATCTCTCAAGACGTGAGAGATTTGGTGCCTTGATGGTGGATGCACTTGGATTTGATGGACACATATATAGATGCATTGCTATCAAGGAGTTTTGGTGGGACAACCACCATATTTGGAGCTTTGGAGTTGGTAACACTCTCTAAACTCCTACTTTTATGTACATGCTTTTAATTTCATATATCATATAGCATGTTCATATTTTTGTGTGCTTCATGTAGTATTTACATGCTTAGATGTAGAATGTGTCAAACTTGCATTTATACATCTATGGATAGTGAACTACAATTGACTCATATATATTTGAACTTCATGCTCATTTGTATCCACTATATGCATATGTATAGACTAGTTTTGATGATTCTCTTTTATACATGTTTTGCCAATTTTTTTTTGATTTTACTTCATGTATATGCATTTTTAATTCAAATCTAATAAATATACATGTATACCCGTGAGTCTCTTGCCTTCATGCAAATACATTTGATAGACTCTTTTATGTTTGGGATATGTATGTGTATTGTTTGTTTTGGATAAATCATACATATACCATGAAGATTAGTGTTTTAATGAAAAAATAATTTTTCATGTTTTTGTTTTGTTAAAAATAAAAAAATGTGACTTATGATCTTTTTGAGCTTAAATGACTATTTTCATGAAAAAAACCATTTAAATAACCTTTGAACACTCATCTTTTACTTTTCAAGATAATTTTGAGCTTTATGGACTATGGGTGATTAAACTTTTATGTATTTGGTATGATTCATGAAATACATATACTTTGATTTCATGTTTTTGAAGGATCGTTAACTAGTTTTTCAAAAATTATTTTAACCAGTTAATTGTTCTTCATTTGGTAGAGTTTTTCAAACAAAGCTTATTTTTCAAATCTATTTTTGAAAACCCCTACCATCTATGAGCGGATGGATGGGCGTGTATGCCTTGTAAGCTTAATTGACAAATCCTTTACCTTGTGCATATCAAGGGATGGTAGGTTTTGAGTTATATACATGATTTAAATTGTTATTTTCAATTGGTTTCATTGGATCTTTTCAATTGGTATTTAAATTGAAATTTTTGTATATACTCATATTTTGTTTATATATATGTATGCCTTCAATGACAATCTCTATTATCATACATATATATGATATTTTAGTGCTTACTTTACAATTGGTATTCATATTTAAAAGCACAATGTTTATAAAAAAAAAAAATTGATCATTATTTTAAATTGGTATCAATATGCTTCAATTTCAAAAATGTTATAAATTTCAATTGGTATCAACATGTTTTTACAATAATGATTATTTACATTTGGTATCTTTAAAAAATTGATTGTTTTACAAGAGCTCTGATACCTTTAAAATTTTGTTATATGATATCTTAAATTTGGTTTACTAAGATATCTCAAAATTTGTTTTATTAAGAAAATTTCAAAAGTTTGAAAGTTCAAAATTTTTGATTTGTATTGCCTATATGCAAGGAGAGCTTAACATCTCTTCTACATATAGATTCATGTTGAGTGTATTGTATATTGAGGAGCTTGACAACTCTTCTTTATGTGATACACGTGTGTAGGGGGAGCTTCACATCTCCTCTTATGCATTACATAATATGTGTTATGTGAATTGGGGCTTGTCATCCCTTCTTCATGTAATGCATATGTGTAGGGAAGCTAAGTTAGCATCTTCCTCTTCATGAATGTATATCGCATATAAATCTTTATTGATTGATTTGTATTACCCCTTCTTGATCTCTTTGTTTTTGACAAAAAGGGGAGAAAAATTTGTTTGATTTGATTTTACTTTTACCCCTTTGTTGATGATTAACAAAAAGGGGGAGAAAGATTTTGGGTTTATATGCATGGTTGAGTAAGATTTATGTTTATGCATATATATTTTTATATTGCAAATAGGAGAAAAAGATTTTGATTTATGCTTGTTGCATGTTTTATCTCCATACTTGCATACATATTCATGAGCTTTATTGTCATATCTTATTATTTATTGTTATGCATGAGTTAAGGGGGAGCTTCTTTGAAGCTTTACTTTAATCCATGCATATATAACTTCATGTGTTTTGTCATCATCAAAAAGGGGGAGATTGTTGGCCCAAAGGCCTATCACCGTAGTTTTGATGATGATCAACTCATGAAGTTATGGTTGCTAACGATCTTGTGTTTAATTAGTGACTGATTTGTTATCAAGATTTTAGTAGGTGTGGAGCTTCAACAAAGGATTTAAAGTCATATTTTGGAGCTTACACCGGTTTGATTCACGAGCCTATGCATCAAGATCACATCAAGTACTCAAGAGGAGTCGACCTCGTTGGATTGCATTTGGACCAATTCAAGATGATGAGAAGACTTAAAGATCAAGACTTGTGTCTAGGTATAAGATTTAGTTTTTAGAAGATTTTATTTTAGTTAAAATGTAAATGATAGAGTAGTTGGTGGATTGCTCAAGTATTATATCACACACACACTCTTGATAGATATGTTTTCATAAAAGATTTTTTAGTTTAGAAAAGATTTCTCTTTGTGACAAAATACTATTTTGGTTTTGGTGTTTCCTATATACATGCCTTTAACCAAAACCATATTTAGAGCTTAATGTCAAAAACTTAGATATTTCATCTTATTTGTGTAGTGGATCATATCCATACACACTATGCTTTAATGAGTTCAAAATATCTAGTTTTTATTTAAAGGAGTTTTGGAAAAACAAGATTTTGGAAAATACAAGTTTTCAATTGAGCCAATATTTTCATATTACAAAAATAGTCCAAATCATTTATAACATGCCTTGATTTTATGCAAGCATGTTTGTTTATCAAAGAATATCGGTAAAACTATTTTTGTAGATTTTTATGTATTTTATGGGATTGTATTTGAGCCAAAAAGACTAACTTTTTAATCCCAGAAAACTGTTTCAGGCTTCGGATAAGTCGACTAGTAGCCTTTATAAGTCGACTAATTCTGGAGTCGGCCGACCGGACCGGTCGACACAGATGTGCACGCCTTTGTGCACTGGAGGACGGCCGACCGTACGGGTCGACCGCTCCAGAGAGCTCTGCTCTCTGGAAAGTTCGGCCGACCGTACGGGTCGACCGACAGAGAGTTAGACTCTCAGCTCCAGTGGGTCGGTCGACCCAGGCGGTCGACCGTGGCTCCAACGGTCGGATTTCTGACCGTTGGCGGTCGACCGCACGGGTCGACCGGCAGCTCTGACAGACCCCAACGGCTATATTTTTCTGGCCTATAAATTTGGGGGTTTTGTCATTGTTTTGAGCTAAGATTTTGGAGACTTTTAGAGCTAGTTTTTCCCATTCATTCCAGAGGTTTTTCTCCACAAAATTAGAGCCAATACTTCCAATTAAAAGGAGAGTTTATCAAGAGTGTAAAAGAGATTTTCTTGAGTTTTCACCAAAGATTCTTTCCTTGTTTTCTCACACAAACACTTGAGCATCCATTAATCTTTTCAATCCTTAGGAGTGTTGTAGTGAGAGCTTTTATTGATGATCAAAGTGTTTAGATCACCAAGATTTCATTCTTGTTCTTTGAGGAGACGGGCAAGTGTGCTCGTGGTTGTTTTGAGTTCGGGTGCGGACTCGGTGGTTTGAGGTGCGGCCTCGGCGAGCTAGTGAGCTTGCGTGTGTACGGGACTAGGGAGTCCGAGGGTTTGTAGGTGTTGCGGCACCGAGGAGAGATCCATTGGGATCTTGCATAGTGGAAATCCTTCGTGTGTCGAAGGCGGGGATGTAGAGCAAGTGTGCTCGAACCTCGAAACATACCCTTGTGTTTGCGATTGCTCACTCTCTCTCTCTTTGTCTCTTTTATATCTTGCATGCTTTATTGTCTATCTTTATATGCTTGATATATTCATTTTTGCTCATTGATATACATGCGTGGGATTGTTTGCTAACACTTGTATTCAACCAAGAGAGCCAACGCGGCACCTCAACCCATTCAAGGGGAATCTAGAGGAGTTTGTCCAGAGCCCTTCACGGGGAATTCGGCAACAGTCTTGTGTTATACATAGTGTTTAGTGTAAAAGTTTTAATTAGGTCATAATTGTTTTTAGCTTCCGCATTATTTGCATCATTTGGCATTAAGTGACCATTAGATTAGCCATCACCTATTCACCCCCCTCTAGGTGAACCTTCAATTGGTATCAGAGCTTGGTACTCTGATTTGATCTAATAACTTAGAGTAAAAGATCCTCTTTTTAGGCTAATCACTTTATTTTGTACACACACCATGGACTTCATGTCACCACCCATGTTTGACATTGTTAACATCCATATATGGAAGGTGAAGATGTCCTTGTACCTCAAAGCCTTAGGTTATCATGTTTATCTTGCCACTACTAATAATGCATATTGTTTAGATGGTAAGAATTTTGAGGCTAATGCAAAAGCCCTTCATGCTTTAAAGTCTACCCTAAATGATGATTATTTATTTAGGGTTTCTAACTTTGATTTGGCTTTTGTAGTTTGGAACACCCTCCTCTCCCTCGGCGAAAATGATCAATACTATGCGGGGAGTGATTCAGACGTTGGAAGCGACACCTCCAACGTGTGCTATATGGTCCAAGGGGATAACCCCCTTGAGGTAACTACCGAATCCGAGGATGAGGATGTAGACATGTCATATGATGAGCTATCTACTTTTTGTCATCTATAGCTTGAAAAGTATGACATGATTAAGAAAGAAAATAAAAATTTGAAAAAGAATATTGCTTGCATGCATAAAGAACATGATTCATTTAGGAATAACATTGCATGCTTAGAAAAAGAGAATGAGGTTTTGAAAAATGAAAATGTTTCCCTTATGTCTAAATTAAATGATCTTTGTGAAGGGAACACGATTTTGAAAGATAAAATTATTTTGATGGAAACTCAAAAGGAAATTGTTTTTCAAGAAAACAACTCTTTGAAAAAGAAAATTTTTAAAAAAGAAAAAGAAAAAGAAAATGTTTCTATAAAGAAGAAAAATGATCATATATCTCACCATGCTTTACATGCCACCACTAGTGAGATTAATGTTTTGAAATATAAAATTAATGATTTGAGTTCAACTTTGAACTCTTGTGCATTCAACCACACTAGATTGGAATCCTGGTTTCAAAAGAAACAAGTTCCCCATGTTCATGCACACTCACATCATGCATTTGCTTATGTTGCATAGCACGATCACAAACATTCACATAAGCATCCTAAGGTGTACAAGTGTACACATTGTGGCCGCAAAGGCCATTTAGGAAAGTTTTGTTTTGATAAGATATATCATGTAAATTTTGCTAATAAGAAAAATGTTTGGGTTCCTTACAAGACTAACCCCAAAGGACCCAAGAAAATATGGGTACCAAAACCCCCACCCCATGTTTTTGATGTAGGTGAGGGATCTCTCAAGACGTGAGAGATTTGGTGCCTTGATGGTGGATGCACTTGGATTTGATGGACACATATATATATGCATCGCTATCAAGGAGTTTTGGTGGGACAACCACCATATTTGGAGCTTTGGAGTTGATAACACTCTCTAAACTCCTACTTTTATGTACATGCTTTTAATTTCATATATCATATAGCATGTTCATATTTTTGTGTGCTTCATGTGGTATTTACATGCTTAGATGTAGAATGTGTCAAACTTGCATTTATACATATATGGATAGTGAACTACAATTGACTCATATATATTTGAACTTCATGCTCATTTGTATCTACTATATGCATATGTATAGACTAGTTTTGATGATTCTCTTTTATACATGTTTTGCCATTTTTTTTTTTGATTTTACTTCATGTATATGCATTTTTAATTCAAATCTAATAAATATACATGTATACCCATGAGTCTCTTGCCTTCATGGAAATACATTTGATAGACTCTTTTATGTTTGGTATATGTATGTGTATTGTTAGTTTTGGATAAATCATACATATACCATTAAGATTAGTGTTTTAATGAAAAAATGATTTTTCATGTTTTTGTTTTGTTAAAAATAAAAAAATGTGACTTATGATCTTTTTGAGCTTAAATGACTATTTTCATGAAAAAACCATTTACATAACCTTTGAACACTCATCTTTTACTTTTCAAGATAATTTTGAGCTTTATGGACTATGAGTGATTGAACTTTTATGTATTTGGTATGATTCATGAAATACATATACTTTGATTTCATGTTTTTGAAGGATCTTTAACTAGTTTTTCAAAAATTATTTTAACTAGTTAATTGTTCTTCATTTGGTAGAGTTTTTCAATCAAAGCTTATTTTTCAAATCTATTTTTGAAAACCCCTACCATCTATGGGCGGATGGATGGGCGTGTATGCCTTGTAAGCTTAATTGACAAATCCTTTACCTTGTGCATATCAAGGGATGGTAGGTTTTGAGTTATATACATGATTTACATTGTTATTTTCAATTGGTATCATTGGATCTTTTCAATTGGTATCTAAATTGAATTTTTTGTATATACTCATATTTTGTTTATATATATGTATGCCTTCAATGACAATCTCTATTATCATACATATATATGATATTTTAGTGCTTACTTTACAATTGGTATTCATATTTAAAAGCACAATATTTATAAAAAAAAAAATTGATCATTATTTTAAATTGGTATCAATATGCTTCAATTTCAAAAATGTTATAAATTTCAATTGGTATCAACATGTTTTTACAATAATGATTATTTACATTTGGTATCTTAAAAAAATTGATTGTTTTACAAGAGCTCTGATACCTTTAAAATTTTGTTATATGATATCTTAAATTTGGTTTACTAAGATATCTCAAAATTTGTTTTATTAAGAAAATTTCAAAAGTTTGAAAGTTCAAAATTTTTGATTTGTATTGCCTATATGCAAGGAGAGCTTAACATCTCTTCTACATATAGATTCATGTTGAGTGTATTGTATATTGAGGAGCTTGACAACTCTTCTTTATGTGATACACGTGTGTAGGGGGAGCTTCACATCTCCTCTTATGCATTACATAATATGTGTTATGTGAATTGGGGCTTGTCATCCCTTCTTCATGTAATGCATATGTGTAGGGAAGCTAACTTATCATCTTCCTCTTTATGAATTTATATCGCATATAAATCTTTATTGATTGATTTGTATTACCCCTTCTTGATCTCTTTGTTTTTGACAAAAAGGGGGAGAAAATTTTGTTTGATTTGATTTTACTTTTACCCCTTTGTTGATGATTAACAAAAAGGGGGAGAAAGATTTTGGGTTTATATGCATGGTTGAGTAAGATTTATGTTTATGCATATATATTTTTATATTGCAAATAGGAGAAAAAGATTTTGATTTATGCTTGTTGCATGTTTTATCTCCATACTTGCATACATATTCATGAGCTTTATTATCATATCTTATTATTTATTATTATGCATGAGTTAAGGGGGAGCTTCTTTGAAGCTTTACTTTAATCCATGCATATATAACTTCATGTGTTTTGTCATCATCAAAAAGGGGGAGATTGTTGGCCCAAAGGCCTATCACCGTAGTTTTGATGATGATCAACTCATGAAGTTATGGTTACTAACGATCTTCTGTTTAATTAGTGACAGATTTGTTATCAAGATCTTAGTAGGTGTGGAGCTTCAACAAAGGATTTAAAGTCATATTTTGGAGCTTACACCGGTTTGATTCACGAGCCTATGCATCAAGATCACATCAAGTACTCAAAAGGAGTCGAGCTCGTTGGATTGCATTTGGACCAATTCAAGATGATGAGAAGACTTCAAGTGAAGACTTCAAGATCAAGACTTGTGTCTAGGTATAAGATTTAGTTTTTAGAAGATTTTGTTTTAGTTAAAATGTAAATGATAGAGTAGTTGGTGGATTGCTCAAGTATTATATCACACACACACTCTTGATAGATATGTTTTCATAAAAGATTTTTTAGTTTAGAAAAGATTTTTCTTTGTGACAAAATACTATTTTGGTTTTGGTGTTTCCTATATACATGCCTTTAACCAAAACCATATTTAGAGCTTAATGTCAAAAACTTAGATATTTCATCTTATTTGTGTAGTGGATCATATCCATACACACTATGCTTTAATGAGTTCAAAATATCTAGTTTTTATTTAAAGGAGTTTTGAAAAAACAAGATTTTGGAAAATACAAGTTTTCAATTGAGCCAATATTTTCATATTACAAAAATAGTCCAAATCATTTATAACATGCCTTGATTTTATGCAAGCATGTTTTTTTATCAAAGAATATTGGTAAAACTATTTTTGTAGATTTTTATGTATTTTATGGGATTGTATTTGAGCCAAAAAGACTAACTTTTTAATCCCAGAAAACTGTTTCAGGCTTCGGATAAGTCGACTAGTAGCCTTTATAAGTCGACTAATTCTGGAGTCGGCCGACCGGACCGGTCGACACAGATGTGCACGCCTTTGTGCACTGGAGGACGGCCGACCGTACGGGACGACCGCTCCAGAGAGCTCTGCTCTCTGGAAAGTTCGGCCGACCGTACGGGTCGACCGACAGAGAGTTAGACTCTCAGCTCCAGTGGGTCGGTCGACCCAGGCGGTCGACCGTGGCTCCAACGGTCGGATTTCTGACCGTTGGCGGTCGACCGCACGGGTCGACCGGCAGCTCTGACAGACCCCAACGGCTATATTTTTCTGGCCTATAAATTTGGGGGTTTTGTCATTGTTTTGAGCCAAGATTTTGGAGACTTTTAGAGCCAGTTTTTCCCATTCATTCCAGAGGTTTTCTCCACAAAATTAGAGCCAATACTTCCAATTAAAAGGAGAGTTTATCAAGAGTGTAAAAGAGATTTTCTTGAGTTTTCACCAAAGATTCTTTCCTTGTTTTCTCACACAAACACTTGAGCATCCATTGATCTATTCAATCCTTAGGATTGTTGTAGTGAGAGCTTTTATTGATGATCAAATTGTTTAGATCACCAAGATTTCATTCTTGTTCTTTGAGGAGACGGGCAAGTGTGCTCGTGGTTGTTTTGAGTTCGGGTGCGGACTCGGTGGTTTGAGGTGCGGCCTCGGCGAGCTAGTGAGCTTGCGTGTGTACGGGACTAGGGAGTCCGAGGGTTTGTAGGTGTTGCGGCACCGAGGAGAGATCCATTGGGATCTTGCATAGTGGAAATCCTTCGTGTGTCGAAGGCGGGGATGTAGAGCAAGTGTGCTCGAACCTCGAAACATACCCTTGTGTTTGCGATTGCTCACTCTCTCTCTCTTTGTCTCTTTTATATCTTGCATGCTTTATTGTCTATCTTTATATGCTTGATTATTCATTTTTGCTCATTGATATACATGCGTGGGATTGTTTGCTAACACTTGTATTCAACCAAGAGAGCCAACGCGGCACCTCAACCCATTCAAGGGGAATCTAGAGGAGTTTGTCCAGAGCCCTTCACGGGGAATTCGGCAACAGTCTTGTGTTATACATAGTGTTTAGTGTAAAAGTTTTAATTAGGTCATAATTGTTTTTAGCTTCCGCATTATTTGCATCATTTGGCATTAAGTGACCATTAGATTAGCCATCACCTATTCACCCCCCTCTAGGTGAACCTTCAATTGGTATCAGAGCTTGGTACTCTGATTTGATCTAATAACTTAGAGTAAAAGATCCTCTTTTTAGGCTAATCACTTTATTTTGTACACACACCATGGACTTCATGTCACCACCCATGTTTGACATTGTTAACATCCATATTGGAAGGTGAAGATGTCCTTGTACCTCAAAGCCTTAGGTTATCATGTTTATCTTGCCACTACTAATAATGCATATTGTTTAGATGGTAAGAATTTTGAGGCTAATGCAAAAGCCCTTCATGCTTTAAAGTCAACCCTAAATGATGATTATTTATCTAGGGTTTCTAACTTTGATTTGGCTTTTGTAGTTTGGAACACCCTCCTCTCCCTCGGCGAAAATGATCAATACTATGCGGGGAGTGATTCAGACGTTGGAAGCGACACCTCCAACGTGTGCTATATGGTCCAAGGGGATAACCCCCTTGAGGTAACTACCGAATCCGAGGATGAGGATGTAGACATGTCATATGATGAGCTATCTACTTTTTGTCATCTATAGCTTGAAAAGTATGACATGATTAAGAAAGAAAATAAAAATTTGAAAAAGAATATTGCTTGCATGCATAAAGAACATGATTCATTTAGGAATAACATTGCATGCTTAGAAAAAGAGAATGAGGTTTTGAAAAATGAAAATGTTTCCCTTATGTCTAAATTAAATGATCTTTGTGAAGGGAACACGATTTTGAAAGATAAAATTATTTTGGTGGAAACTCAAAAGGAAATTGTTTTTCAAGAAAACAACTCTTTGAAAAAGAAAATTTTTAAAAAAGAAAAAGAAAAAGAAAATGTTTCTATAAAGAAGAAAAATGATCATATATCTCACCATGCTTTACATGCCACCACTAGTGAGATTAATGTTTTGAAAGATAAAATTAATGATTTGAGTTCAACTTTGAACTCTTGTGCATTCAACCACACTAGATTGGAATCCTGGTTTCAAAAGAAACAAGTTCCCCATGTTCATGCACACTCACATCATGCATTTGCTTATGTTGCATAGCACGATCACAAACATTCACATAAGCATCCTAAGGTGTACAAGTGTACACATTGTGGCCGCAAAGGCCATTTGGGAAAGTTTTGTTTTGATAAGATATATCATGTAAATTTTGCTAATAAGAAAATTGTTTGGGTTCCTTACAAGACTAACCCCAAAGGACCCAAGAAAATATGGGTACCAAAACCCCCACCCCATGTTTTTGATGTAGGTGAGGGATCTCTCAAGACGTGAGAGATTTGGTGCCTTGATGGTGGATGCACTTGGATTTGATGGACACATATATATATGCATCGCTATCAAGGAGTTTTGGTGGGACAACCACCATATTTGGAGCTTTGGAGTTGGTAACACTCTCTAAACTCCTACTTTTATGTACATGCTTTTAATTTCATATATCATATAGCATGTTCATATTTTTGTGTGCTTCATGTGGTATTTACATGCTTAGATGTAGAATGTGTCAAACTTGCATTTATACATATATGGATAGTGAACTACAATTGACTCATATATATTTGAACTTCATGCTCATTTGTATCTACTATATGCATATGTATAGACTAGTTTTGATGATTCTCTTTTATACATGTTTTGCCATTTTTTTTTTTGATTTTACTTCATGTATATGCATTTTTAATTCAAATCTAATAAATATACATGTATACCCGTGAGTCTCTTGCCTTCATGCAAATACATTTGATAGACTCTTTTATGTTTGGTATATGTATGTGTATTGTTAGTTTTGGATAAATCATACATATACCATTAAGATTAGTGTTTTAATGAAAAAAATGATTTTTCATGTTTTTGTTTTGTTAAAAATAAAAAAATGTGACTTATGATCTTTTTGAGCTTAAATGACTATTTTCATGAAAAAAACCATTTACATAACCTTTGAACACTCATCTTTTACTTTTCAAGATAATTTTGAGCTTTATGGACTATGAGTGATTGAACTTTTATGTATTTGGTATGATTCATGAAATACATATACTTTGATTTCATGTTTTGAAGGATCTTTAACTAGTTTTTCAAAAATTATTTTAACTAGTTAATTGTTCTTCATTTGGTAGAGTTTTTCAATCAAAGCTTATTTTTCAAATCTATTTTTGAAAACCCCTACCATCTATGGGCGGATGGATGGGCGTGTATGCCTTGTAAGCTTAATTGACAAATCCTTTACCTTGTGCATATCAAGGGATGGTAGGTTTTGAGTTATATACATGATTTACATTGTTATTTTCAATTGGTATCATTGGATCTTTTCAATTGGTATCTAAATTGAAATTTTTGTATATACTCATATTTTGTTTATATATATGTATGCCTTCAATGACAATCTCTATTATCATACATATATATGATATTTTAGTGCTTACTTTACAATTGGTATTCATATTTAAAAGCACAATGTTTATAAAAAAAAAAATTGATCATTATTTTAAATTGGTATCAATATGCTTCAATTTCAAAAATGTTATAAATTTCAATTGGTATCAACATGTTTTTACAATAATGATTATTTACATTGGTATCTTAAAAAAATTGATTGTTTTACAAGAGCTCTGATACCTTTAAAATTTTGTTATATGATATCTTAAATTGGTTTACTAAGATATCTCAAAATTTGTTTTATTAAGAAAATTTCAAAAGTTTGAAAGTTCAAAATTTTTGATTTGTATTGCCTATATGCAAGGAGAGCTTAACATCTCTTCTACATATAGATTCATGTTGAGTGTATTGTATATTGAGGAGCTTGACAACTCTTCTTTATGTGATACACGTGTGTAGGGGGAGCTTCACATCTCCTCTTATGCATTACATAATATGTGTTATGTGAATTGGGGCTTGTCATCCCTTCTTCATGTAATGCATATGTGTAAGGAAGCTAACTTATCATCTTCCTCTTCATGAATTTATATCGCATATAAATCTTTATTGATTGATTTGTATTACCCCTTCTTGATCTCTTTGTTTTTGACAAAAAGGGGGAGAAAATTTTGTTTGATTTGATTTTACTTTTACCCCTTTGTTGATGATTAACAAAAAGGGGGAGAAAGATTTTGGGTTTATATGCATGGTTGAGTAAGATTTATGTTTATGCATATATATTTTTATATTGCAAATAGGAGAAAAAGATTTTGATTTATGCTTGTTGCATGTTTTATCTCCATACTTGCATACATATTCATGAGCTTTATTGTCATATCTTATTATTTATTGTTATGCATGAGTTAAGGGGGAGCTTCTTTGAAGCTTTACTTTAATCCATGCATATATAACTTCATGTGTTTTGTCATCATCAAAAAGGGGGAGATTGTTGGCCCAAAGGCCTATCACCGTAGTTTTGATGATGATCAACTCATGAAGTTATGGTTACTAACGATCTTGTGTTTAATTAGTGACAGATTTGTTATCAAGATCTTAGTAGGTGTGGAGCTTCAACAAAGGATTTAAAGTCATATTTTGGAGCTTACACCGGTTTGATTCACGAGCCTATGCATCAAGATCACATCAAGTACTCAAGAGGAGTCGAGCTCGTTGGATTGCATTTGGACCAATTCAAGATGATGAGAAGACTTCAAGTGAAGACTTCAAGATCAAGACTTGTGTCTAGGTATAAGATTTAGTTTTTAGAAGATTTTGTTTTAGTTAAAATGTAAATGATAGAGTAGTTGGTGGATTGCTCGAGTATTATATCACACACACACTCTTTATAGATATGTTTTCATAAAAGATTTTTTAGTTTAGAAAAGATTTTTCTTTGTGACAAAATACTATTTTGGTTTTGGTGTTTCCTATATACATGCCTTTAACCAAAACCATATTTAGAGCTTAATGTCAAAAACTTAGATATTTCATCTTATTTGTGTAGTGCATCATATCCATACACACTATGCTTTAATGAGTTCAAAATATCTAGTTTTTATTTAAAGGAGTTTTGGAAAAACAAGATTTTGGAAAATACAAGTTTTCAATTGAGCTAATATTTTCATATTACAAAAATAGTCCAAATCATTTATAACATGCCTTGATTTTGTGCAAGCATGTTTGTTTATCAAAGAATATTGGTAAAACTATTTTTGTAGATTTTTATGTATTTTATGGGATTGTATTTGAGCCAAAAAGACTAACTTTTTAATCTCAGAAAACTGTTTCAGGCTTCGGATAAGTCGACTAGTAGCCTTTATAAGTCGACTAATCCTGGAGTCGGCCGACCGGACTAGTCGACCGACGTGCACAGATGTGCACGCCTTTGTGCACTGGAGGACGGCCGACCGTACGGGTCGACCGCTCCAGAGAGCTCTGCTCTCTGGAAAGTTCGGCCGACCGTACGGGTCGACCGACAGAGAGTTAGACTCTCAGCTCCAGTGGGTCGGTCGACCCAGGCGGTCGACCGTGGCTCCAACGGTCGGATTTCTGACCGTTGGCGGTCGACCGCACGGGTCGACCGGCAGCTCTGATAGGCCCCACGGCTATATTTTTCTGGCCTATAAATTTGGGGGTTTGGTCATTATTTTGAGCCAAGATTTTAGAGACTCTTAGAGCCAGTTTTTCCCATTCATTCCAGAGGTTTTTCTCCACAAAATTAGAGCCAATACTTCCAATTAAAAGGAGAGTTTATCAAGAGTGTAAAAGAGATTTTCTTGAGTTTTCACCAAAGATTCTTTCCTTGTTTTCTCATACAAACACTTGAGCATCCATTGATCTATTCAATCCTTAGGAGTGTTGTAGTGAGAGCTTTTATTGGTGATCAAAGTTTTTAGATCACCAAGATTTCATTCTTGTTCTTTGAGGAGACGGGCAAGTGTGCTCGTGGTTATTTTGAGTTCGGGTGCGGACTCGGTGGTTTGAGGTGCGGCCTCGGTGAGCTAGTGAGCTTGCGTGTGTATGGGACTAGGGAGTCCGAGGGTTTGTAGGTGTTGCGGCACCGAGGAGAGATCCATTGGGATCTTGCATAGTGGAAATCCTTCGTGTGTCGAAGGCGGGGATGTAGAGCAAGTGTGCTCGAACCTCGAAACGTACCCTTGTGTTTGCGATTGCTCACACTCTCTCTCTTTGTCTCTTTTATATCTTGCATGCTTTATTGTCTATCTTTATATGCTTGATATATTCATTTGTGCTCATTGATATACATGCGTGGGATTATTTGCTAACACTTGTATTCAACCAAGAGAGCCAACGCGGCACCTCAACCCATTCACGGGGAATCTAGAGGAGTTTGTCCAAAGCCATTCACGGGGAATTCGGCAATACTCTTGTGTTATACATAGTGTTTAGTGTAAAAGTTTTAATTAGGTCATAATTATTTTTAGCTTCCGCATTATTTGCATCATTTGGCATTAAGTGACCATTAGATTAGCCATCACCTATTCACCCCCCCTCTAGGTGAACCTTCAGGGAGGGGTACTAACACATGATTTATTTGTTATTTTTCATTTTTAGTATTTCTTTTTCTTTCTTTTTCTTCAAAAAAAAGAAAAAAAAAGAAAAAAAATCTTACAGTGGTAGAGAATTTTTAATATTCTTTTTGTGAAAATATAAAATAGTTATAAGGATTAAGGAAACCCAACATAGAAATTCTTTACTTTAGCCTAAATAAAAGAATATTGGTTCGATTGATAGTTTAGAAGGAATTAGGAAAATAACGAATCTCCTTAATTTTGCCTTAGTAAATATGCATTAACTTATACACACTCTTGGAATTTATAGACAAAGACTCTAAGTGCCATACAACAAAAAAAATGAAAAATGAAAAAAAAATGTATATATATAGTTATAAACCCGATTAAGCTGAATAATTGTGCCTCAAGAAGCATAATTATTCGTGTCTAAAGGAAATAAACCTTAGTTTCATGGCCTAATTTACTTGACTATTTAACCTGACGGGTATTTTCTCACCTGGTGCCCTAAGACCGCTTGGTTTGGGAGTCATCGGTTAAAAACTCGCTACAGATCTAAATTAGAAAGCCTAAGGAAATTAAGGGAAAAAACGGTACATAAATAAATACTAATAAATTTTGTGGCATTAGAGTTTGAGTCAAAAAATTTCAAGTAAATCATCACTTCACACAATGCATATTATTTAAGGCAAAATAAAAGAATGAGTTTGAAGTACATAATTCCTCTTAAACTTAATAAAGACCATATTCTTGCATGAAGACCAAAGTATAGGAAGGACTAATAAGGGTTTGACCTAATGCTTATAATTATTTAGCTATTTTTACTAAAGAGATTAAAAAGCTTTTTCCCACTTTAAGAGGATCTTTTTTCAAAAAAAACTAACATTTTATTCTTTTCTTGGATTTTGTGAGTGCAATCTGCTGAAAACCCCAAGGAGACAAAACTTCTCCTCTAAGAGAAACCTATATGTTCAAAGGCTTGTTGCACATGCTCAGTGCAATCGCGTCACCTGCAAAAATAGTATAATAAATAACTAGCTTTTTGATTCTCTGTTTTGCTCAGGGACGGACAAAAGATAAGTGTGGAGGTGTGATTAGTCTCTAGATATGCATATTTCATACCACATTATCACATTTATTTTATACAAAATGTTGGTAATGCTGGTTTTCTTGTGTGCCCCTAGATCCATGGTGTGAATGAAGAAGAAGCCAAAAATTTCATTTATTTAAGAATTTTAAAGCCAAAGATATACCCACCACTTGAAAGCATATTTTGCTGCAGAGAGAAATGTCAACCCTAAGATATCTAGATAGGGAAGTACGGGCACAACCTGCCACAGCTGGCTCTACTATGGTAGAGCCAGCCAGGCTGAGAAAACGAGGCCTGGGCCGCATTTTCACAGCCCCTCTAGTGTGGATGCGCCAGAGTTTTGGGTCACATCGTGTCCCCTCTCCCTTTGTTCTCATGTGCCTATAAATTCCCCTCTGAATTTTCAGAGAAGGAGATATCCAGGGTTTATGCTAGTTGTTTTTCTCTAGTTTTCTTGTTTTTCTCTTTATTTCTTCTAATAGATTAGCCATTAAAGTGACAGAGAGAGAGTATGGACAAGTTGTATATGAAGGTGACAATCTTATACAAGTAATACTTCTACTTTTTCTTTCCATCACCTGGTGTTTTTACTTGCTTGCACTAGTGTAGAGCTTCTTTCTTTTACTCTCTCTCTCTTGTTTTTCTTACTCATATCTAGCTAACTTTTCTATTGCATGGTTAACTAACTACTAACCCACTAATTTCTAACAACTTGATTGATAACCCAAATGAGTCAATAGTGTCAAACAAGTCTTATGCAAATAAAAGCTATGACATTTTAAGACAAGGGTTCTAACTCTAACTTACTTACAAGTATTACCACTCTCATATTTCATGCTTAATCATTTTTGATGATTTATAAATTGTAAACACTACTTATTTTTGTAAGTTAGAGATATCCCTATTCATCTTAGCCGATACCAATAGTACACTTGCTTCTTCCCTTATTCTTGCCTTTAATCAGATCTTGATACGGGAATGTTCAAGTTTTACTGTGTAAAAGCTAAGTGAAGGGAAGAACTTTCATTTGATCTCCAACGTGAATAGTTCTTATGCATAAAGTTTATGCTTGCCTGTGATCTATTGTGATACTACATCTTCAAGAAGTTAGAAATTAGTGGGAGCAATTAGTAGAAAGTTAGTCGTGCATTTTTACCCTTGCAAAAACCAAAAAAATCACTTTTTCAATCTTGAAAAAATAATCTAAGCAATTTTTGAAACAACACTTGTTTTCTTTTCAATTATTTATTTGAGACAAGGAACATCTTTACCACGAACAAAGAAGCCGCATTCAAGCTTTCAACGCTCTCCTTCCTTATGGATATGACCCATTATAGCCACTTTGCTATTACGGTAGAATCGCTAAAGCACTAACATTGACCATCACTCTTCTACTTATTCTTGCGCATGCTTTTTGGCGATCAATAAGAAAATAAGAAAAAAGCAAACACTCACATGAAATGATGCAGTTTTGGATCTGAATCATCGTCTGATCTTTACTGCATGAACTGGTACAGATCTCCATATCATCCCATGGGTCAGTCTTCGAATCACTTGTGTTTCGGCTCCACAGCAAACACGATTTTGAATCGGGTCTGGATATTCTGTTACCGGGTTCGGAGTGTACGAACATATACACATCACTGTAACACGTAATCGAGCACACAAATAGGGAGGGGAATTATCATCCACACACAACATACTCACACATGTACTCCACACATGCACACAGATACACGTACATACACTTATATACATACATGTATATACTAATACACTAACACAATACAACCAACACCCACACATAATTTAAAACACACACACGCATATTACTCACACACACACATGCACTCACACACAAGGCACACATTATATATACTCCCACGTTAAACACACACATGCTTCCACATAATTAAACACAACACACATATTATTATTACAAACACACACACTAATTACCATACACATTAAAACACATATAGTTACATAAAATAAACACACACACACACACAAATCAATATACAGAGAAGGGGAGGAAACTCATGGCGGGGGAAGTCCACGGTCGTGGCACACTGACCGAGGGGGTGGATGCTGCGGAGGCTCGCCAGAATGCTCCGGGAGGACGCGGGGCTGCCGCAGAGTCCTTCGGCAAGGCAGACGAGTGTCCGTAGGCTCGGCCATAAGGATATGGGGTGGTGCGACATGGAGGAGAGCTCGGGGTGTGATGGAGATTGGGGGAGGCGGTTGTATGTGAAGCCAGCCAAAGGGGGCGCTGGGTGTGGCTGCTGTGCTCCCAAGGAGGAGGAGAAGCACCCAGGGAGTTGGTCACACAGGGATGCTCACAGGTGGAGGGGTGTGGTAGATGGCACGACCATGGTGTATGCTGCCATGGGAGAGGAGGTCCGGGTAAGGGGTGTTGGCCATGGATGGTTCACAACAATGTGCAAGGAGGAGATGGGAGTTAATGGCCTGGTGGTGTTGGGCCGCAGAGAGAGGAGAAGAGGGTTAGTTTGGGTTAAAGGGTTAGGAGAGGATTATATAGATATGTTATAGGATGATTGGTATTGGGTCTAATTTGGTTGGGTTTAAAGGATAATGGATTTAGTTTGGGTTTGAGGGTCTAATGGGTATTGGTTAATGGGTTATTAGATAGGAAGCAAGGATTAAAGGGAAAAGGAAAAGATACTACTACTAATAATAAATATAATAATAACAATAAGAATAATACTAACAATAATAATGATAGTAATGATAATCATAATGAAGTGACAAAATATAATAATAACAACTGCTAATAATATTACTTACAATAATAGTACACTAAAAATAATAACAATAGCCATAATAATAATAACAACAATAACAATATTTATAATAATAACAATAACACTAATAGTATTAAAATAAATATTAACATAGTGGAATAATAATAATGAAAATAACCACTACAAAAATAACAACTAATAGAAATATAAATAATAATAATTAGTAAGAGAAATATTAATGAAAAATAATGGTAAATATAAAGGCAACTTACCATTTACTATCTCAAAATAATTTTGTATATTTAATAATAATAATAACTATAAATCAAGTTAATAAAATAATTAGTAAATCAAAATAAATACTTTAAAAAAATAAAAATACATTATTATTAACTAGGGATATTACAGTTTTTTCCCCTTTAGATTGGGATGATTGGGCTGCATCACGCCCCTTGGTACTGGCCCCTATTTGTTCTTAGGCACTGAGGGCTCAAACTTTTTAGCTGATTTCTCAGCTATCTCTGTTTGTTCGACAAGCTCCTTTCAAGTATTGGCTTTAACATCTCCCATACAAAATTTTACTCTGTCAAGAAAGTTATGCAGACATGTTTGAAGTAACATAGGCAAGGGCATGTCTGCGGGGCACATAAAGAGATTGCGGAATCTCTCAATGTATTCCCGCACAGATTCTCCTCCTTTCTGTACTATTGAGAGGAGCTTATCCATATCACCTCGGTGTTATCCTCGTAGATCAGGAAAGGAACCAGATTTTCAGGTCAATCCAAGAATTGATGGAGCCATTTGGAAGGCTTCTGAACCAATCAAAGGCTACTCCTTTCAGAGTGCTGATGAATAGTCTGACCATGACAGCATCGTTGTTTATTACATTGCCAGTTTGCGATCGGAAGTAATAGATGTGCTGATTTGGTAAGCTCTTGCCATCATACGTGTGTAACATAGGTGGCTTCAATTTTGGCGAGTAGGGAACTGAGTTTCACTCTAGCGAGAAAGGACGCGCCATCTCTACTTTCTTCAGTTCATTCCTTTGAGCTAGGGATGTGATCTAAGCTTAGATGCATTTGATAACATCAGCATCAATTGCAGAACTTTCTTTTGACTTTTAGTCTTAAGGGGTTCTGGGTCGGCATTCTCCTCCTCACATGATTGCTACTTGTGGTTTCATCATTGTTCTGGTTGTTTAGGAGTTGCGCCAACATTTGCTGAATATTATCCAAAGTCACTTGTTGAGCTTTGGAAGTTTGCTCTTTAGCCTCCATACACTGATGTAGATCATTATCATGGTTATTGTAAGCCATGTTAGCTAACACAGTCCCTATTTACTCCGAGCTAATTATGGAGGAGGAAGCATAGCCACTAGCTTCTCTTTCATCATCTTACCACTGAAAGAGGCTTTTCAGTGGTTTTGATAACATAACCCTTGTGGAAGAGGGGGTTGTCCATAATTGTTGGGTATTGCTACTCTAGAGCGGGTACCTCAAAAGGCACCCTCTGGTTCAATCAGAACCTGACTTAAGCCTGGGCTATAGTTGAGATCTGGGGAACTAACTGAGGGGTGTGAACCCCCTGTCTTCCTCTCTGAGATCACATCAGATCTCTCCCTCTTCCCATCATGTTGACAGAGGCTACAGAGAGGTGAGACTTTTTGGCCTTCCTCTTCCTCCTAGTCTTGGGTTCTTTGGAGGTCTAAGCTGACAACCGATCGAATATCGATAGTTGATTTGGAGGAGATGTTGCGGGTTTGGTCCCAGACAACACTTAGCAAAATGAAACATCACAAGTTGACACCCCGCTCGTCCGCATTGAGACGGTGAGATGTGAGCTTGCTCTTCAAGGCGGGACTTCTGTTTGTTACTCAAAAATTCCCACAAGTCTGTGTTGACTAGATCCAATCGATCCAATACAGAGACTCAGGGAGGCTGGATATTAGCCCTAATGGGCTGAATAGTCATATAGGTTTAAACTTAGACTTAGCCTTAGAGCTTTCCTTTTGGCTGGAGGCAAAGTTAAGATAGCTTCGCCATGAGGCGAAGCTATCTTAACACTTGGAGCTTTAGTACTATGAAGTACTTTCTTTCATTTGAGCAAAATAATTTCGCTGGTAGCACCTGAGTGTGCATCAGATTTAGCTTGGAGACAAAAGCTTTGGCGGTGGGGAGCGAAGCTACTGCAGCTTCACTGATAGCACTTATAAGTGCTCTACCTTTAGCTTCGCGGGAGAAGTGAAGTTGAGCGTGAAGAGCTGAAGTAGTCTCGTAGTCAGAGACTTTCTGAGCTTTGCTATAAGATGAAACTAGAGGTCCTTTAGCCTCGCATGAGACTGATGTGGACTTTTCAATCTAAAGAGCCCTAGGGGCTGATTTAGCTTCGCGCACAGCATACAGGTGCTGGCGCGAAGCTATCTTAGGCTCTGTTAAGACTAAGTTTGACCTGTAGCTGGGCTTTTTAGTCTCATCAGAGATTTGCTTTCAAGCAGTGGTTAGAGGAGACTAGCTGCTGAGATCTTCCTGTGCTTGCGCGCACTGATAGGGCTAGAACTACCCTCAGAGAGAAGTTGCTCAAACTTCTCTTAGTCAAACTGGATGATCAAAGTTTTAGCAGTAGACCCAGGGTCTCATCATCACATTGCGACACAATCTTCTCGTTGACGAAAAAGATGGTTCCCAACAGAGTTGACATCTTGTTTTCTATTGATTTGCAAAAGGGAAAACTTCCAAAAATTATTGTAGAAAATTACAAGTAAAAAGAAAGATCATATGTATCATCTACTAAGATTTTTGGGGAAGTGTGCCAGTGAAAGTCTGGTCAGCGTGCGATCACTTTGTTCTATTGAGATGCGAGTGATTAAGTTTTTGAGTCTTCTACCTAAGGATTTTCTTCTCGCCTGGTTTCGAAAATCCTCTAATAGAGGAAGATTGAGAGGGTGTTAGCACCCTGAAAGAGAAGTAAGGTTATCTAAGAAAGCTCAGAACCTAGAGGATGATCTCTGTATATGCTAGAGACTCTTCTTTTCAACAAATTTTGCTATCCAAGATCCAGCCGAGCCTCTCCTTGAAAATCTCTAGCCCTTAGCCTACCTGGCAATGGGCTATTTATAGGCTTCAAGGGGTGTAACTGCTCCCCTAAAAATCAGCACAAATTAGCTTCGTTGCAAAGTCAGAGTAGCTTCATTACGAAGCTAATTTAAACTTGAGCAAAGCTGAAAACCCTTGCGCAGAGTTAATCAGCCAGCTGGCTTCGGGTTGTTTCACCAATCTCTTGATTTGCTCCAACTTATTGAGAGATTTTACCTGATCTTCTCACACTAATTAGGGAGTGAAAAGATCACGACAATTAACTGCCTGAAGTGATATTATCACATTAATTTTGCGCTAAAATTTAAGAGATTAAAAATGTCCATAAGAGCTCGCAACAGATCTAGCTCACAGTGGAGCTAAGAAAAGAGCTTCATGCGAAGCTAAGCCCACAATGGAGCTATTGAGCTTGGCGCAAAGCTGATATTGAGATCTGAACAGAGCTATGCAAAGCTTCAAGTGAAGGTAAAGAATGAGCCCTTAGCGGAGCTAGAAGATAGCTCTCAACAAAGCTATGAAGAGCTTCATATGAAGCTAGAAGACAAGCTCATAGTGGAGCTATTAATCTTGCTGTGGAGCTTGAATAGAGCTTGTAGCGAAGCTAGTTGTTAGCTTCTTTGGCTTTCTTGAGAAGACAATACTTGGCTCACTGTTCTGCTTCAGTGGTGTTCAAATCACTACTTTGTCCATCAGGGATGGACAGGTCTTCAGCCTATCTGTGACTTGTCTTTTGAAAATGTCGACAAGTAAATATCATTCGAATCGGTTGAAGTGCTGTCCGGGAGTGTCTTTTCAGAGTGTCAACAGGTATTTGTATCCCTTTTTGATACATGACAAAAAAAGAGAAAAGATTTTATGAGTTATTAGAGTTATTATGAATTTAATGAAGGATTTATGAGATATAGCAATTTTTGATTACCTCTAATTCATATTTGTATGCTTTGTTTATCTTTTTTCCATACTTATTATTTTGGCGGTGGGAGGCATGAATGGAGGTTGGTTCGTTTATGCATAGCATTCTACAATTCATATCTATACCTATATGCATATGACTTGTTTTGACATTGCTATATTATTGGTAATGTATGATGAAACTTGATAGATAAGCACCATTTTAGGGGGAGCTTCAAGCTTTTCATATTTGTTTATCCTAAATAACTCATGTGTTTTGTCATCATCAAAAAGAGGAAGATTGTTGGCCAAGGGTACACTCTCTAATTTGTTTTGATGATTACAAACCACATGAAATTATTTGGTACAAACCAAGTTCAAGTGTTTTAAGTATTTCAGGTTCAAAGGACATTTTGGTGTGTTCTTCCTCAAAAGAAAGGTACTCTAGTCTTAAGATCACTCAAGGGAAGGGTTCAAGTTTTGACGATCAAGATTTGTATTGGAGAAGCCCTCTTGAAGATTGCTTGAAGATAAAAAATATATATAAGAAAATAGAATGTTTTAAAGTATAAAATATAGAACTGATGCTTAAGAAGTCACACACAAGATACAAGTTTTCTAAAACAAGTTTTCACATCTAGTTTTTTCGTTTTGGTATTCTACAAGGTTTGGTGTTTGATATATGTCCCATATTTTTCCAAATTTATATGTCATGTTTCTATCATTTATCCCATAGGCTATGAATTATCAAATCCCTTTTCAAACCAATACAAATATTTTAAAATGAGTTTAATTTCAAATTTTACCTGAAAATAGGTTTTTAGGTCAGATCGGTCGACCGACCGTTCGATCGGACCTTGTGGCCAGTTTGGCTACAGTGTGTGCATGTTATGCACGTTTGTCAGATGACCGACCAGGCGGTTGATCAACTGACACTTGTTTTGTCTTGGTTGAGATCAGTCGACCGAGCGGCCGACCGAAGTCAACGGATAGTTCAAAATTTTGAACTATCAGTCGACCGGCCAGTCGACTAGTAGTTCTTTAGAGCTACAATATCGGTTAGTTTTTAAAATCTGAGGTATTTACCTTTGTGGAAAGATCCTTTGTGGATAGTGAAAATTTTTCACACGGTGAAGGCGGGGATTTATAGCTTTGTATTTAAACCTCGAAATAAATCTCTTGTGTTTGCAGTTGCTCTCTCTTTCTCTACTCTACTTGCTATTGCTTACACTTGTGTTTTACTTTCATTTGTACTTGCTATTCTTTGCTAGCATCAACTTTACATGTTAGCTTTCAGTCTCTCAATTAAGAAGGCAATTGAGCACATCAACTTATTGTTTAGAGTATAGAGGAGAAGTTCTAGAGCCCTTCATTGGGAATCCATCTTCATTTCTTGATTTTAGTTAACCATTTGCATCATTCATTTTATAATTGTTGCATTTTCGCATTATTGACTATTAGATTAGCATTACACATATTCACCCCCTTCTACATGTACTTTCAAAAACCAGGTGTATGAGCTCAGTTGACGGATTCATAAGAATAATATGTCAAGGGGATAATCCAAACAAGAAAACCCTCATACACGTACCATATATCTCATGTCTCCATCGACTGAGTGCATATAACCCGAGCTGCCTTCAAATAACAGAATATGAGAACAACATATATAAGTACCGTGAGGTATGTCAGGTACCCAAGATATGCAGGCAAGCAAGATGTAGTAAATATAGATGGTAATCAAGAATTTGCATAAAACTAGGAGCAAGCAAGTCAAGAGGTTAAGTACACAGTAGTACAAGAGTAATGTCAAGAAAGAGAGATATGGTGTATTACATAAGTAGTGAGCAAGGTAAATAATAATATTAATAATAATAGCTAACTAAACCTGAAATTTGAATCAAAACTCAAAACATAAATCCGAATCAAAATTCGATAGAAACAAATGTGGGCAAAACCAGTTGTACAACGCATTTTACGTCTTCAAAAAACTATTACGTCGAAGGAATAATCCAAAAAAAAGAAACCCTTATATATATATACACCTTATATCCAATGTCGTCATAATCTGAATGCACACAACCCAAATTGCCAAACGATATGAAATCCAATAAAACACAATGGATTATTATATTAGCATTTTATTATTATTACTCATCCGACCCATAATCTAGGCATGTGTACTAGCATCCCGGTACACATACACCTATATATGAGTAAGTCGAGGTTGGTTATTGAAAACTGATAAGAAAATCAATAAATTATATTTACAATGGGTCTCGTGCATATTAGGGACCACGGCCCAGAATGATCCATCACTGGTGTATGAAACTTACTGCAAGGCGCATGAAGGAGAAGGATCTTATTTATATGCCCATTCATGAAAAGGTATAATAATCAGGGTGCCAGCACACCCTGTGGAATACCTAGAGGCCCAAAGGTTAAACCAAAGTTTTAATTGCACAACATACCAAATACCATTGTAAACAAAATCAAGAATCAAAGTCCATCAGTTTTCCCCAACCGGTGTAAGTTATCATTTTTATTACTGATTATAATAATTATCAATTTACAGGAATAGCAGGAGCAGGATAGGAAGTACAGGAGTCTAGGAGTATAGGAGTAAAGGAGTACATGATAATAATTATTGGATTCCCGTAATATAATAATCATGAGTCAAGTGATAGCTGACAGGTGTCAGGTGATAAAATGAAAGGCGTTAGGTGATAACATGCAGATGTTAGATGTCAAGTAATAACATGGCAAGTGTCAGCACACAACAACAACTAAGCCATTTGTCCTAAGTATTTAGGGTAGGTACATGAACTAAAAGAGAATTATACCAGATCAGGCTCATGAATCAACTTTCTCCACTCATTCCTATTAAACAATATGCCTTCATTAAGACCTTAAGCCTCTATATCTTGTCGTATCACCTCCATCCATGTTTTCTTCGGTCTCCCCTGCCCTCTTTTAACTTGCCCTAATGTGATACGCTCTACTCGTCGGACTGGCGCATCTGTAGGTCTACGTCATACATAATCAAACCATCGTAGGCGGTATGCTATCGCACGTGATGAAGCCGTGCTCACAGCGTAACTACGCTCGCATGGAGTTAGCGACAAAGTGCTAAGCGCTAGGTCTGCCTATCAGGCATAGCATAAAAAAAGTTCAAAGGACTTTAACAAACTTCAGAAAGGTTAAGCCAAGAGACTATAGTATAGAACCACAGAGCAGCTAAATCGAGAGTCTAAAGTACCTGAATAAAATGTTAATACCACACAAAACACATAAATAATAATAATAACTAACAAGAGAATCGCTAAGCGGTTGAACCCGGAGGTTGAGCAAGTGGTAGTATAGTTAGCGAGCAGACAAGTGAACATCCAACCGAGCTAAGCAAGGTTGGAGCGAAGTTAAAGTACAATATTAGATATTATCACGCTCGGTGTGATTACCGCTCGCGGTGCAGCTAAACACACACGGTGAAGTGGGCGTATGAATGCTTTGGCATCGCATGTGGCGAAGCCGTGCTCACAGCGTAACTATGATCGGACGAAGTTAGCGACAAAGCGCTAGGCTTGTCTACCAGTTGAAGCATATGAACCCATTGGGTTTAAATCCAAAGATTGAATAAAGCCCCGAGGCTGAGAAGAGCCTGAAGGCTAAGGGCGACTACGAAGGGTCGGCCAAATATTGTAATAGAGCAGTATCAAAAGCAGTATAATGTACAAACACTCAGCACTTAGCATTCACAACACCGATACAAATACATCACACTGGTACAAATACACATGTCTATAGTAAATACAATAATCCCAGAAATACATAAAACACCCGTCAAAGCAGGGTACACAATAAAGCGAGAACACTTGCCTTAAATCCTTTACGCTATAAAAAATCCCAAAAACTCCAGTTACCAACACGAATACACAATCAAATATATTAAAATATATAGATAGGAGAGAGAGAACTAAAAGGACAGAGTTAAAGAGGGGGGAGAGAGAATTAAAGAAGAGAGAGAAAGAGAGAAAAAAAGATAGAGGAGGCAGCAGACCCCATATAGGCTAGGGGGCCCACGGCCTGGCTAGCCATGCCCTGGACGCGGACGTACAGCCAGGAGGCACCAGCCGGCCTCTGGCCAGCACCGGCCACCCAGGGGAGGAGGCGTGAAGGTGGACATGGTGTTGGATTTGATGGGTGGTGATCGTGTTTTTTATGATAGTATTTGTGGTGATGATGATGATTTAGGCGGTGGGGTGCTGAAATTGAAGGAGATAAGAGTTGGAGAAAGAGTAGAGGATTGTAATTGAGGAGGAGGTGGTGATGGTGGATTTAGGAATTTGAAGGTGATGATGGTGGTTGATTTGAAGAAGAAGAAGATGGAGATGGTGGTGGTGATCTTAATAGTGGAGGAGGAGGTTGTGGAAGAGGTTGGGATGTCGATGCTAGCTATCAGAAGTAGGGGATCGGCCTGGGGTGTTGTCAGAGGTCTGGGTGGTGGTCACTGGCCTCTTGGGGGATAGAGGGAGAGAAATGAAGAGAGATAGAGAGAGATTGAAGGGGGAGAGGTGTTTGGTGGTGAGATTTATACTTAGCTAGAGTTGGATGATCATCAGTGATGGGGGAGTCACCGGAGTCGGCGGAGGGGAGTCTGTCCGATGGTGGTGGTCGCTGGTTGATGGAGAAGAGAGAGGTGTTGTAGATATTTTAAGAGAGAGAGAGATTAGAGAAATAAAAAAAGAGATTTAGAGGAGGGAGAGATTTATTAGAGAGGGGGATGAGCCACGTGTTTAGGCTGAAGAGGGAGATCCGCATCGGGTGAGCCCCGCGTTGGGCTTGGAGAGAGAAGGGAGGAAGAGAGAGTGAGTGGGAGAAGAAGATATTTTGGGGAATATTTATAGGAAAATGAGAAAAAGAAAAAGGAAAAAGGGAAAAGAAAAAAAGAAAAGAGGAAAAAGGAGAGGAAAAGAAAAAAGGAAAAAGAAAGAAAAAGAAAATATTCGGTCAAATCCAAACTCAAGAAAATACAAAAGAAATACCAGAAATACCTAAAAAAAATAAAGTAATTCGAAAAAGTCCCCAAAAATTCTCTATAATAGAGAATTTTAAACTAAGAAACATAGTGAAATTAGATTCAAGAAATTCCATACCATATTTAAATTAAAAATCCTGAAATCGATCAGCGATATCGGTCGACACCAGTTCAGTCGAATTTTAATTAATTCAGAAAAATCTCTAAAAATATATTAAAATAGGAAATATAATTCTGAGGAGCAATATGAAAGCAGTTTTCAAAATTCAACTCTATTTGTAAATTAAAAATCCAAGAATCGATCGGGAATATTGAATTTTAAAGATTTTGCAAAATAATTCAGAAAATTTTCAGAAAATAATGAAAAATCTAAAATATTGAAAAATAGTATTTGAAACTGAAATCAGTAAAATCTAATTTTTAAAAAAGTCAAATCAAGCAATACACTGGGATCGGGTGCTAGGTCAGACTCGGACTGAACCTGAGTCCAGGAATCCGGATCTGATACCAAATGATAATATAAACAATCACAAAATAAAAATAAATATGAAAAAATTTAAAAAAATATCATTGAAAAATCAAAACACATATCAAAGTACGTATTTCGAGAACGGGGTGTTACATTAGGGATATCAGAAATGGTCAAAAATTAGTTAGGGAGAGTTTCCTCATTCCTATGATTTCTTGTGTTGACTAATTAACTCATTTGTACTTCTAACCTACTGATGGACTGGGTGAAATCAATTTGAGGTTGAATAATGGCTTCAAAAACTCTTTTCTAAGACGTTTAGTTCTTCATTTTGTTAGGGTGGGACTTGAAAAAGCGAGTATGATCTAGGGCTTGGAAATTCTGTGAAAATTGTGAGTCCATTATGTTCTCTATTTACTTATAGGATTCGAAAAAGAGTTCAATACGCTTTTTCAATTCAGATTTTGCCTCATTAGGTTGATCTTGAAAAAGAGGATATAAAGTAGATTCTTAAAAAGATTGTGGAAAAGTTGTTTGAATATTTGACTCAGGGGAGGCGTATCCCCACTGACTCCATGAAGAGTGGAGATGATTGTTCAAATTTTGGTCATAATCCTGGTGATGGATGTTATATTGAGTCGATTAAAATCAATCCGGTATATTTGGTTGGTTCATGTTATTCAAAATCTGTTGGTGATATCCGAGTCAAAATTGGTCGGGGTGAAAAATGGATTCATGTTAGAATAGAAAGAATTTTGGTTATAATCCATTTCTCAAAACAACAAAAACAAACAAACAAACAAACAAAAAGAAAAATTCAGCTAAGCATATTTTAGGGTGGACCTTAGACCTAGACGACTCCTAACTGGTTGACTGTCCAGAAGAGGGTTATTGCAGTAATCTGACCATAAAGTTAATTGGCTAGGTAGGGCCAAAATTCAATGAGAGGGATTCGTGCAGAGCAACAAGCTATAATTATGTCAAACCATTAAATCTTTGAAGATCTTGCCTCTTAATTTCTAACCTTAGGCTGCGATTTGACCAAAATCAAACTCAAATAATTTCTTCCCAAAGTCAATCTCCTATTTAATCCGAGATGTCCCTAGAGGCAACATCTATTCAGTTTTAATATTAGGTTTTGGGTGAGTGAGTGAGAAGATGATTTTGTTGGTCTCGAGATGATACCAATTGTAGGATCTAAAATGTACGTCAACTCTCAAACAAAGATATTAGCCTTAAATATAAAGAACTTGCAAGTAAGGAAATTAAATCACAGTAAAGAAAGCAAATGAAAACACAAGTGATTTATCCTGATTTGGTCCTCTTGACCTACATCCAGTCCGTAAGCCACCTGCTTGAGATTTTCCTTTAATCTTTGATTTTGTACACTCAAAATCAACACCTTGTATGCCACTTGACAAATTTTCTTTGTCAAATGTATACAACTCTTCTTACAAATTAAGAAGACGACAACACCTTGTACAATCTCTCTTCAACCCGAAGACGCTATTTTACAATCCTTCTCTTTGAGTGAATACAAACAATCCTATAAGCCTTGAATCTGTATGTGATCTTGAATAAAGACTTTTATAGGTGGACTCTCAGAAATTTTCACTATGGAATTAGAAGAGTGAAGAAATGAAAGTGAAAACAGTTTTTTGAAAAACAGATTTTTGAACAGAGTTTTTGGGCAGAAAACTTGTATTTTGAATTGGTGTATTTTGCCTAGTACAACATCCCTATTTATAACTGAAATCTATAGTCAGTTAGGGTAGTTATCAGAACAAATTTGAATATTGAAACGTTGAATAAAATACCAGAAATCAGAAACTGTCCAACAGTCAGAAACTGCCATTAGTCGACTAGGGGTTAGGGGTTAGTTGACTAAGATATTGATTTTTGCCTATATTAGTCGACTAATAAAGGGACCAAGTCGACTAGGGCATGATTGAAACAAATGACATGTTTCTGAAAACTGAATATAGTCGACCAGTAGAAGGTATTAGTCGACTACAACTGATCTTAGTCGACTAGGAAAAGTGCAAGTCGACTATAATTTGTATACAAAACAGAAACAGAGAGTTGGTATCTTTTTAGGACAAAAGTTAGTCGGCTATATAAAATATCAAGTCGACTATATAATGTATAAGTCGACTAATAAAAGGTGTAAGTCGACTAAGAGGGCTTATGATGTGTGTGTGTGTTCAAGGCTTTTAACATTCTAATAAATATTATAATACACATTCATAGCCATTATCCTTGAGATGTCTTGAACATGTAGAAGCATGTAGAACTCTTGTATAAGCTTGTGAGATAGAGCTCCAATGAAATGGCTTCACAAATGTATCATCAAAATCAAGTTCCAATATTCTCCCCTTTTTGATGATGACACTTTGTATGCATGGCAACTCTCCCTGCAGAGAATATGTTATATGTTCTTCCCCTATATAGAATAGGTTATAACATATATACAAAAAACATGTGTTCTCCCCCTGCAAAAAATATATCATAACACATATATATGATAAATGTTTGAAAATTTTTTATCAAACTTTTTATATGGTACCTGAAAGATAAACATTAGAATGGTACCAATCATTATAAGATCAAAGCATTAACCTTTAGGAGTCCAAACCCAATTTGAATTTGGTTTCCATCTGTTAGTATACACAAAATTATATGAATTACATATAGAATCTATGTATGATGCAATATAAGTATTTTTATCAAAAATTCTTAAGTTTTTAGGAATCCATATGTACTTGTTCTTAATTCTTTTTGAAATAATATCAGTATTTTTTTCACAAAAGAATTATATGGATTATGATTCTTTTTACTAACATGTGTAGATTTTTCAAAAAATCCAAGACCATAATGATTATGTGACATCTTTTGATGTGATAACAAATCATTTAACTTTCTTTTCCTTAATTAAATTTAGTCACATTTTTCAAAGTCTCTTCATATTTCATTTTGGAACTTGATATGTCTTTATTTAAAACAGTAATTCTTTCATTTAAAGACAAAGTTTTCTTTTTAAGCATAATATTTTCTTTTATAAAATTCTCACTATCCTTTTCAATGATGATATAACTTTTTTAAAATTATCTTTTTGAGAATTTATAGAAGAATTTGAGAAACATAACATGAATTTCCTTTAATAAGTTTTTCATTTTCCTTTGACAAAACTTTATTTTTTATCTTTTCATTCTTAAGATCATTGTATAATTCATGAAATGCATCTAAAAGTTCATTAAATTGTACCTCATCTTTTTCTTGGGCCATAAAGCATATGTTGGTATGTTCAGCGGTTTTTTCTTCGTCGAGGAAGAAGAATCACTATTTTCGCATGATGTTTGATAGTCTTTCTTGTTTTTGAACTTTTTGCTCTTGAATCTACCTTTGTTTTTGAGCAATAGGCAATCCTTCTTCATATGGCCTATTTTATTACATTTAAAATATTTAAACTTACCTTGCTTCAAGAACTTTCTGAATTTTCTTGAGAGCATTGCCATCTCCTCTTCACCATTATCTGAATTGTCTGTATCTGAGGATGCATGGAAGGCAAGTTCTTTCTTCTTTGAGAAAGGTTATTGTTCATCCTTCTTTCTGTCTTCTAGTTATACTTCATATGTCATTAAATTACCAATGAGGTTTTCTAATGACATAGTGGAGAGATCATTTGCTTTTTCGATTGCACTTGTCTTCTTCTCCCAATCTGATGTGAGTGCACGAAGGATCTTGCGAACTTTTTCGACTGGGTGTATTCCTTTCCAAGGGATGCTGGAATTTGTTATATCAGTGAACCTTGTAACCATTTCTGAGATGGTTTCATTCTCCTTCATTTTGAATAGTTCAAACTTGTGGACAAGAATAGAAATTTTAGATTCTTTAACCTTATTTGTGCCTTCATGTGTTACCTATAGAGTATGCCATATTTGATTTGCAGATGTGGTTGTTGACACACGATTGAATTCTTCTTTGGTTAAGGCACAGAATAATGCATTCATTATTTTGGCATCAAGGCTCGCATTCTTCTTTTGATCATCACTCCAAGCAGTGTAGTTGGTTGTCGGTTTGGTGTACGTTACTTCTACTATGTTCCATAGTTCGTAGTTGAGCGATTGCAAGTAAAGCTTCATTCTACACTTTCAGTAGTTGTAGTTGGATCCATCAAATAGTGGTGGACATTGTGTAGAATGTCCTTCTTTGAATTGTGATAAAGGAAACTCCATTGCCATCCTTGTAGGTTATTGACTAGGTATGCAGTGCTCTGATAGAGTATGCCGGGCCAGGCTCTGATACCAATTGTTGGTCCCGAGATGATACCAATTGTAGGATCTCAAATATACGTCAACACTCAAATAAAGATATTAGCCTTAAATATAAAGAACTTACAAGTAAGGAAATTAAATCACAGAAAAGAAAGCAAATACAAACATAAGTGATTTATCCTGTTCGGTCCTCTTGACCTACATCTAGTCCCCAAGCCACCCGCTTGAGATTTTTCTTTAACCTTTGATTTCATGTACCCAAAATCAACACCTTGTATACCACTTGACAAATCCCTTTGCCAAATGTATACAACTCTTCTTACAAACTAATAAGACGACAACACCTTATACAATCTCTCTTCAACCCGAAGACGCTCTTGTACAATCCTTCTCTTTGAGTGAATACAAACAATCCTATAAGCCTTGAATTTGTATGTGATCATAAACAAGGTCTCTTATAGGTGGACTCTGAGAAATCTTTACTATGGAGTAGAAATTTGAGTGAAGAAATGAAAGTGGAAATAGTTTTCTGAAAATCAGATTTTTAAAAAGAGATTTTGGGCAGAAAACTTGTATTTTGAATTGGTGTATTTTGCTTAGGACAACATCCCTATTTATAACTAAAATCTATAGTCAGTTAAGGTAGTTATCAGGACAAATTTGAATATTGAAACGTTGGATAAAACACCAGAAATCAGAAATTGTCCAATAGTCAGAAACTGCCATTAGTCAACTAGGGGTTAGGGGTTAGTCGACTAAGGTATTGATTTTTCCCTATATTAGTCGACTAACAAAGGGACCAAGTCGACTAGGGCATGACTGAAACAAATGACATGTTTCTGAAAAAAGAATATAGTCGACTACAACTGATCTTAGTCGACTAGGAAAAGTATAAGTCGACTATAGTTTGTATGCAGAACAGAAACAGATAGCTGGTATCTTTTCAGGACAAAAGTTAGTTGACTACATAAAATATCAAGTCGACTATACAATGTATAAGTCGACTAATAAAGGGTATAAGTCGACTAATAGGGCTTATGATGTCTGTGTGTGTGTGTGTTCAAGGCTTTTAACATTCTAATAAACATTATAATACACATCTATAACCATTGTCCTTGAGATGTCTTGAGCATGTAGAAGCATGTAGAGCTCTTGTATAAGCTTGTGAGATAGAGCTCCAATGAAATGGCTTCACAAATGTATCATCAAAATTAAGTTCCAACTGATTTTTGAGCTAAGAAAGAGTAATGACTTCCCCAACTTATGTTATGTTGGGATTTTCTCTTAAAATCAATTAGAGCAAGTGTGCAAACATAGCATGATAAACACTCAAAGAAATGAAATCACTCACGAGGGTTTTTTTATCTACTCTATATGAAATGTAGTTTTTTACACCATGCTCCAGCACTCAACAACAGAACAAAATCGTAATATAAAATGAAATTGACATGTGCTTAATGCAAATGTCTAACGTTAACAATTCCAATAGCCAATTTTGTTTTATTATTACAGTGTGTAGGCAAACTTAAACAAGAAAATAGATAACATATAGAGACTCAGGCATAAATTTTCAACTCCTGTTAAAAAAATTGGGGTCAGAACCCCCAGATTTGCCACGTTTGCGCGGTAAAAGCCGTATTTGCATAACTGGTTCAGGGACTATGAGTCCCTGCTTTCTAGAAAGGGAGCTACAGATGCAAGAAGTGTTCTACAGTTGCTAATTCCTGAAAGATTTTACCTGCATATAGAAACAGAGAAGAAGATGTTAACCGATTAGTAAAACAATTATTACCATTCACACAGTGGAAACGGCGCCAAAAATTTGTTTGTGGGGAAAACTGAGCACTGAAAATTATGTTTTGAAAGTTCAGTGCTTTGGCTTCTTCGATACTGCCACTATAGCAAAGTGGTTATGTGGGTCGAATCTATGAGGAAGGATATGATGGAAGTGTTTCAGTCTTTTCACTAAATTGGTTAAGACATTCTTTTTTGTTTCAAAAAAGAAAGGAAAACAAAATCAGAAGGAAAAGGAGTAGAAGAAGATACAAGATAAGCAAACATAGTGACTTTTAAATGGATTTTTTTTTAAAAGATTTAAAAGAGAAAAGGGAAGAAAAAACATGGCTAACATCCTACTAAGTGCTCCCACTAATCATACTAAACTTTTGATGATTGCCTCACATTGGATCCTTGGAACCTTACAGAGCTTAATAGGAAGGCTTTCACGGCATGGCCCATAAGATTTGATTCACATCCAAACTATCTTGCATCAACAAAAATCATAAATATTAAGTATGAAATGATATAGAATAAGAGTTAAATCCATCATCTGAGCCATCAGTGACTCTTGCAATAACGAGGTTTATTCGATGCTATTAGATTCACGTGAATTACAATCAGAAAATGATTAGTAGGTTTGTGGTTAGTAGTAATTATCCATAAGAGAAGAAATTAGCTACTCATTTAGAAAAGAAAGAAGAATAAAAACGATGAAGAGAAAGGAGAAATTCGTTCATAAATTGTCACTATCTAATATAAATCCCTCTCTTTTTCTCATGAGTCTCTCTCTTTATTCTGATCATAAGACAGAATAAAATTCAGAAAAAAGAGGAAAAATAAAAAGATTACAATGGTAAAAAACTAACTAATAAGAAAATCCTAGCCCTAAATAAATGAAAATCCTAGTCTAAACTCTACTTTTTGCGTTCTGTACTCTGCCTCTGGTGGGGTATTTATAGGAGAAACCGAGTGCCCCAAACACGTTGAAGTTGTGGACCAAATTTTTGCTCCAACAGAGACTGGATTGCCACGGAATCGCGGCTTTTGTCGCATTTTCATGGCAAAACCAGCTCCGTTGGAGCAGCCTTTTGTGCGTTGATATCTTCTGTTTCAGTTTTTCTTGATTCTCTGATAGGATTGTCTTTGAATCACTGGATTTAAGAATATTCTTATTGATTTCATGAGCTAGAAAAGTAGATCTTAGAAAACTGAACTATTTGAAATATTTTTGGGTTTTTCTTCTCCTTCTCCATTAATTACAACGTGCACACCATTAAACAATAAAATAATTAAAATAGCAGAGTTTTATTATATTTTTTGAGAATGTGACATAAAATATGCAATATACGTGAATGATCAATGTTGCTGAAGTGAGACATATTAATATATTTATACATATATAAATATATATGAATGAGTGCGTAGAGGTGATAATCAGTTAGTTAAAATCTCACGATTGGTATAGCAACCTACATGTGTAGACTATTACTGATTATACTTAATTAGAAAATATATGAGTAATATGATCATACTGATAATATAAGCAGGAAATTGGCTGATACAATTAAAGTAAATAAATCACTATAGTGTTAACTTGTGACTTATATACATGCATCCACAAATGCAGTGAATCACATTCATGTCCTTAAAAATGGGATTGATAAGCTGGGGAACAAAAACTATAATATTTGGTTGATGTTTCATATTGTTGATAAATTAGTTATTATCTGCCTGTTGCATTCATGCATATTAGAAGAAGGGGCCTAGTAGGAGCAGTAGGAGAGGAAGACAATGTTATATATATATATATATATATATATATATATATATATATATATATATATATTATATATATATATATATAATGGAGGAAGGGGCTGGGCAGGAACCGGTAGGAGGAGGAAGATGGAGAATCTCACACTTCATTTTTGGTTCTGTATACATGTGAATAATATATGATATATATCTCACTAAGCATGATATGTGAATGATGAGAATTATGATATATGATTATGTGATATACAAGTATGTTTGTGATAATTATATTATCTGAATGGATAACCTACAATTATGAAAGTGTGATTATGATTGGCGTACTCCATACTTAACATAGGGATATGTGTGTGATACGTGCAATGAATACATAAGATGAACTAGATAATAAACTATAATTAACTAAGAAAAGATTTTACTGGATTAATAGACCCTGTAATATGTAAAATGAAAACTTAAGAAAATTAAAAAAAAATCAATAACCAACAAAGTCGAACCGTCCTCGAAGATTATAGAGACTATTGTCCTAACTATTATATCACGGAGAATCATCAATTTTTGTCTCTTTGTTTTTTCAGACTTGCCTTATTACTTGAACCATCATGCATCTTATTGATTATGTTTACCCTCTCTTGATTTTTTCTGACTCTATTCATTGAGCTATCGAGCTCACTCTCTCCCAATTTCATATTTTTCAGGTCATGGTGAGGCAAAGGCCCAGTTTAAGGCTTTGGACATTCCACCACGAATTTTTGTTGAAAGAAAAAAATACTGAAAATGAAATTATGTGTTACTTGTAATGTTTCTTACTGTATATGTTCACAACTTTATTTGATGTGTATTTGTAGTATGAGTAAGACTGTGATGATTATGATGAGTTAGATTTATATATAGTTTACATTATATTGTGGATGCCGAGAGGGGTACTCTCGAGTATATATTTACTGTGAATATTGGTAGAGAGAATATTTGCTTGATGAATTTGATAAGTATGCAATGTCAAGCCAAAATAAATTAAGATTTTTGAGATGTTATTATATGATAGTTGAACTCTGGCGGCATGGTCGTTTTTGATCATAAATACGTTGTGTAAGCCAAAATTATTATATGAAATATAAGTAGGTCGTTGTGAGCCGAAATTGTTATACTTGTATCATAGCAGACTCATATTTTTAGGGGAGCTGTTGTCAAACTTTTCAAGAAATTAGAGATGATTATGATAATTCGTTGAGTAATAAGTATGTTTATGGTACTTGAGGATATTAGAAACTTAGACCGTTAAACTAATTACCCTGTAGGGTGAATGGTGCATAATGCATATGCATACTAGTTCTGAAATCTTGATCCCCAATATAAAACTCTTTGTATAACTAAAATTCTATTATTCCATAATTTGGATTAATAAATAACTGATAACTACATTAAAACAAACTGAAAAATCTTCATTTTGCTGAGTTAATGGAAAAAAGCTTTCAAGAAAAAATAAGAAATTACATCAAACTTAAAAATCTTATATTAAAACAATGTTATATCAAATTAGAACTACTCCAACATATATAAAATCACAAAGATTACAAGAACCCCTATTTTTTGGGGAAAATTTTAAAAGATAAATCACTCTCAAGCTGCTACTTTAGCTTCTCCATCTCAACTCTCAGTTTTTCATTTCTTACACAGCACAAACCACATTTCTCAGATTCTTTCTTCTCATTATCACAAGCATCCAACAAATGTAGGATTACAAATTTGGATTTTGGTGTATGGGGATCCTTCCACTCAAAAAAACATGCATTTTCATTCGTCACCTTTAGGATAGCTTCATAAGCGCCGACTCGGGTTGCACTTGGTCCATGAAGTGCATAGTGGACAGTTGATTCCACAATAGCATGACAAAAACCCTTTGTAATTGGTCTCCTCCCATTAATCATCTTCAACTTCAGGCAGGCTGCTACCTGTATTCTTGGACACCAATTGGAAGAGAACATTGGAGGGGGAGACAAAAAATAAATGGAAAAAGAGAAATAAGATGAGGTGAGGTAAGGGTAGTTGGATACTGGTGAGGTGACAGGCTTGGGTGGTGAGGGGATTAAATAGGCTGAGTGAGGGGATTTTGGTCCAAGTAAAAACACGTGACACACACGTACTAGATGGAGGTAACGTTTGTTTAACAGAAGGGAGCAAGTTGCATGGTTGTTAAATTTAGAGGTATCACTTTGATTCAAAAAATGTACGGGGTAAAAGTACACCGAAATGTGATGAATATGTGTAATGCTAATCTAATGGTCAATAATGCGAAAATGCAAAAATTAATAATATGAGTGATGCAAATGATCAACTCAAATTAAGAAGTGAAGCCGGATTCCCTATGAAGGGATGTAGAACTTCTCCTCTATATTCCTCTAGACAATGTGTTGAGGTGCTCTTGCCTTCTTGATTTAGAGAGTGAAAACTGACAATTATGAATGATGCTAGATATGAATAACGAGTGAAATAAAAACAAAAACACAAGTACAAGCAATTTAAATAGAGTAAGAGTAAGAGAGAAAGTAATCATAAACACAAGAGATTTGTTTCGAGGTTCGAGCACCAAGCTCTACGTCCCCGCCCTCACCACGTGAAGGATTTCACTATCCACTAAGGATCTTTCCACAAGGAGCCTCCACAAAGGAACTACAAGATCTACATAAGATTGGAGTACACAACTCTAACTTTTAATCTTCTACACAAGAGATAGCACACAGCCAATGAGATTTACAAGCTCTTTGTGACCACAAAGATCACAAACAGTTTCCTTATTACAACTACTTATAGTATTTGATATGAGATGAAGCCCAAGAAGTTTGTGAAAGAGAAAATCAGTTGAAATGAATCAGTTTAAGAGCTAAAAACTTACGAAAATTGATTTTAAATGAGAGCACTTGAAGCAAGATAACTTGAAATCTTCTCTCTTGAATAAACTTGATTTTTAAACTATTTTCCAAAAACAATTCTTACTGATCCTCTACAAATGAACCCTATATATAGGCAAATATAAAATACTTTTAGAAGAGCCCATTAGGTTATTAAGAGAGAGATTAACCCAAAAAGAGCAAATATACCCATTGAGAAAAAAAATTAAAGAAACAAATTTTCAAAAAACTAGTTGTTACTATAGCTTGACAGAACTTTGGTGGACCGCTCAGTCGACCGGTAATTCAAATAGTTTGAACTAAACATTGACATTGGTCGACCGCCCAGTCGACCGATCTCAACCGAGACCAAGTTAGTGCCAGTCGGTCGACTGCCCGACCGACCGCTAGGTTTGCCGGTTGATCGGTCGGTCGCCCGCAAACATGCACAGCATGCACAGGCTAAGGCCATATGTGGCCCCGAGGTCCGATCGATCGCCCGGTCGACCGACCTAGCCTATAAACATAGTTTTAGGTAAATTTTGAATTTAAACATATTTTAAATATTTTATAATAGTTAGAAAAATATTTTGGCAATACATAGGCTTTTGGATACATGATAGAAATAGGATATATAAATTTGAAAAAACATAGGACATACATTAAACTCCAAACCTTGTAACATACGAAAGTGAGGAAAACTAGATATTAAAACTTGTATTTTGTATGTGTGACTTCTTGAACATCAATTCTATACACTATACTTTAAACATACTATTTTCTTACATGGGTTCTACATGTCTTCAAGCAGTCTTCTAGTGGGCTTCTCTAAAGAGTCAATCTTGATTGTCCTAACTTGAATCCCATCTTTGAGTGAACTTGAGACTTCAATACCTTTCTTTTAAGGAAGATGAATTTTCTTGAGCCCTGAAAAATACTTAAACACTTGAACTTGATTAGTACTAAATAACTACATAAGTTTTGTTATCATTAAAATAAGAAACCGGTAATTGTAGCCTTGGGCTGACAATCTCCTATTTTTGATGATGACAAAACATATGAGTTATTTAAAAGAATAATATGAAGAGCTTAGCAAAGCTCCCCCTAAAATTATGCTTATTTATCAAGTTCAATTATTTATGACTAAAAAATGTGACAATTAAAACAAGTTATCATATGCACATAGATATAGATTAAATATGAAAAATCATGCATAAACATTCCAACCTCCATCTATGCCTCTAACCACCAAATGGGTATGCAACAAGGCATACAAGCATGAAATAGAGGTAATAGAAAGTAGTAGCTAAATAATAAATCTTTAACTCATAAATCTCTTCAATTACTAATTAATTAATAAATCTTAAATACTAATTTTAACACAAAACATGAATGCCAATTGGAAAATTAGAAATACCAATTAAAAGCATAAGTATAAATATCAATTTGAAAAATAATAACAAAAAAATAAAAATACCAAGTGAAATAACTCATAAATCTTCTTCTCCCCTTTTTGTCATAAATTAAAAAGCGACTCATAAACCAAATAATACCAATAAAATGAGCACTGAAAGTCTACCATTGTTGATATCAATTTTATTTGAAAATGAGTTAAATCTTACCAATTTAAAGTAATCAACAAAGCATAAATGCCAAAAAAAATTTTGAAAAATTTATGGTTCCACAATGCAAACATTCAATTCACTACAATTAAAAAAATCTATTAAAATCAAGTGGTTTAGTAAAAATGTCTGCTAATTGAAAATCAGTAGAAATGTAATCAATCTTAATATCTCCTTTCTCATAATGATCCCTAAGAATGTGATATCTAATCTCTATGTGTTTGGTCTTACCATGTTGATTTGCATTCTTGGTCATATGAATAGTACTAGTATTATTAAAAAATATTTTAATATGGTTAAAATGTAAATCATAATCGAGGAGAGTATGTTTCATTCAAAGAACTTGTGCACAACAATCCCCAACCACAATATACTCCGTCTCGGCGGTTGAGAGGGCTACAAAATTTTATTTCTTATAAGACCATGAAACAAGACAATATTTTATAGCTTGACAAGTTTCACTGTCGCTCTTCCTATCCACTCTACAACCGGTATAGTCGGCATCCGAAAAACTCGTCATTGAGAATTGTCCGATTTTCGGATACCACAAGTTCATTCCAATAGTGCCTTTAGGATATCTAATAATGCATTTTATGGCAATTAAGTGAGACTCTTTAGGACAAGAGTGAAATCTAACACATAGATATACATTAAACATAATATCCAGCCTACTAGCTATCAATAAAGCAAACTATCAATCATACTACGATAGAATTTAATGTCAATATTTTTACCTTGTTCATCTTCATCAAGCTTCATTGTGGTAGCGATGGGAGTCTTGCATATCTTTGCATCTTCAAGCCTAAATTCTTGATAAGCTATCTAGTATATTTGGTATGATTGATGAAGATCCCATCACCCCTTTGCTTGATTTAGAGTCTAAGGAAATAGTTGAGCCCCCCCATCCCCTCCATCATACTCATTTCAAACTCTTTCTTCATGCATGATTCAAAATCCTTATAATGCTTTTTCATTAGTAGATCCAAAAATAATATCATCAATATATATTTGCACTATTAAGAAATCATCATCTACATACTTTATAAATAAGGTAGTATCAACTTTGCCTTTAACAAAACCATTTAAAATAAGAAAAGTACTCAATCTTTCATACCAAGCTTTTAGAGTTTGTTTTAAACCATACAAAGCCTTTTCAAGTTTAAAAATAAAATCCGGATGTGTAGGATCAAAACCCCGAGGTTGTTCGAGCCTACACTTCCTCTTCAATAAAATCATTCAAAAATAAACTTTTAATATCCATTTATAAAAGCTTAAAATCTTTAAAAGAAGCAAAAGCAAGTGTCATCTATATGGCCTCAAGCCGTACTACAGGTGCAAGGTTTTCTCAAAATCAATTCCTTCGATTTGGGTGTAACCTTGGGCCACTAACCTAGTTTTATTCCTAATAATATTTTCTGACTCATCCAACTTATTCTTAAAGATCCTTTTAGTACCAATAGTTGGTCCATCATGAGGTGTAGGAACAAGATGCCAAATTAATTGAGCTCTTTTGACATGGCAAGCAACCAATATAAGTCGCCCTCAGTTTCGAAGATGTTTTGGGCTCAATATGAAAATTGAATGCAAAATAGTCACAAATATCATGGAGTTTGGAGCGAGTAATTCCCTTTTGGATACATCACTAATAATGAGGTCCTTGGGATGGCTTATAACATATTTCCAATCCTTTAGAAGTGGTTGTGTTAGCTCCACTTCAACATCTTTGACTTCTCTATTTGTATCATCCTGAGGCTTTTCTTCTTCGTCTTTTGCCGATAAACCTTTCATAGAAATCTTTTAAAGTCTTCACCGAAAGAATTAATCCCCTAATATTCTTCACAAGAGAGTTAGATTCTTCAAACTTAACATCATGGACTCTTCAAAAGTCAAGATTGACCTATTAAAAACTCAATAAGCTTTACTAGTGTTTGAGTATGCAACAAAAATAGTTTCAAAAAATTTTGGGTCAAACTTGCCTAAATTACTTTTGGTATTCAAAACAAAACATTTGCAACCAAAGACTTTAAAATAGGAAACATTTGATTTTCTCAAATAGTAAATCTCAAAGGGAGTTTTAATTGAATTTTTACAAAAATAAATTCAATTTTCAATGTAATATGAAGTGCTATGGCCTCAGCCCATAAATATTGAGTGAGTACATATTCACTAATCATTATCCTAACCATTTATTGAAGAGTACGATTCTTCCTTTCAACGACTCTATTTTGTTGTGGAGTTCTCGAATAAGATAATTCATATTTAATTCTATTTTCTTCAGAATAGGTGACAAAAGAATGGTTGGTGAATTCACCACCTTTGTCACTCCTTATGCGTAAATTCAGAAAATCTTTTCTTTTTCAACTCTTTTTCTAAAATCATGAAAATGTGAAAAGACTTCATCTTTATGTTCTAAAAAAAGCCCATGTGAATCTAGAGAAATCACCAACTAAAACAAAAACAAAACGATTACCACTAAGACTTTTGGTTTTAGTTGGGCCAAACAAATTCATGTGGATTAACTCTAAAGATCTAGTTGTCATGATATCCTTGATTGTTTGAAAGAGAACTTGGTTTGTTTCTCAAGTTTGCACGCATCACAAATACGGTCCTTTTCAAACTTCAACCAAGGAATGCCTTTCACCAAATCTTTAGAATTAATTCGGCATAAGTGATCAAATGAAATGTGGCTAGTCTCCTATGCCCTTACTAAGAATCTTCATTAAAAACATTCAAACAAGTGGCATTGCAATCTAAATTAAGCATGTCAATAATATAAATATTATTTTCATGAAAATCGAAAAGAACACAAGTATTTATTTTCTTATCTAAAATGTCACAAGAGAAATCATCAAAAATAATTTTGAAACTTTTATCATAAAGTTGGCTAATGCTCAAAAGATTATTCTTAAGACCTTCAACTAAAACAACATTCTCGATTAAAGGAGATGAGCAAAACTTGATGTTACCTATACCAACAATTTTATCCCTTGAATCATCCCCAAAGATGACAGTTCCACCTTCATGATACCTTGATAGCGTTGCAAAGTTGTTGATATCCCAAGTCATGTATCTTGAGCAACTATTATCAAGATACCACTTCTCCCTACATCTTGGAGCCTTAGTGCGTAACTGCATTAAGCAATAAGTTTGTTGATTTTGGTACCCATACTTTCTTGTGTCCAAAACTGCTAGTTTTTTGAAGCCAAACATGATCATTAGAAGCATTTATGCGATCATAACAAAACTTAGTCAAGTGACTTTTTCGGCCACAATAGGTGCATGTGTACACCTTACCATAAAGAAATGCATGATGTTTTTGTACAAGATGAGCATGTGAAACATGAGCATGTTTAGTATGTGTGGCATGATGTGAGTGAGATTGTGTGTGAGCATATAGATCATGGCTTACATGTTGCGCTTGTGATTGTGATGGAGTGTAAGCATGATGGTGTGTGTATGAAACATGATATTTCCTTTGAGTTTGCCTCTTTGAAAACATAACATCAAATCTAGTCTTATCAAATTCACATTTTTTAAAAATATTTCTTAAAGTATTATTTTGTTTCTCAAAGAGAAAATATCATTTTCATCAATAATAGGAAATTTAGTTTCATAGGAAACTGTGTGTACATCAAAATCCTTTTGTGTGTTTTGAAGTGCGAAAGATAAAACTTCTTTTTCTTTGAAAAGTTCAACTATTTGATTTTAGAGAAGTTCATTTTTCTTTTTCATTTTCAATTTTTTTTTGAGAAAATCATAGTTGTTAGACAACTCTTCAAAAGTTTCACTCAATTCATCCATAAAAAGTTCACATTCATCAAGATAAGATTCAGATATTATCTTGGTTGTATTCTCATTTGTCATGAAACACACATGGTCCATGTCAACCTCCTCTTCTGATTCTCTCTGAAGCCCATGTTTTTTTGAAGCTTTCTTCTTATATGGCTTCTTGAAGATTGTGGGCTTTGCTGTGTTCTCCGGGCAGTCGGCAATGACATGTTCGGGTTTCCGACAATTATAGCAAACAATCTTCTTGTCCTCCTTGCATTGTCATCTTTTCCGGTTGTTGATTTTGATCTTGGTGTACATTCTTCTTACATTTTTAATTAGGAGGAAAAGATCTTAATCATCTTCTTCTTCATCTTCGTCGGAAATGGTACAAGTGGACTTGAAGGCTAGCCATCTTCTTCTTTTATGGTACCTTCTCTTCTCTTACTTTCTCCATCTTATGGGTCTTCAGATTGCCAATAAGATCGATGAACTCTATATCTTCTTTATTATTTAGCTCCTTCAAAGTTGTAGCTTTCACTTCCCATGATGGTGAAAGAGCTGGATGATTTTTCTTACCTTTCAGTCATTGTCAATTCCATCACCTAAAAAAGCAAGACCATTTGTGATTTTAGTAAACTTGATAATCATGTCATCAATGATTCATCTTCATTCATAGCAAAATTTTAATATTGAGAATGCAAGATATCAATCTTAGCTCTCTTGACTTGTGATGTTTCCATTGCATGAAAACCAAGTGTGACCAAATCTCATGGACGGATTTGCAATGAATTCGTTAGCAATATCATCATCATTCAAGGCTTGAAGCAATACATAGTGAGTTTTTTCATTGACATTAAATTCCTTAGTAGCAATATCGACTCATGTGTCCTCATCACCATCGGGTACACTAAATGGTTTACTTATCACCTTTTCAACCTGACTTTTTAAGGATTGCAAGAAAACAGTCATTATAGAAAAGTTAAGGCCATCAAACTTGGGTGGAGTCTTGATTCCTTCGGCCATGTAAATTAGTATAGTGAACAATCAAATAAGTGATTAGCTAGTGAATCTCTCTAAGGTGGTTAAGCCAAAAACTAGAGTACAAATCTCTGATACAAATTGAAAGTACATCTAGAGGGGAAGAATAAGTGTAATGCTAATCTAATTATCAATAATGTAAAAATGCAACAATTAATAATATAAATGATGCAAATGGTCAACTCAAATAAAGAAGTGAAGTCAGATTCCCTATAAAGGGCTCTAGAACTTCTACTCTATATTCCTCTAGACAATGAGTTGAGGTGCTCATTGCCCTCTTGATTTAGAGAGTGAAAACTGACAAGTATAAATAAGGCTGATATGAATAGCAAGTGAAATAAAAGAAAAAGCACAAGTGTAAGCAATTGAAAAAGAGTAAGAGTAAGAGAGAAAGCAATCGCAAATAAAAGAGATTTGTTTAGAGATTCGAGCACCAAGTTCTACGTCCGCGCCTTCACCGCGTGAAGGATCTCACTATCCACTAAGGATCTTTCCACAAAGGAACCTCCATAAAGGAACTACAAGGTCTACATAAGATCAGAGTACACAACTCCAACTCTCAATCCTCTACACAAGAGGTAGCACAAAGTCAATGAGGTTTAAAAACTCTTGGTGATCACAAAGATCACAAACAATCCCTTTTTACAACTTCCTATAGTATTTGATGTGAGATTTTAAGCTCAAGAAGTTTGTGAAAGAGAAAATCAGTTGAAATGAATTAATTTAAGAGCTGAAAACTTGCAGAAATTGGTTTTGAAATGAGAGCACTTGAAGTAAGAAAACTTAAAATCTTTTCTCTTGAATAAACATGATTTTCAAATATTTTCCAAAAAACAATTCTTAGTAATCCTCTACAAATGAACCCTATATATAGGAAAATAATAAAACATTATTAGAAGAGCCTATCAGGTTATTAAGAGAGATTAGACCTAAAAAGAACAAATATACCTGTTGGAAAAAAAATCTAAAGAAACAGATTTTCAAAAACTAGCCGTTATTGTAACTTGACAGCACTTCGGTCGACTGCCCGGTTGACCTGTAGTTTAAATAGTTTGAACTAACCGTTGACGTCTGTCGACCGCCCAGTCAACCGATATCAACCGAGATTAAGCTAGTGTCAGTGATCGACTGCCCGGCGGACCGCTAGGTTTGCCGGTCGGTCTCCCGACAAACATGCACGGCATGCACAGTAAGGCCATATATAGCCCCGAGGCCCAGTTAACCGACCTAGCCTAAAACCATATTTTTGGGTAAATTTAATTTAAACTTATTTTTAATATTTTATAATAGTTAGAAAAATGTTTTGGCAATACATAGGCTTTGGGATACAAGATAGAAATAGGATATTAAATTTGAAAAAACATAGGACATGCATCAAACACCAACCTTGTAACATACCAAAATGAGAAAAACTAGATATTAAAACTCGTATTTTGAAAACTAGTATTTTGTGTGTATGACTCCTTGAGCATCAATTCTACACAATATACATTAAGCATATTATTTTCTTACATAGGTTCTATATGTCTTCGAGCAATCTTCTAGTGGGTTTCTCCAAAGAGTCAATCTTTATTGTCCTAACTAGAATCCCATCCTTGAGTGAACCTGAGACTTCAATGCCTTCCTTTTGAGGAAGAAACACTTTGATTCTGGTTGAACACTGAAAAGTAATTAAATACTTGAACTTAATTAGTACTAAATAACTACATAAGTTTTGTTATCATCAAAACAAGAAACCGGTAATTGCAACCTTGAGCCAACAAGGAGTATATTTGTAAACAGACCATGAAAGTTTAGGGTATTTTTTGAAATTATTTTTTGCAATGTTTAACCATTTAAATATTGAAAATTTAGTCATTTCTTAAAAAACTTAGGCAAGTTAATATAATCAAACTGAAATATTCTATCTTATTCTAAACAGGGTTAAACATTTAAGAATTAGAAGATTTGAAGATTAAATTTCTAATATCAATTATTTGAGAGTTTATTTCTAAGCACCAAAGATTTTGGAGGAAACTATCTAAATAACCCATTATTATTTATTATTAACTCAAAACGAACTACGTATCTATAGATTTTATTGTTGGAGCTGTAGCCCTATCCTACGTTCTCAAAAATTATTTATATATGTATCAGTATTTCAGTTTTACTTGATAAATTGTACATTGGTTAATCCAAAACATGAATGGATATTTATGATCCAAGTAAGAATCCGACCTATTTTCTTACTCTCCACTCTCCAATTGCCACCTCACCATCATCGGGTTGTGCCGATCGAGCTTCTATTTAACGTCAACAGTTCCTGCGGAACAGTTGGCTACAAAGGCATAGGAAACTTCAGTTGAACCCCTCAAATATAGAAGACTCGCTTTGGTTGTGGTGTGGTGTAAAGTTTAACCTCCTCACAAGAAACAAACCTTGTCCAGCACAATTTTATTTTTTTTCACTTGGGCCTGTTTGTTTCGCTGCAAAACGTCGCAAGTCGTAAGTCGTAAAATGAGATTGGAAAAAGTGAACTATAGTAAAGAATATATATTGTATTTTACGGTGTTTGGTTGATAAAGTGAAGTGTAAATGGAAAAGTATATTGTGTTTTAAGGTGTTTGGTTGATAAAGTGAAAGTGTAAATGGTAAAGTATATTGTGTTTTACGGTATTTGGTTGGTAATGTAAAAGTGTAAGTGGAAAAGTTGACCACAAAATTAACTGTAGCAGTGATTTAAATATTATAAATACTATTAAATTAAATCTACTATTGCAAATTAAATTGTATTAATAAATTTGAGATAAAAAATTAATATTCTTAATATTTTATTTATAACAATAATATTAATAAAATATTAGTATAAATAGTAAAATATTACTAAAATATTAACTAAATAAATAATATAAAATTTAAGAATACTAATAAAATATAAATATTAAAAAATCTTACAAAAATAATAAAATATAGTTATAATATTATAATATTAAAAATACTTGAAAATTATTATAATATAAATTTTATTATAATATTATTGTAATATTATAGAAATATAAAATGAACAAAGTAAAATATAATTATAATTAATAATAAATTATCATTATCGTATTATTATACTGAATAATTATTACATATTAACATAATAAAATATTAATATAATAATAAATATATTATGATATTAATAAAGTAATTTTTTTATTAAAAAGTAAATAATTAAATATATAGTAAAGTATAATATTGTTATATTAATAAAATATTAACTCTAAATAAAATAATAAAAAATGGAATAAGTATTAATAAAATAATAAAGTATTAAATAAAATATTAAATTAAAATAGTAAAATATTAAATATTAAAATAATATTAAAAACAATAAAAAATTAAAGATTAAAAATATAAAAAATTAAATAATTAAATAAAAAAATTGAACACTATTTAAAATATTAAATATTTAATAATATTAAATTATATATTGATTATCAAGTAACTGTTTTAAACTGTAAGTGTACTACAAGTGAGAGTTACACGACCACAAAATTAACTGTAGTAACTGCAAGTGAGAAAATATGAGTGTAAAAGTGAGATTTACATGACCACAAATTTAACTGTAGCAACTGTAAGTGAGAAAAGAAGAGTTACATTTTGCAACTTGTTTTTCAGTGAAACAAACGGCGGAAAATGGACAAGAAGTTTTACGACTTGCGATTTGCGGCATTTTGCGGCGAAACAAACACGCCGGGGTGATGCTGCTTTATAAATAATATTATTACAACAAGTTGCTGATTCTAGATTTATCATCTCGATTATCTGCTTTCATGAATCAAAAACTGATTTTCAAATTGATTACATAAGCAAATGTCATTGCTGCTAAAACTCTTTGCAATTAATGTTATGGGTTCAAATCCTACGTACACCAGGCTATGATCTATATTTAAGAGGGGGAAAAAAAAGGTCACATATGAACTTTTGTTGTTACCATTCTCTCAATTTCTTAGGTGTTGGCAAGCTTCTTTGAGAATTTTAGTCCTATATACAAAAGGAAAAATAATAATAATAATAATATCTTTATTTTGTCTCTAATGTTGTGCGCGCGGTGCAACAACCTCTCTAAGGAATCCACACTAAACAAAGATAGACGCAGCCGGAGATATACCGAACACGACAAAAAACAGAGAAACAATAGAGAAAACAAATCAACACAGTATTTAACGAGGTTCGGTAATTTGCCCACGTCCTCGGGGCAAGGGAGAGAGATTTTATTGATTCAACAATCAATACAAGATAATACAGAGGGACACTTTCAAGGATTTCCAGTGATACAATACATGAGGGCTCTAACCCTTATTTATAGCCACAAAGTCCCAGAGATTTAGGAAGCCCTGATTGGATTCGACCCAAAATAGAAAAGGAGTCTGAACCAGAAAGGAGACAAAACGCGTCTGTCGGTCGACCGGCGGGTCGACCGACCCTTATCCTCGGTCGATCGGCCTGGTCAACCCCGTCCAGCCGAGAGCAGCTGCCTTTCAATCGGTCGACCGGGCGGTCGACCGGGCCATGTCTGTGCACGTAGTGCACACCGGTTGACCGGGAGGTCAACGGGGCTCCTGTCTAGGCCTGCTTCAATGCCGTTCTCGCTCCCTTTAACTTCTGGTCTCTATGCTATCTTCCTCTATCTTTTTTATCTCCTCTCTCCCTACAATTTTCTACCTCGGCGAAGATTTTCTAAATCTGAGCCGAACTCCAACGAACACCGAACGAAATCGACAAACGATCTCAGCGAAATCGACACACGATCTCAGCTTGAGCGCTCTGAACGAAATCGACACACGATCTCGGTGAAATTAACACACGATCTCGACGAAATCGACACACGATAATGCTCCGAACGAAATCGACACACGATCTCGGTGAAATCGACACACGATCTCGACTTAGCCAACAGACAAAATTTGTTCCTTCAACTGAATCGCCAGTAAACATACAATTGATTTCTACTGTTCTGACTAGATCCAAATTGAGTTTGTTGTTGCTACATGCAACTCTCACCAAACTCCAATATCAATTGCAAGCTTCCAACTTCAGCTCAGCTATCTAAACCGGAATGCATCATACATGCCTTCACATCACTTCACTGACGAGAAATACCATACAAGCCGACTAACAAACGTGTCTCCAACTCAGCAACTTAATGGAACTCTATTCCAAATGATCTCAAAAAGAGCCCATCATGAGCCAACACTGACTCTCCAATTGACTGGCTCTCTCCAGCCCACATGTCTTCGAGACGGTCCAACTAAATCTGAGTAGAGTACACCAAACATCATCATCGGCTTCAACAAACTGGATGCACACCTCTTTATGCAAGCTTGACTATCTTCATGCCAGAAGATTAGACGTTCATTAAGATCACAACACTTCACCTCTACGTGAAGTCCAACTCTTCACCTCTACGTGAAGTCCAAACAGCTTCTCGAGAACCTAAACACACCAAATAGCTTCATAGGGTTGCATCACTAAGTGGATGCGCCTTTACGGCTGCCTATGTACCTTGCCCAAGGGATCAAGCCAACCGTAGTTCATTAAAATGAGCTCTATCAAGCTCAAACACTTGTGACTAAATCTTTAGTAGCGAACCAACCTGGCTGAGTTATATGAACCTCCTCACTATCGTCATGGAGAACAACGGCCTTCAGCTTGAGTTTGTCGCGGTCACAAATTTGAGATTCATGCTTCTTCATGCACTTTCGTGATCTATCTTAGTTCCAATGGCTACAAATAATTCGACATTCTCATCAATGTCGTCAACCTGTTCAACATCAAAACTGGCTACATGATCTTCACTGGTGTCACCTCTAGTGAAGTACTCACTGATACGAACCAACTGGAGATGGTGGAGTATCATCAACCTCCACCCGCTACGATACTTCCTTGGTCTTCGTTCTCTCCACCTGCTGAGAGATAGTAGACTTCAATACTGAAGTCTCATCAAAATTGATATGCTGACTCAACATGATCTTCTTATTTTCGGGGTCCCATAACCTGTAGCCTTTCATATTTCTTTTGATACCTAAAAACACAAACTTCTTTGCTCTCGGATTCACCTTGCCATCTTAACACTAAGTAGGCCGGACTTCTAAATCCCCGCAGCAAACCATGATCTTGAGCAGCTTTCTCAGACCAAACTTCTAGTAGAGTTTTTCCTCCTATCACAGTCGATGACAATCTATTTATGAGATGGCTAGCATACACAATCGCCTC
>JAVJIF010006853.1:0-159239 GCA_038442645.1 Agave tequilana | reverse complement strand
AGCATGCACATGAGAATGAGTGTGATCATGATGTGCAAAGTGTGCATATGTATGCCGTGAGTGATGTGCAAGAATATGAGGAGCTTGTTTCTTTTGAAACAAGGTTTCCATTTAGAATGGTTGAATGCACAGTTGCTCAAAGTTAAGTTCAAACAATTTATTATATTTTTCAAAAATTGAATCTCATTTTTATCAACGGTGGCATGAAGAGCATGGTAAGAATGAGAATCAACAACCCTTTTCTTTTTAGAAATATTTCTTTTTCTTTTGAAATAATTTTTCTTTTTAAAGAGCTATTTTCTTTCAAAGCAATTTCTTTTTCTTTTTCCACCAAATTAATTTTATTTTTCAAGAAATTATTTCCTTCACAAAGATCATTTAATTTAGAAGACAAGAAAATATTTTCCTTTTTCAAAAATTCATTTTCTTTTGAAAAACATACAAATTTATTTTAAAAGTCTTTTTCTTTTAAAATGGAATCATATTTATTTTTCAATTTCTTATTATCCTTTTAAGCAAATCATATTTTTCAAGAAGTTATTGACAAAATGAAGCAAGCTCATCATAAGACATGTCAACATCCTCATCAAGCTCGGATTCAGAATTTACCTTAAGGGGGTTGTCCTCTTGGACCATGTAGCATAATTGGAAGCATCACTTCCATCATCTGAGTCACTCCCCGCATAGTATTGCTTTTGTTCGCCAAGGGAGATTAAAGTGTTCCATACTACAAAAGCCGAATCAAAGTTAGAAACCCTACATAAATAATCATCATTTAGGGTTAACTTTAAAGCATGGATGGCTTTTGATTTAGCCTCTAGATATTTGTCATTTAAATAATATGAATTTTTAATTGTGGCAAGATAAACATGAAGGCCTAGGGCTTTGAGGTACATTGACATCTTAATTTTTCAAGTTTGGATGTTAAGAATATCAAACATAGGAGGTGTTATGAAATTCATGTGTGTGTAAACAAATATTGTGATTAGCTATAAATGAGTATCTTTAACTCAAGGTTGTTAAACCCAAATAAAGAGCACCAAGCTCTGATACCAATTGAAATCACCTAGAGGAGGTGAATAGGTGACTAGCTAATCTAATGATGAATTAATGCGGAATTAAAACTATTTAAGCAAACTAAAAACTATTAAGTTAAACACACCAAGTATAACACAAGAGTGTAGCCGAATTCCCGGTAAAGGGCTCTGGACTATCTCCCCAAGATTTCTCGAGATAAGAGTTGAGGTGCCACTATGGCTCTCTTGGTTAAACACAAGTGGGAGCAAACAATCCCAAACATATAGCAATTTAAGCACAAGATATATCAAGCATATAAAGAGATAAGTAATGTAAGCATGCAAGATATAAACACAAGTGAGAGATAAAGAGAGAGCAATCGTAAACACGGGAGATTTGTTTCGAGCTTCGAGCACCCTTGCTCTACGTCTCTGCCTTCAACACTATGAAGGATTTCCATTAGAATCGATCCCACCGGATCACTCGGTGCCACAACACCTACAACGAGTTCACACTAGAACTCCTTGGACTCACTAGTCCCTCTCTTGTTCCACAAGAACAACACACGCAAGCACACTAGCTTGCCAAGGCCGCACCTCTACACCGAGCTCTCACAAGAACTTGAAACAACACGAACCCACCAGTTCGCCTCTTCAAATACAAGATGAAACACTTTGGTGATCTCAACACTTTGATCACCTAAAAACATTCTCACAACAAAGATCCCGAGAGGATTGATATAGCAATGGATAGCTCAAGTATGTGTGAGAAAACAAGATAGAATGGTGGAGGAAAAACTCAAGAAATCTCTTTTCAAAACACTCTTGAAAAACTCTCCTTTTGATGTGGAAGTTTTGGCTCTAAAACAAGTGGAGATTAACATTTAGAAAGGTAGGAAAAACTAGCTTGAAAACCTACTTAAAATCTTATGGAAACAGTCCAAGGGAACCCCAATTTATAGGCTCCCAATATATGGCCGTTGGAGGCCAACTTAGCAGGAAATCCTGCTGTCGGTCAACCGCCTGGTCCGTTGTTCCACCGGTCGACCGCTCGATCGACCGAGGCCTGGATTCAGAGAGCAGAGCTCTCTGCCAGTCGACCGCCCGGTCGACCGAGGCCAGATCCAGAGAGCAGAGCTCTCTGGCGGTCGACCGGGTCGGTCGATCGGCCCTCCAGCCAAACTAGCTATGCACGTTTATGCACATTGGTCGATCAGACCGGTCGACCGATCGTCCGGTCGACTGACAGAAGGCCTGGTCACACATTTTAGGGATTAAAACTTGGTCTTTTTATCTTTAATATAATCCCATAAATTCTCATAAATACTACAAAAATAAGTTCAATGATATACTTTGATATACAAATATATTTGACTAAAAATCAAAACATATTACAAACATTTTGAACTATTTTTGTGGTATAAAAATTTTGACTTTAAACAAAAATCTGTATTTTTCAAAAACTATCTCCAAATTGAAAAATGATTTTTTCAAAACTTCTCCAACTATAAAAATAAGATATTTTAAACGCTTTTGAAGCTTAGTGTGTATGGATATGATCCACTACACATATATGAAGAAATATCTATGTTTTTGACAATAAGCTCTAAAATTAGTTTTGATAAAAGAGAAGTATACTTTGAATCTTAAAAATCAAAACAGTATTTTCTAAAACACATATAAATTTTGTGTGTGTATATGTACTTGAGAATTCCACCAACTAATCTATCCTTTATATTTTATCTAAAACAAAATCTTGAACTTACAAAACCCGACATAAGTCTTTTGAAAAACTTCTCTTGAAAATCTTTTTCTCCTTCTTGACTTGGTCCAAACCTTTGATCCATGAGCCAGACTCCTCTTGAGTACTTGATGTGATCTTGATCTGCGAGCTCTTGAATCAACACGTGCTAGCTTCAAAACTTGACTTTGAATCCTTTTGTTGAAGCTAAATACCTACTAAGATCTTGATCAAATATCTGAGACTAATTAAATACAAGATCATTAGTACTATAACAACATGATTTAATCATCATCAAAACTAGAGCGATGGGCCAACAAACTTCACTTCCATTATTGTTAGTATAAGTTCTGAACAAGTAAGTACTGTATTATTGGGTCACGTCGTTTCAGAAAGAAGTGATCTCCGCCGATTGTAGCAAATTTCGAGCAATTAAAGTTTGGCCGGTTTCAAAGTCAGTTCATTCATATTATACAGTATAAGTCAGTCTCCAGAAGTTCTGGCAGATAATCATATGGGAAAGATAGTTCAGTTACACGGTATTTCATTTATTATTATGTCGAACAGAGACACAGGATTCAGATTGCCGTTTCATTAAAGTTTTTAGAGAAGTCTAGGGGTTCTTCTTATATTCAACTTATCTTATCATTCTTAAACAAATCGAGCAGTCCAATCGGACGATTCAGAATCTTAATTATCTTCTTCTAGAAGAATTTTTATTAACAGTTATCAGGTCTGTATTGTTATGGCACCATCCATAGAATTATAAGGCAGGAAGTGCAGGAGATGTCTAGGTCCAGAGTTATTAGTCAATCGGCTATGAGCATTACCCCTAGTTAGTCAAATCTTAATTGGTATAATTCTCGTTCCTGTCTTTCCGGTGTTCATCTTTCCCCTTATAGAAATTTCGAGGACAAATTTTTTGTAAGGTGGGTAGAATATAACACCAAGTTCCCAGAATACGTACTTAGTTACATATTCAGATTCTCGATCATATTTTTGATTTACTTCCTATATTTGTTTTTGTTTCATGAATATTTATGCGATCATTTTGCATTGGATCTGGTTTCGTGAACTCGGAGTCAGCCTTACTCTGCACAAAGGACCCGATCCTAGTGTATTACTCGATTTGATCTTTTTTATAGTCAAAATTGACAAATTTTAGTTTCAAACATCATTTTCTAATATTTTAAATTTTTCATAATTTTTTGGAATTTTTCAGAATTTAATTGCAAAATCTTTAAAACTAGTATCGACCAGTGCCGCCGATCGATTCTCGAATTTTTAATTTATAGACGGAGATGAATTTATAAAAATTGCTTTTACATTATTTCTCAAGATCATATTTTCTATCTTAACATATTTTTAGAGATTTTTCTGAGTTTATAAAAATTCCGCCGGATTTGGTGTCGGCTAGTATCGCAGGTTGATTCGAAGATTTTTAGTTTACGATCAGAGTTTTTTGAATTCTTCTTTTGCATTGCTTCTTAGAATCACATTTCCTCCTTTAATGCATTTTTGAGATTTTTTTAAATTTATCAAAATTTGGCCGGATTTGGTGTCGACCGATATCGCTGGAACTTTCAGGAATTTATTTTGAAAATAGGATTTAATTTTCAAAAATTAATTTCATATTATTCCTCAGGGTGATGTTTTCTATCTCTGGGTATTTTTGGGAATTTTTCTGGAAGAGTTGATATTTTCTGATATTATTATAATATTATTATTTTGGAATATTCACATTTCTTTCTTTCTTTCTTTCTTTTCCTTTCCCCCTCCCCCCACAATCACCACCTACTGACCCACTCCCCTTCATTAACTCCTCATCCCCTCCATCACTCCCTTTCACTCACTCATTTTCCTTTTCCTTTCTTTTTCCTTCTCCCTTTTTTCTTTTCTTTTTCTCCTTCATTTCTTTCTTCTTCCACTGGCGCTAGCGATGCCCTCCTCCTCCTCTTCCTCCCTCTGAAATTCTCCCCCTCTCTCCTCTATTTTTCTTCCTCTATCTAAATCTAACTCTCTCTCTCCCAATTTCACTCTCCCTCACATCTTTCTCTAATTCTTACCCTCTTTTCCTTACTCTCCACTTCAACCAGCCGCCACCACTGCACTCATGGGCCCGCCTCCCCCCGCCAGTGAACTCTCGTCTGACGATAACCCCAAGCACCACCATCTCCTCCTTTCTCCATCATCTCTATCTTCACCATCTTCCTCCTTCTTCAAGAAAACCACCACCATTCCTCATCTTCTTCTTCTATCCACCACTACCATCAGCACTCCCACCACCTCAAGCCACCCCCAATAACACCTTCATCATCTCCAACCTCCTCCCTCTTCAATTTCATTATCAACACCCAATTTTTTTCATCCCCACCACCATGTCCCTCATCACCACCAAGATCCTTCTTCACCACCACAACAACCACCCCTTCACCTCCCCTTCTCCTCCTTGGGGTGGCCGGCGGCCACCCCCCGGCCAGCTCGGCCACGGCGGCTGGCGCCGCCCTTGCGCCGCCACGCCCTGTGTGTGAGCAGCAGGTAGTAGCCCCCACACTTTCAGATCCCTCTCTTTTGTTCCTCTCTCTTATCTGCCTCTCTCCTTCTAATTCTGTTTCTTTCTCTCTCTTTCTCTCTCTATCTCTCTCTAGAACTCCTTCTCTCTAGCTCTCTCTAGAAATCTTTCCTCTCTAGAACTCTTCTCTCTATCTCTCTCTAGAACTCTTTCTCTCTCTAATTTCTCTCTTATAAGATATTATATATATATTTTAATATATTGGTGCACTTGCTCGAGTTTCTGAGATTCCAGATTTACGGCAATTTTTTGAAGTTTTTTTAGGCGAGTTTCCTGTTCTCACTTTGGGTTTCCCTGCTTCGAGGGTCGACTTGTAATTTATTTTGTATTCAATTGCATTTGTATTCGTATTATGTATTGGGATGTGCCCTTATATTTGTATGTGTTCGAGTGCCCAGGATTGCACATATATTATACCTGTGATGAATGTTTATACTAGGGTAGTTTATTTTTTGCATATTTCCTGCAAAATATTCTTTTACTGCTTTATATCATGCGTGGCTGACCCTTCATGGTCGTTTGGTCTTTGGGCTCTCTACTCAGCCTTCAGGCTCTACACTCAGCCTCCGATCTTTACCACTCTACGGTAGTCTAGTCATTATCATGTTTATATGTGTGCTTGCGTGGTACTAACATCTCCTGCAGGTACTCTACCCAGCCTCGGGCTTTTTATACCCAGCCTTCGGGTTGCATTTAGCCTCCGGGCTCTCATGCTCTGCCTGGTAGGTGAGCCTAGCGCTCAGCCTTTACCGCTAACTCCGTCCAAGTGTAGTTACACCGTGAGTGATTGCTGTACGTTATTGTGGCTTCGCCATGAGCGATAACTACACCGGGCGTGATAGCGTTTAGCGCTATGCGTTAGCCTTGCTCCAGCTTGTCTAGCTCCACTTGGTTGCTCGCTTGTTTGCTTGCTGACCTTATTTTTGTCTTACTCAGCCTCCGGCTTTCATCACTTTACGATGGATTAGTTATCACTTGTTATATATGTGTGTTGGAACTAACACCTCTGCAGGTACCTACTCTGCCTTCGAGCTTTTTAGCCTATCGGCTTTTCACCCACTTTCTCGAAAGGGAACTGCTTTCAGACTGTCAGATCTTTTAGCTACGCTTGGTAGGTAGATCTAGCGCTCAGTGCTTTATCGCTGACCCGTTCGAGTGTAGTTATACCGTGAGCGCGGCTTCACCGCACGCAGTAGAATAGCGTTCATCCACTTGCTCTGTCTTATGCGTTTAGCCGTGCCAGAGCAGTAACCATGCCGAACGTGATGACGTTTAGTGTGTACATTAACTTCGATTTAGCTTGCTTAGCTTCGCTTGGATGTACGCTTGCTTGCATGTCCACTTGTCTACTTGTTAATTCAACTATTATTCTTTCCATGATGGTTGTGAAGAGTTTGAAACATGTATTTATACCGCCTTCCAAAACTGCCTCATTTTCCTGTATTTATACCGATCCCTGTATCGGTACTATTTTCTTGTATTCGTATCGATCATCTGTATCGATACTGTTTTCCTATTTAGTAATATCTACTATTCTTACCACTTGACATGCTATTACTTGACACCTGACTCCTGCTTGTTATCACCTGATACCTATTTGATATTACTTATCACCTGCCATGACTGATACTTGACTTATAATTATCATAATATGAGAATGATAACCTGATATCTTGATATATCTTGATATATATACACACACACCCCCAGTACAATCTGTACTCTTGATACCCCTGTACTCCTGACATTCCTGACATGCTCATGCTCATTCCCGTATAGTGATAATTATCTAATAAACTATAAAAAGGACAACTTACATCAGGTAAGGAGAAACTGATAGACTTCAAGTGGTGAATATGTTTACAATGATATTAGGTATGTTCTGCAACTCCAACTTTTGGATCTACCGAGGGCCTCTAGGTGTCCGAGGGAAGCGCTGACTCCCTACCTCCTGTTATATTCATGAATGGGCATAATATAAGACCCACCTCCTGTTTGTCTAGCGGCAGGTTCCAGGTCAGCTCTAGAACATCCTGGGTCATGATCCCCATTATGCACGGGACCTACTGTAAACATAACCCATTGTTTCATATTCAGTTTCTAATAACAACCTTGGCTTACTCATATATAGATGTATGTGTGTTGGAAAGTTAGGGCACATACTTAGATATATAGGTAGGATGAGTAATAATAATAAGATGCTAATTAATAATTATTGTGTTGTTTTGCAATTCGAGTTGTATACATTCAGATTTCGATAACATGAGATATACGGTAAATAAATAAGGGTTTCATATTTGGATTATTCCTTCGATGTACCTATCTCATGAAGCCCTAATCTGGGTTGTACTACTAGTTTTGTCGTATTTGCTTTCATCGAGGTTTAATTCATATTTCTGATTTTTTTATTATTATATTATATATTCTGATCTTACCACCTGCGTACTACTCTACAGATCTCCTGTTGTTACTATATTGTACACAATCTATCTTTTGCCTGATATTACACTTGAATTACTGTGCCTAATCTCTTGACTTGCTTATTTTTAATCTTATATGGATTCTTTAGTTACCGTATAATCACTGCTTCCTGATGATTCATACTATTCTCTTTAGTTGTTATTGTGGTCAGCTCGGGTTGTGCGTACTCAGTTAATGGAGACATGACGTAGATGATATATAGATGAGGTTTTCTTATTTGGGTTATCCCCTCGAGGTATCAATCTCATAAATCTATCTACTAAGCCCATACAACTGGTTTTGTCACTTATGTACATCTCATCACTTGATGCCTCTTTCATATTCAGGTGTGTATACTCACTACACAGTTTCAATGCTTGCTTTTGATTCAGATTTATTGATACATGTGTACTTATCCCTGCATACCACTTGGCATTCACCACACCACTCATTGGAGAGTTTCTGATTCCCCTGGACCTGCATGTTTAGATCCCAGAGCTTGGAGCTTGTGGATTCTTTCGGTTGCTGATCAGAGAGCGCATCGGAAGAATGGATCTTCGGCAGACCGTCTGGAGCCCCATCCTTCAACACCCTGTGCTCGTCTCTTGAGTTTTCTTTCGTAACTCTGAGCCCCATCCTTCCAGGGCCCCCTGCTCGTCTCTCGAGTTTTCTTTCATGACTCACGAGCCTCTTTTATATTGTTCATACTTGTATATCTCTTTGTATTCTCGCATTTGTGCCTATCGGTGATATAATATTCTAGCAATATTGTGTCAAATTCTGTGATAACTTTGTCATTGTACTCATATGTTAGAATGTATAATGCACTACGTGCTTTCGTACTCTGATTCTTGCCTGTACTGATGCTTAGCGTATATATGTGAGGGTATTTTTGACCTACGTACATACATCATAGTAACGTCTCTGTACTTGTGGGATCAGGGCGTTACAATTAGTAAACATAAATAGTAAACATAGAATCAGTACTAAATCGAAAAATAAGCAATTCAGAAGATTAAATACAGTAACATAGATATAATATCTTGGAAGAGACAAGTAGTATATATGATATACACTTAATAATAACCAGTATCGTTTGTTATTTTAGTCATTCCTTGCCAATGTCCCATACCACTAACTATTCACACCGGAATTCCTACTTCAGCAGGACTTATCTCATTCACGATACACGGTATCATTACCTTAACAAGGAGTGATTAAATAAACATATTTCTGATATTATCATTGTATATAAAGTAGGAAGTTAGTCAAGGAAGTACAGTCCGGTAAACAAGAATATAAGAAGTAATTACTATAGCACAAAAATAATATACAAGTGACGAGAAAGATAACTTAATTATACAATAATAACAATCAGTGTCACATGTTATTTTAATCATTTTTTCTCTATCCCATACACTGGTAGTTCATACCGGAGTCCGTACTCTAGCAGAACTCGATTCGAACTCTGATATACGGATACCATTATTCAGATGAGGCAGTGTCCAATAACACCTGCTCCTGAGATTTTATTGTTTGGCAATTAAGTTATACCTTGTGAAGGGTAATGTGATAGTCACAAGTCTTTCAAGTAGATTATAACAAGTTCAGTAATAAGAGACCAGGGATAATCCAGTAATAAGAGTATCAGGAATTAATTACAGTAGCATAGGAACAGTATTACACAAGTAGCGAGCAAGATATATTAATTATATAGTAGCAATAATAATATTCAATATTAAATGTTATTTTAATCATTCTCTTTTCAGTGTCTCGTACAACTTGTAGTCCAGTCCATACTAGAGTTTCTACTCTAGCAGAACTCATCCGAACTTTGATATATGGTGTTCGGTCGAAAAAATGCGAAATAAAATTTCTTTGAGTGGATGAAATATTACAATGAAATAATTTTGATTACAAAAGAGGGGAGAATATCTAGATCTCCCCTTTGTTTAAGGCTGGGTTCTTGATGTAGTGATGGAAAGTGATTCTTGTTCTCTGTTGATCGACTGAACGACAAGCTTCTCTCCGGGGTGCTCTCAAAAAGCAATCAGAAAGGAACTCTATTTTTAACATACTAAGTGTTTAGAGTCCACCGATTTCTCCTTTTCTTTCTCTGTGAACCTCTGTGGTTGAAAAGAAGGAAGCTTTTAACTTGAGAATTCTTAGCTCCAAATCTCAGAAAAAAGCCTCATCCCTCATAGCTCTTGAGGCTATTTATAGGTGGTCCTAGGGGTATAATTGTCCCTAGAATCCCGTCATAATGAGGATTAACTCCGCCATTATGTGGGGAGTTAATTGACCAAATAATATGGTCAGTTGCAACAAAAATGTGGGTCTCGAGCTAGACGCGGACCTCGCGCTGTTATGTAGACGTGACGCTCGCAGTCTTCTCATGGCCGCGTTATAGTTTAAAACACGAAGCTCACAGGCACGTGTTGAAATTGAGACGCAAAATTGCTCAGACTCGCGTTTGAAGTAAGACACTGAGTTGCTCAGTCCCGCGTTCGCAGAGTTCCTCTGACCCGCCTTTGCCCATGGACGCAAGGTTCGCGTTTTAGTTGAAACACGATCTTCCCATTGAAGTGAAACCGTGTATGAGGACTTGTCTCTAATGATTTTTAGACATCTTATAGAACCTCCTCCAAAGTTTTCAAAACTCCGTGGTTGACTGGGACAGATTTCAGAATACTTTAGACTTCAATTTAATTTCGGGCTCCCCGCGTTTGGACTGGCAATCTTTTGAGATGCCCTGAGCTTACTCCTATCTGGATTCTAGTCTTCATGAGTGTACTATTAAACTACTTGAGGTCTCTAGGAAGATCCTCACGACTGTCTTAGAAACTCAGTCTAGCACTTGTATGAGCTCTGAATTGTTTGTTGATGTACTATTGAACCGGTAGAGTTATCGATTACTTTTGCCAATATGCTGTTGAACTGATTGCAGAAGCAGGGACATACTCTTTATATGTGAGAGAATACAGCCTTTGTTGATAAAGACGCGAGTCTCATCTGTTGAAGATGCGACTATTATCTTATCTTTGAAATGCGTGGATCGTATGTTGGGTGCGATTCTCGTGAAACGCGGAGGTTGCATTGACGCTTCTGGATGAGAGCCTCGTTTGCTTGAAATGTGAAGGTCACATTGGATCATTCTGGACCCGAATGTCATCCGAAAGGCGGGTCTCCTCTTCTTTTGTAACACTCCATCTTATTAAATAATAAAGTGTTTGTATCATTTTTACCATTTTGATATGAATAATAAAAGTGAATATTTTGCTTTCATCTCATCTTTATTTTCTTTTTGTGTTTGAAAATCAGATGAACTAGAGTGATGGATTTGGTTGCTAAAGGTGATGATTAACATAGCAACTCGAAGTTCAATAATTATGTTAGAAAATTTGAGAAGGTTACTTTCAGAGGTGTAATGTTAACTTGATAGGAGTTGAATTCTTGATTTTATCTAATTTTGTGGACTTGCAATTCTATTGATGAGAATAACAAGTAGAGTTTGATCCACTGAGAATTTATGAAAATTTTACCATCAGAAGTATAATGTTAACATGATGGGTTTGAATTTGCAGTTTGAGCAAACTGAATTGTCAGAAATGTGATATTAACTTAACAAAGATGCATGCTAGATGTATGATATTATCTTAGCATCAAGAAGATCTCGTTTTCATTAAGAAAACAGAGAAAATCACGGTCATACGTTTAGTGTTAACTTGACAGCAGGAGAAATGCTAGAGGTGTGATAATAATTTAGCATCGGACATCTCAGTTTCGATGAGAAAGCTCGAGAAAAGATCATTATCATAGGTGTAGTATATAACTTAACAATGAAATGGATGCTAGAGGTGTGATATTTAACTTAGCATCGAACGTCTCATTTCATTAGAAAAATTGAGAGAATCACTATCATAGGTCTAATTTTAACTTAACAGGAATTTATATTGCGATATGAGCAATTTTGGTCAGAGGTGTGATATTAACTTGACCGAGAATTTTACGATTTGAGCAATTTAGTGGACATGTCATTCTATTGAAGAGAATTGATAAGTTGAAATTTTATCCGTTAGGAAAATTGAGTGAAGTCACTGTTAAAGTATAATGTTAACCTAACAGTGGAATATGCCAGAGGTATAATGTTAACATGACAGGTTCGTTATATGATTATTTTGCTAGGAAAATAATTACAGCTTTTTGCAGTCCTACCATTCCATGGACGGGTAAGGGATTTTGGAGGGAAAAGTGAGATCGGGTCCCTTAGGATTTTTAGCAAACCTCAGCTGTTAATGGATTTAGTATGCTTTTACTAACTACCGTTTGAGTTGGACTAGCCATCATTATGATGAGTTGTCGTTCTTTAGGCTTAAAAGTCAACTGTTTCCTCTATCTTTTAGCCATCGGAGGCGTTGAATGAGCGTAGTGTATCTCTTGGGTTTTCACTGCATAGATGAGTTAGGGATCACAGAGGTGGATATGAATTATGCGGGGATTTTGTCCGGAGATTAACCTTCCTCGTGGAGTCTTCTTTGATTCTCATTTTGTTATTACACTTTGATATGAATGTGAAAATAATGGGAAGGTTCTTCTTTAATGAGTTTGACTTGATAAGTCATAAGATAAACTCATTCAAGTCCACTATCTGAGTATTCGGATGCCTTGTCATTGGGTCATGCTTCGATCAATCGAGCAGGAGAAGGAAGGCATGTCACCATTACATACGAAAAAATCAAGCTAGATAAGCCATCCTTCTGGATCGAGAAGAATGATAAAAAAAGAAGAGTACCTAAAACTGTTGCTTAGGCATGCTCAACTTCAAAATATGACCTATTCTTCGTTGAAGATGGGTTCATATCTATATACTAGAGAAAAGTGACAGGGCTAGCAATTTGACATTATGTCTTTATCTTTTCTTCAATGTTTACATCATGAATGTTCGGTCGGCTCGGTGTCGATCGACCGTGACGTGATTCGTCGAAGGAGGAAGCTTTTCTATGGCATTCTCCCAAACATCTTGGATCTTAAACCCTAATCCATCTGATTAATCAGGGTGAAGCTTTGATCAGAGGTTTAATATTAACTTGATCATGAGAAGAGTGATTAAGCTAAAACTAAAGTTTCTAACTTTATTTTTGCTTCAATGTTGACATCATGCATCATAATGTCAGAATGTTCGGTCGGCTCGGTGTTGGTCGACCGTGATGTGATTCGTTGGAGGAAACTCTTCTTTGGCGCTCTCCAGACATCTTGGATCTCAAACCCTAATCCATCTAATTGATCAGGGTAAAGCTTCGATCAGAGGTGTAGTATTAACCTGATCATGAGAAGAGTGACAAAGCTAAAATCAGAGTTTTCAACTTTGTCATTGCTTCAATGTTGACAACATGCATCACAATGTCAGCAATGTTCGGTTGGCTCGGTATCGATCGACTGTGATATAATCCGTTGAATGAGGAAGCTCTTCTTTGACGCTCTCCCAGACATCTTGGATCTCAAACCCTAATCCATCTGATTGATCAGAATAAAGCTTCAATCAGAGGTGTAGTGTTAACCTAATCATGAGAAGTGTCCCTTTAAGGATAGTACTTGTAATATCTCTAGTTAATAATACTGTATTTTTTTCTAAGTATTTACTTTGATTTATTTATTTTTTATTTATTATTATAAATTAACTTGATTTACAACTTATTTTTATTATCAAATACAGAAATTATTTTAGACTATTAAATAATAATTTGGCTTTATATTTACTATTATTATTCATTAACATTTCTACTGCTAATCATTATAATTATTATTTCTATTAGCTGTTGTTATTAGTAGTAGTTATTTCCATTATTATTATTTCATTGTGATTATTATTTATTTTTAATATTATTAGTATTATTATTACTAATTATATTATTAGTAGTTATTATTATTTATTATTATTATTAGTGTTATTATTATTGTTGTTATTGTTATTATTATTATTGTGGTTATTATGTGTTATTATATATTATTATTTTTTATATTAACATTCTTATTATTGTTTTCTATTTTCTTATTCCTAAACCCATACCCATTATCTATTGATACAAATTCCCTAACTCTATACCCAATCCCATTACCCATTACCCATTAGCCAATAATCCATACCCATTAGTTCAAACCTATACCCATTAGCCCATCCTACCAAGCCCACATTATTAGTATCATGCCTATAACTTTTTAACCCTTAACCCAATAACCCACTGCCCACTATAATCCTATATATAATCTCCTAACCTAAACCCTAGTCCCCCTCCTAACCCTTCATCTCCTTCTTCTATGCACTGCCGCCACCCATGGCTGGCTGCTCCACTCCATCGCAGGCTATCCACCTTGCTCCGACCACCGCAGAGCACATCTCCAAGCCACCACAGCCAAGCCGAGCTCTGCCAGAGCCGTCCAGCATCTCTGTCATGATCCACCCCCACGGCTCCGAATACCACCTCCACCCTCTCCTCCATGACGCACACCCCTCTACAGCCACACCTCATGCCCTGCCGTGTCCAGCCAGCCCATTGGACGAACATTACCCGGCCAAGATCAACCCCTAACTACTCACCACGGTAACCTCCACCACCGCACCGCCTGAGCCTTGCCATCCATGCCACTGTGCATCTCCTCCACCATGGGCATGCCCACACTCCTCCCTCATGGCTGCTCATAGCCCTCAGATCTAAGCCAGCACACCCTGGCTGATCTCTCCATGGACCCCCAACTCCTCTCCTCACCTCAGATCCTCTGTAACATCCATGCCAACTGGAGCTGCAGCACCCACCCCTTCCTTCTCCATAACCCTTGCACACCCATCCACCAAGACCTCAACCAGCACTTACCTAACTGGTCGTGACTCCCCATGATGAGCCCCAAGCACCTCCCACTTATCTGACCATCCTCCACTAGGGAGCGCGAGCACAACCCATGCATGTTGTCGTCCACTCACCAGAGTGCCAGCAAGCCACAGATCTCCTCCGCGAGACTCGTCGAAGCTCTGACATCGATGGTCGTGCTTTCCCCTCTCTGAACTTCAGGTTATTCTTTGTCTCTCTCTCTCTCCCCCCTCTCTCTCTTTCATTATGTGTTTTATTTGTGTGTGTTATTTGTGTGTTTGTATGTATATAGATGTGTGTGAGTGAGTGAGTTAATGTGTGTTTCAATTGCCCCCGCATGTGCTTCTATCTGTGTATGTGTGTGTGTATGTGTGTGTTTTGTGATTGAGTATTTATGTGTGTATGTAATGTACATGTGGTTTTATATTATATAATTGTGTGTGGGAGTGTGTGGGAATGTATAAATAATGTGTATGCAGGTGTGGGAATGTGTATACATGTGCATGTATGTGTATACTCACATAAATGTATGTGTATGCGTGTATATATTTGTACATATGGGTGTGTACACGTGTATTTATGTGTACGTGAGTCTATGTGTGTTTGTTGTGTATTATAGCGATGCAGATCTGATTGCACAATCTGAGCCAGTAACAGAAGACCCAGACCTGATCTGGATTAGTGTTCGTTGAGTGTTGATACGCCAGGCGATTCGAAGACCAACTTACGAGATTATTCAGAGGTTCGTACCGGTTCGTGCAATGTAGACCAGGCAGCGATTCAGACCAAAAATATTATCATTTCATGTCAGTGTTTGTTCTTATGTTATTTCTTTATTTACTGTTGACAGTAGGCGTTTATATGTTACTCGTATCATTTCATGTGAATAATTGATATATTTTATCAGTATGATTACCTGTATCACTTCATGAGACATCAATGAGCATTCACCTTATTTATGTAGTTGATATGAATGATTAGCAGCATCATTTCATATGTTAGTAATTCATCACTATGGGCTCGGGCCTAGTATTGATACATCTTAGACAGTGATTTGATTCGATCTATTAATTAGTTGGCCTAGTTCATATTTGAGGATAGATTCATATTTTATGTGGAGTACTTATCAATTTTGATATTCTTGTATCTGATGATAAGTTAGATGGGCATTCATTGTATTCTTGCTTTGTTTTGTACAGAGACTTATTCAGAGTTGGAGTTGTTATTAGATTTATGTTCTATTTATTGGATTATGATAAGCATTTAGATGGAATTGATATGGCTAGATTTATAGTTGTGAGTATTTGAGATTTATTTACTGATCATATCGTTCGAGTATAGATAATATTTTGTTGATGTTGAGTATCAGAAGTAGACATTTATAGATTTCATGTTGTTGAGGATGTTCCCTTATTTCAGTTATGATTTCAGTATTTATTGATTGAAACTGATCTCAAGGATATTCAATGGTTTACTTTATGATTAGTTCCTAGTTATTACAGTTATTTAGTTATCGAGATAGAGTTATTGTGTTAGTGATCTAGTTGATATTGGTGATCTCGTACTTCAGAGTTTATAGTAGTTGTCCGATATTGGTATCAGTTATCAGTGATTAGTGCATCGTTGTGATTAGTGACTGTATATCTCCAGTATTTTATTTCAGATGTCAGTTATAAGTTGTAACGTCCCGATCCAGCAGGTACAAAGATGTTACTACGACGTATATATGTGGGTCAGAAATACCCTCACATATATGCGCTAAGCATCAGTACAGGAAATAATTAAAGTTCAAAAATACGTGGTGCATTATACATTCTAACATATGAGTACATTACAAGGTTATCACAGGATGTGAAATAATATTACAAGAATATTACATCACCTGATAGGCACAAATGTGAGAATACAAGAGATATACAATCATAAAATGTACAAATGAGGGCTCAAAATCATAACAGAAAAACTCTAGAACCGAGCAAGGGGGCCGGAAAGATAGGGCTCTGGACGGACCGCCGATGATCCACGCTACCGTTGTGCATCTCTAATCAGCAACTGGAAGAATTCACAAGCTCCAAGATTTGAGATCTGGACATGAGGATCCAGGGGAGTCTGAACTCCCCAAGGAGTGGTGATGCAAATGCAAGATGGCGTGCAAAGATAAGCACACGTGTATCGATAAATCTCAATCATAATCATGCATTGAAAACCGTGTCATGAGCATAGGCATACAGAAGCAAGTAGAGAAATAGTAAGTGATACAAAGTAGGGAATACGCATGGTATAATAAGACAAGAGCAAGAGATTGGTGAAATAGTATACAAGTGGTAAGGCAGGATGTAAGCACCTATAATATAATAATAATCATAAAACCAGAAATTTGATGTAAAACCCGATGAAAGCATACAACTAATTATTAGTTGGCATCTTTTATTATTATTACTATCACTCATCCTACCCAGATGTCTAGATATGTGAACTAGCGTCCCAGCACACATATATCCACATCTGAGTAAAGCAAGGTTATTACTGGAACCAACAGGGATATCAACGAATAATATTTATAGTGGGTTCCGTGCATACCTGGGACCACGACCCAGGATGTTCCGTTGCTATTGTACGGAACCTAGCATAAGGTGTTTAGGAGGGTCTTATGGGATGCTCTTTTCAAGATGGTACCAAGAAGGAGGGAGCCAGCACTCCCCTCGGTCACCTGGAGGCCCTCAGGATGAACCGAAAGATTTAGTTGCACAATATACCTAATACCACTGTAAACACGAACATATATTGATATCCATAAGTTCTCCTAACCCGATGTAAGTTTTTCCTTTTTATAGTTTATTAGATAATTATCAGATTTTGGAAATGAGTAGGAACAAGTCAAGAGTATCAAGAGTACAGGTGCATTAGGAGTACTGTTTGTACTGAAATATATCAAGATGTAAACAAGATGTCATGGCATCATTTTCGTTATCATAATAATTATATGAGTCAGGTATATCCTGTCGGATGTCAGGTGATTGCATGACAGGACGGTGATATCAGGTAGGTGAAAAGTGATAGCATAGTAAGAGATAACACATCAAGTAAAAGCAATGTCAAGCGATACAAGAAAACAGTATCGATATAAGAGATTGGTACGAAGACCGAAAAATCATGCAGCTTCAAAAAAACAGTATAAATAAAATTTCAAACTCTTCACAACCAGTAAGAGAAGAAAAGATAAACTGACGAGCATGTAATTAGCAAATAAGCGGAACATCCAAGCGGAGCTAAGCAAGCTGGAGGTAGGACGACAAACAGTATTTAAAACTAGAGCACCTGACAGAGCTACTGGAATGACTCGGCTTAGAAGGCGAGTTCAAAATCTGGCATAGAATCGCCTAAACGAATCTAGTCGTAAAACGCTAAGCGCTAAGCATGCCTACCAGGCGAGCATGAGAGACCTGACGGTCTAAGCGCACACCTCCTTTGAGGAAGTGGCCGAGAGAGCCCGGAGGCTAAAGTACGCCTAGGGTCTAGGCGCTCTCTTCGTTGCTACCACGAAACCTATAAGGGTCCAGGCCTAAAACCAATTGGGTAACTAGCGGGAGTAGGCAGAAACCCAGAGTCGGTACAAGGGTACATGCATGAGATGTTAGTACCACATGAGCATGCATATAAACGTGAGAATATCTAGGCTACCATGGAGTGGTGAAGCCCAGAGGCTGAGTAGAGAGCCCGGAGGCTAAACGCAGCCTGGAGGCTAGATATAATACCTGCAGAAATATTAGTGTCGAACACATGAATATAATAAAGCAGCAATAGGCAACATCACAGGCATGGTACATGTATAGGAATTAAACTAACCTTGTATAAACATTCATCACAGGCATATACATGCACAATTTGGGCACTCGCCACATACAAATATGAAGGTACAACCCAATACAAAATATGGATACAATCCAAATATGAAAATAAATACACAGCCGACCCGACGAAGTGGGGAGACCTAAAATGAGGTGAGGCGAGGAGGAGAAGGAATTGGGAAGGAGAGGGAAGGTTGGAGTGGGGCTCGCCGTCGCGTGGTCGTGGCCTGGGGCATCACCGGTATGAAGGGAAAGGCGGTGGTGGAGTGAGGAAGTGGAGGAGATGGTGGTATTTGTTGGAGGTGAAATTGGAGAGGAACGTGGATAACCGGAGTTGGGTGGCCATCATTGTCGGCATGGGGTGTCGTCGCGCACGCTGGTGGAGGTCGTGGCCTATCTTGGATGAGAGAGGGAGAGATAGAGTAAGGTGAAATTGAGAGGTGAGAGAGAAAGAGGAAGACGAGAAAAGAAATTAAGAGAGAGAGAAAGAGAGAGTTTATGAAGGAGAGAGAGGGAAATTGGGAGGAGAAAGGGATGAGGAGAAGAAGGGTTGTGTCAGCCAGGGGAAGGAGAAGGAAAAAGAAAAATGAAAGGAAAAAGAAGGAAAAAGAAGGGAAGAGAAAGAAAAGGAAAAAAGGGAAGAGAAAAAGAAAAAGAAATAAGAAGGAGAGTGAGTGATGGGAGGGGTGTGAAGGAGTGCAGGCCCCATGTGGGGGGAGGGGAGTGGTACAGATGATGGATGGGAGAAAAGAAAGGAAAAGAAAGAAAGAAATGGAAAGATTCCGAAAATTAATAATATAATAATATCTTGAAATATCGACTGTTTCAGAAAAATCTCCAAAAATACCCTGAGGTAGAAAACACCGTCCTGAGAAATAATATGAAATTAGTTTTTAAAAATAAAATCTTATTTTTAAAATAAAAATCCTAGAATCTACCAGCGATACTGGCCGACACCAAATCCGGCCAAGTTTTGATAAATTCAGAAAATTCTCTAAAAATTTACTAAGGTAGAAAATGTGATTTTAAAAGATAATGTGAAAGCAGATTTTAGAAATTTTACTCTATTTGTAAATTAAAAATCTTGAAATCGACCAGCGATACCGGTCGACACCAAAGTCGATGAAACTTTGATAAATTTAGAAAAATCTCAAAAAATATATTAAAATAGAAAATATGATTTTAAGAAATAATATAAAAGTGGAATCTAGAAATTTAGCTCTTATTGTAAATAAAAATCTTGGAATCAACTAGTGATACGGTCGACGCTGATTTTGAAGATTTTATAAATTAATTCGAAAAAAATTCAGAAAATCATGAAAAATCTTGAATATTGAAAATGATATTTGAAACTGAAATTGGTCAAATCTGAATACTGAAATGACCAAATCGAGCAATACACTAGGATTGGGTCCCCGGTTTAGACTAGGGCTGACCCCGAATTCACGAATCCGGATCCAATGCAAAATGATCGCATAAATATTTATAAAACAAAAACAAATACAAAAATTAAATCGAGAAATATGATCAAAAAATCTGAATATATATCTGAGTACGTATTCCGGGAACAGGTGTTACATTCTATGCACCTTACAAAATTTCATGCTCGACATTTCGATAAGGGAGAAGATGAACACATAAAGGACAGGGATGAGGATTATACCAATTAAGATATGATTAACTAAGGATAATCTCACAACCGACTGATCAATAACTTTGGCCTAGACGTCTAATTAGTGTCTAATTTTAAATAATTTTTATCACATCCGCATAGTTATTTGATGTAAAATTCTGCTAATAAAGTTTGCTTGATCCTAGGTCCATGGTGTGTAAATGAAGAAGAAGACGCTAAATCACCATTTAAGGGGTGATTAAAGGCCTACCAAGTAGCCATTGACTTTAGAGAAGAGATTTTGTCAGTCCACGACATCAAATCCAGAAACCAGAAGATCCACCTGACAGGGGACAGACTGGACGACGCACTGACCGAAGCAAGACGCGCGCTACCCTGGCATGGCCACGGAAACGCGGCCTGGGCCGCGTTTTCGCGATCATATGGGCGCGCGTCGCCCGGGCTTTGGGCCAGGGTTATCCCCTGGCCCCCCTTTCCCCTGATGCCTATAAATACGCCCCAGGGGTCTTCAGTTTGGATATATCTAGAGTAAGAGCAAGTTGTTGTAATCTTATTTTTAGGATTGTAGTTGTTTTAGTTTCCTTCTTCTTCTAATTTTAGTTTGAGCCATTAGAGTGAAAGAGAGAGAGTGTGTAAGAGTTGTATTTGAAGGGTGACAAGCTAATACAAGTAACTACTTCTCTTTCTTCTTTCCATTACTTGTGCTTTCCATTTATTTTTACTTTCTTGTTGTAGTGTAACTCCCTCTCTTTACCTCCTTTCTTTTGTTGTTTCTTTTCTCGAGCATGTCTAACTAACTCTTTCATTGTATGGCTAATTAACTACTAACCCACTAATCTCTAACAACTTGATTGATAAACCAAATGAGTCAATAGTGTCAAACAAGCCTTGTGAAAACGAGAGCTATGACATCTTAAGACGAGGGTTCTAACTCTAACTTACCTACAAGTATTTACTTTCTTATATTTCATTCTTAATGAGTTTTTGATGATCTATGAGTTATCTACTTTACTTGTTGTTATAAGTTAGAGATTTTTCTTTTTAACTTTGCCGATACCATTAGTGCACTCGTGTCTTCCCTTACTCACGCCTTCTATTGGATCTTAATAAGGGAATTTCTGAGTTTTTGCCGTGTAAAGCTAAGTTATAGGAAGAACTTTCACTCGATTTTCACGTGAATAGTTCCTATGCATAAGGGATATGCTTGCCTATGATCCATCGTAAGGCTATATCTTCAAGAAGTTAGAGATTAGTGATTGGGAAAGGATAGTGTGAAGTTATTGCACAAATATTCAATGAAAGAGGAAAGGTTTAGAGTCACCTTGGTGCTGAGATCACTTCACAATGTATTTAAGATGGCTAATATATCCTTTCCAATCTCCGCTATAGCAATGGCTATACCGGGTCGATCCTCAAGGAGAGCTCACGTTGGAAGCTTTACGGTTTGGAGTGAAGAAATGAAAACGAAGATTCTTCTTTGTTATTTACACAAATGCAAGAAACATGGAAAAGAAAATAGAAGAAGTGGTTGATTTGTGCATAATCTAAAAGAAATCAAAAGAACTTTAGTAAAGTGTATTGCTAAGAGAAAAGAAGCTAGTAAAGAAAATGTTTGGAAGACTTTAGATGAGAAAGTACATGGCTAGCTAACTTTACTTCGCTAACTTACTAAACTCAATGGTGATGCTTGATTGCCTCATGTTGATACATTGGCAATAGAGATTACTTTGCTTGTTTGTTCAAGTACTTTACCGATTTGAAGATGAGTGTTCTCTTGTTCTTAGATTGAAGCCTCATATTGATTCATTGGCTCTCTAGATAGATTTTCAATGATGAACTCTAGGATTGGTACTCAAGGGATGCTAAGTTAGAAGAATCAACATTCATTTAAACATTCAAGACATAACAACAAATTAGCTTGAAGTAAAGAAGTTGTTCTACAAGTAGCACATGTTTGGTGATCCATCTCCATATTCCATCAAGGCTCTTGTTCTAGACAAGGCTCTAAATGAGGCACACATGAGTCATATGGAGTATGTACAAGCATTCACCAAGGGAAAGCAACTCTACTTCCTTGGTAAGTAAAAGAAACTCTCACAATGCAAGTATAAAGATAAACAATCATCCAAAGAGATAGAAGTTAGCTAGGTACATTGTTAGCTAGCCATGCAATAGAAATTTAGCTATCCATTACACAAGTAACAAAACAACAATTCATGATGTAAAGTAAAGAGAAGTAAAGCAATGAAAATGCAAGAGAAGTAGAACAAGAAAGTAATGCAATGTAAAACGTACTAGAGCTTGCAAAGAGAAGACGAAGCTTTGATTAACCCTTGTTACAAGTGATGTCACCTCCTTGATTACAAGCTTTAAACAACACTCACTCTCTCTCTTTGACAATATCTCTAGGAGGAAGAAGATGGAGACTAAAACCTAGGAGAAGACTAAAACAAAATACAAGAGTTTCCCTAGTTCTCTCCTCTTTCTTCTCTATTCTCTCGTGCAGACCCTGGTCCTCTATTTATAGCCCTAAGTGAGAAGGATCTAGAGCCCTGGCCGTTGGCGCAAAATCTGGGATCCAACAGACCTGTAACTGCCGCAAATTGGCAGGAAAATCCCGGATTTTGCGGCTCAACTGAAGTTGTTGGGTAACAACTTTCTGGTACGAGTTTGTTACAAGGTTGTTATCCACGCGGCCTTCTAGAATCTTGAGCTGGCGCGTAGAATTCTCTGGATCCTGGGTTTAAACTTGGGCTCTCTTTTGGGCTTGGAATTAATCTCTTTAATTATTGCTAATTTAAAGAGATTTTTGGGCTTTTCTCTTTTAAGTTGTGGACCTGTAAAAATAGAGAGAAAAAGGATTAAAATCACATTTTTATATACAATATGCATGGTATGGAAGTGGTAAAATATGCAAATATGTATAACAATCACACCCCAATACCTAGCTTTTGCTCGTCCTCGAGCAAAAAAGAAAGAAAAAGAAAGAAAATCCTAACTAATTTATTACACCACTTTCGTAGGTGACACGATTGCACTGAGCACGTGCAACAAGCCGTTAAACCTCTAGGTTACCCTAGAGGAGGAGTGTTGTCTCCTGAGGGTTTTCAGCGGATTGTAACCACAAAATCCATAAAGAAAAATAAAGGGTTAGTGAAATTTTTGATCCATGTTTTAAAGATTCTAACTTGAGCTATAGGTTTCAGGTTACCCTAAACTTTTCATTCCTCTTATAAGTGTCTATTTAGAATTTTGTTTTCAGCTTAGGTTAAGATTTTAGGGAAAAGATCAAAAACCGGATTTTGCATCAATCCTAGGATATGTACATCTATAAATATGAAGGATCTTTCTTAGACTAAGTTCATTTATTTACTAATATATATAATATTTTTTTATTTTCTTTTTTTATTTTATTTACAATGTTTATTTATTTACATTTTCTTAGCATCCTTAGGCTTTCTAGTTTACCCTTGTAGCGAGCCTTTAACCGATGACTCCCAAACCAGACGGTCTTAGGGCACCAGATGAGAAAACATCCCTCGGGTTTAAGATCTCGAGTAAAAAAGGCCACGAAGGAATTTAAGGACTTAGCCACCTTTAGGCGTGATCGGCAATGCTTCTTGAGGCACGGCTAACCAGCTTTGTTAATGGCTAAGTATTTATTATTTATTTATGTACATTTTTAAAATTTTTTATTATATATATATGTAACTAAAATCACAAAGTCTTTGATTAATCCTTCAATATGTTTAATGTATATATCTAAAGAAAGAATTAAAATCTAGTAATTTTTCTAATCCTTTATTACTTAACCTAAAAATCTAACAAAACTCTTCTTTTCAACTTATAATTAGAAATCTTAGTTAAGAGCTTCCTTAATCCCTAAATTTCAAGTTTGATACTTTAAACATGGATCAAAGAATTTCTTCTTCTTTTTTATATTTTTTTATATATTTTTTTATTTTTCTAAAAGAAAAAGTAAAATCTAAAAAGAAAGTAGAAAATCTCTCAAGAAACCTAAAAAGAAAGTGAAAAAATCTAAAAAAAAATAAAAGGCCTAAAAAGAAAGTGAAAAAATCCTATGTTAGCATCTACCCCCCATACCTATCTCATGCATTGTCCTCAATGTATGAAAGATGAAATGATGCATGAAATAGGTAAAGGATAAAGCTACTCCCTCTGTCGCTTTGGACCCGCGGTGGTGCTAGGTCCAGCCGACTGTGATCTCCTCAACGCTGCCTCCATACTATCTAATCGAGAGGATTGCTCCTCTACCTTCTTTCTCAGCCTCACTTGTCCCCTAAAGATTTTCTTCATGCCCTTCCATATGGTGGACATGAAGGTGCGTGACTCAGTGGGGGGGTCCTGCCTCCAGAATTGGGGCTCATCTATCTCCTCCAGGCTTTCCTCCGAAGAGGATTCCACAGGTACATTCTCAGGCTGGGCACTGGGTGTCCAGAGCGCCGCAAGCAACCATTATATGAGCTTGTGGGTCTCTCTACAGTAACAGGCACTTGGTCAAATGTATTAAAGACAGCGTCTGATATGAACTGTTTACACAGACGTGTGATTAAGATTGAATGGGAATGCTTTGGACCCCGAGTACGGGAGGAATGTTCAAGAATGGCACGGAAGATGGCCCTATTTAAACAGACCGTGTGGCTATGTGTCATTAAATCATGGATTATTTGTAACACGGGTCTGTTAAAGGAAGATTGATGGTCAAGCCCAAAAATGTTGCGTTGGACCCAGCGTCCAATGCAATGAACATTTCGAAAAGTCGTGTTGGCTTTGAGCCCACGGTCCTGAATTGTACAGCGGACCCCCATGATGGGTATGTAATCTAGCAATGGCAAGGGGTCACTATGGTGGGGATAAATGGGGACAGCAGTGATTTCAGCAATGAGTGGGATTGTGACAAAGATGTCACCAAATGGCATGTGTACTACAAATTGGTGTGTGTTAAAATTCACAGATGCATGATCAATTGAATTATAAAAAGTAGTGACAAGATCAGGGCAATAATATGTATCGTAGTCATTGTTATCATAGACCAAAGAGTACCAATTCCATACACGTATTCTATCCACAAAGATGTGCCCATACCCCCCACTATCATTCAAAAGTATGGAAAAATCCCTTTCCACAAACAAATTCGGGGCCATGTATGATAATGGAATTAAAGCAAAGGATTTTAGGATGAGAAATCAAACCACCCCTGGAGATCGTGGGGGGAAATCCAAAAACAGATGTGCAGAAGGCACTCGGGACAGAATCTGGAAGAATTGCTCTGGATCTGTCTCTAGAAGTAGAAATCAGTCAGGCAGAATTTTTCTGGGCGCCAGACGTGGCCGGAGTGTGGCAGATTTGCGGCCAGAAAAGGGAAATTGCGGCAGATCAAAGGATTCTGGTGAAGGGAAAATTTCAGAGGTCGGCTTCGGGAAGAAGGAGTTTAGATTTGTGGGTAAGTCTGCGTTTGAGGGAGAAGGAGTAGGTGAGGAGAGTATTTATAGGGGGGAAAGAAAATGGAATTTCCAATTTGATCCCTAGGTCAAAGGTGTATTTACAACCTAGGGTAAAGAAGTGGAAAATGAAGATGACCCTAGGAAAAGAGGTAAAATCCTAAGAAAAAGTCTTTCATTTTTTTTTATTTTTTTTTATTTTTTTATTATTGTTATTTACAAAATTTTATTCAAAAAATGGTCCCAAAATGATATACAGGAAAATGCTCGGGAAACTATACAGAAGGAGTGGTCACAAATAAACTGGGTCACAAAGACCCAATTCATGAACTTCGTGTGACACGGAATCAGTGGTAAAGAATGGCTTTAGACGTTGACCGTTCACAGTGAATTTGTTACCATTATTCGGGTCAAGAATCTCAATCGCACCATGGGAGAAGACATTTTGAACAATGAATGGCCCTGACCACCTGGTTCTCAATTTACCAGGGAAAAGGTGGAGTCGTGAATTGTACAACAGAACATTTTGTCTTACGACAAAAATTTTCCTGTGAATGGATTTATCGTGAAAAAGCTTGGTTCTGTGTTTTGTGATCCGAGCATTGTCATATACTTCGTTTCTTAACTCTTCAAGCTCGGATATCTGCAACTTCCTTAAAGCACCGGCTTTATCCAAATCCAAGTTTAGCAGCTTTAAAGCCCACATAGCTCGGTGTTCTAATTCCACAGGCAAGTGACAAGGTTTTCCAAATACAACTCGATATGGAGACATACTGAGGACAGTCTTGTAAGCGGTCCTGTATGCCCATAAGGCATCAGTGAGTTTGATGGACCAATCCTTACGGTTCTGTCCTACGGTTTTCTCCAAAATGAGTTTTATCTGTCTATTCGTGACTTCTACTTGCCCGTTGGTTTGAGGATGGTAAGCCGTGGATAGTTTGTGAGTGATAGAATATTTGCGCATCAGGGCTTCAAAAGCCTGATTGCAAAAATGACTCCCATTGTCGCTTATTATCGCACGGGGGGCTCCGAAGCGAGAGATGATGTAGTCTCGTAAAAACTTGATGACAACATGGTTGTCATTTGTCCTTGTTGGAATTGCTTCAGCCCATTTGGAAACATAATCTACGGCTACCAATATGTATTGGTTACCATAGGACAGAGGAAAGGGTCCCATAAAGTCGATGCCCCAGAGGTCAAAAATTTCGACTTCCAAGATGGGTGTGAGGGGCATCATGTCTCTCTGTGTGATACGACCCGTCATTTGACACTTATCACAAAGCTTGCAAAAATTGTATGCATCCTTAAAGAGAGTGGGCCAGTAGAATCCACTCTGAAGCACTTTCTCAGCAGTTTTCCGTGGACCAAAATGTCCACCGCAAGCTAACTTGTGACAAAATGTCAAAACACTCTGATGTTCATCCTCAGGAAGACACCTACGTATGATTTGGTCAGGACAATATTTGAATAGATACGGTTCATCCCAAAAGAAGAACCGCATTTGACGCATGAAACGGTGTTTTTCCTGGCCTGACCAATGAGAAGGTATTTGCCTGGTAGCAAGGTAATTCACTATGTCAGCATATCAGGGCTCTCCACACATCTCAAAAATATGCTCGTCAGGGAAATCGTCATTAATTGGTATACTCTCCTTAGGTGCATTTGGGATTCTCGACAAATGATCAGCTACCACGTTCTCAACGCCCTTTTTATCTTTAATCTCCAAATCAAACTCTTGCAAAAGAAGTATCCATCGAATCAGTCTTGCCTTAGCATCCTTCTTTTGCATCAAGTATTTTAGGGCGGAGTGATCAGTGAAAATAATAGTCCTGGACCCTAGCAGATATTGGCAAAATTTCTCCAACGCAAAGACAACTGCTAAAAATTCCTTTTCAGTAGTTGTGTAATTGAGTTGGGCATCATTCAACGTTCTGCTAGCATAATAGATTACGTGTTGCCTATTATCAATACGTTTTCCTAAAACGGCGCCTATAGCAAAGTCAGAGGCATCACACATAATCTCAAAAGGCTTGGTCCAATCTGGTGCAGAGATGATCGGTGCTGAGACAAGTCTACTTTTAAGCTCTTTCCACGATTTTTGACATTCCTCATCAAATATAAAGGGTACATCCTTTCCTAAGAGATTTGTCAAGGGTCTTGCAATGTTGCTAAACCCTTGAATGAATCGTCTATAGAAGCCTGCGTGCCCTAAGAATGATCTAATGTCCTTTAAACATGTTGGTTCAGTGAGCTTCGTTATGACTTCCACTTTAGACTTGTCCACCTCGATTCCTATACGTGAAACCTTGTGCCCAAGTACGATTCCTTGCTTGACCATAAAATGAAACTTTTCCCAGTTAAGTGTCAAATTTTTCTCCATACAGCGTTGTAACACCAACTTTAAATGGTACAAGCATTGCTCAAAGGAATCCCCATAAATCGAGAAATCATCCATGAAAATTTCCAGAAATTTCTCCACCATGTCCGAAAAGAGGCTCAACATGCAATGTTGAAATGTTGCAGGAGCATTGCAAAGGCCGAAGGGCATCCTTCGGTATGCAAACGTTCCAAAAGGACAGGTGAAGGTAGTCTTATCTTGGTCCTCGGGAGCGATTGGGATTTGATTGTATCCTGAATATCCATCCAGGAAACAGTAATACTCGTGTCCTGCCAATCTCTCCAGCATTTGATCAATGAAAGGAAGTGGAAAGTGGTCTTTACGTGTGGCAGTGTTCAGTTTCCTATAATCAATACAAACTCGAATCTTCGTTGGAAGACGTGTTTGTATCAATTCTTTATTCTCATTTTCCACCACAGTAAATCCAGCTTTCTTAGGCACAGCATGAACTAGACTAACCCACTGACTATCGGATATGGGATAGATAATCCCATTGTCTAATAGTTTCAAGATTTCAGATCTAACAGCTTCCTGCATAATGGGGTTAAGTCTACGCTGTGGGTCTCGTTTAGGCTTGGCATCTTCCGTCAAATGAATCCTATGTTGAACAATGGAAGGACTAATCCCTTGATATCAGCCATTGTCCAACCAAGGGCCTCTCTATTTTCCCTTAACACAGTCAGAAGGTCCTCTTCTTGTTGTTTAGTGAGATTGGATGCAATGATTACCGGAAAGGATTCCTTCTCATCCAAGTACTTGTACTTGAGATGGTCGGGAAGAGCCTTAAGCTCAGAAGAAGGGACCGGATCTATTACTGGTTGTTCATGGTGTAAGGGAAGAATAGGGGTGTAATTAGTAGTCCTTTCAACATTTGATCCAACAATCTGATCAAGGTTGAAGTCATCCGACTCCAACTCAAACTCTTCTTCAGACTCATACTCAACCTCCTCCACATGTTCGCTGGTTAACCCCTCTATCAAGTTCACTTCAAAAGAGTCACTGTCCAAATCCCTTGGCTGCTTTCCCAGATGGAAGACATTCACTTCTTTTGTCATATCTCCGAACGTTAGACGCATCGATCCATTTCGGCAGTTGATGATCGCATTCGCTGTGGCTAAGAAAGGACGTCCGAGAATGACGGGTGTTTGCGCTCTGTTATTTTGTACGGGTTGTGTTTCAAGAACAACAAAGTCCACGGGGTAAATGAATTCCCCGACCCATATTAAAACATCTGTAATTTTCCCCTTTGGAATCTTTACAGAGCGGTCAGCCAATGGATAGTCATCTGGGTTGGACGAAGGTTGCCTAACCCTAACTGCTGATATACGGAAAAGGGGAGAAGATTGATGCTCGCGCCCAAGTCTAGCAAAGCCCTATTTATGGTGGTCTGCCCTATGATGCAAGAAATGGTAGGGCTCCCTGGATCTTTGTATTTCACAGGGATCGGACCATTGAGCAGTTCACTTATGTTGGAAGCCAAGAAGACTTTTTTAGGGACATTTGCTTTTCTCTTTTTGGTACACATTTCTTTCAGAAACTTGGCGTAGGATGGGACTTGTTGAATGGCATCTAAGAGAGGGACATTGATTTGTACTTGGTTGAATATCTCTCTTATCTTCTCCATGTGAGCATTCATCTTATGATTTGTGAGCCTATTTGGGAATGGGACAACAGGCTTGTATGTTTGCTCATCAACTTTCTCTTTTCCTTTAGACTGGGAAGTGGATGGTTGTGTGCTTGAAGAAGGACTGTCTTGCATGGGTTGTACTGGAACAGAAGGTGGTGACACAGATTTGGGAGACTGATTCGAAACCTTATTATCTACATGCTTCCCAGATCTAAGGATTTGAATGGCTTGGCATTGGCTGGGTCCCAAGTCTTCAACTTCGTGCAGGGGAAAATGAGTTTTGGGATTTGGCACAGGTTGGCTAGGTAGCATTCCTTTTTGTCTTTCGGCCAGAGAATTAGCCAATTGACCTATCTGGATTTGCAATTTGTTCATGTCCTGCTGCTGATTATTCATCATTGAAGCTTGGGTCTTAGATAAGGTCTCTATCATTTTTTCCAAATCAGAAAGTCTCTTGTCTGAAGGGTTTGGTGGTGGATGATGCTGATACTGGGGCTGAAAATTTGCTTGGTAAGGCACAGGATTTTGATATGACTGGAATCTTGGTGGGTTTTGGTATGAATGGACATTTGGTGGGTTCTGGTGGTAAGTCGGTGGATGAGACTGAGCAGGGTATTGTTGTGGAAATGGTTGTCTCGGCTACTCGGGACCAGACTACTGACTCCAAGAAAAATTTGGATGGTTTCGCCATCCCGGATTATAGGTTTTGGAGTAAGGATTGTAAGTGGGTCTGGTGTATGCGGCATTCGTACTCTCCTGAAACAGTTGAGTTTGATAAACTGGACACTCCTCAAACAGATGATTCAGATCATGGCAGTAGGTACAACCCGGATTTACCACAGGTGTTGGGTTGACCTGATTCACAGCAGAGTTTTCCCTCAACTCTAGCAACTCAATCCTCTTCATCAACTGTGTGATTTTAGCTTCTGCAGCTATTGAGGATCCTATGGAATGTAAACCAGTTCTGGAAGTTGTGGGTGTGGGTTTCTCAGTACATGATTCCCACTGGATTGTCTTTTCAGCTAAAGCCTCAAAAAGATCCCAACCCTGATCTTCATCCTTCTTTAAGAATTCTCCTTGGCACATAGTTTCAAGGAGCGTCTTAGTCTGATAATCGAGCCCATCATAGATAATCTGACACTGGCGCCATTTTTCTATACCGTAATGGGGACACAGGGCTACTAGGTCTTTGAAACGCTCAAAGTACTTTCCAAACGGTTCATTTTCTTCTTGTTTGAATTGCATTATATTCTTCCTCATAATGGCTGTCTTATGGATAGGATAAAACTTTTTAAGAAAGACCTTAACGAAATCATCCCATGAAGAAATTGAACTAACTGGGAGATTATAAAGCCACTTCTTAGCAATATCCTTAAGTGCAAAAGGTATAAACCTAAGTCTGACAGCATCTTCGGTTAACTGGAAAATTCTCATCATAAGGCATACTTCTTCAAACTCTCAGATGAAGAAGTACGCATCCTCAGATTCAAGGCCATGGAATCGTGGAAGAGTGTTTATGAACTGGGGCTTTAACTCAATGTTACTTCCATTTGTGTTTGGGAGGAGAATGCAAGATGGAAGTGATGTGCGGATCGGGTAGAACTTGTCTTGCAACGAAACGTTGGTGGTCATGATTGTGTCGAGTGGTGGTGTATGTGGTAGTGTAGAGACTCTCACAAGCCTAGCAGAATTCGGATCTCGATACCACTCTTGCATACAATTACACAATCAACGTGCACCGATCACACAGGCGAAAAAATGAAAAATAACAAACAAGAAAAAAAAAAAAATCAATCCAAGCTTTCTAGGTTTCCTGGACCTAGACGACTCCTAACTTTAGATCGTCCACAGGAGGTTTGGTGTAGACTTTGACTATAAGCAAATCAGCCAGGGAAGGGTAAGGTTGGTGGGAGGTTTTCCGTCAGAGACGTTCCTTAATTAAGTAACCAGCAACCTTCGGGCTTTCGGCCCTCAACCCCTTTCCTAGACACTGATTTTACAAAAGTTACTTTCCAACACTTTTCCCCCTTAGGATAATCTCCTAAGTGAGTCCGAATGTTCCTAGGGCCAGCGTCTGTCAGTTTTTATTTAGAAGCTTAGGATTGTGAGTGCTTGGGAAAATGATTTGTGGGCTAAGGAAAGGGTGATAAAATCCCCACCTTATCTTTTTTATGGGTGATGCCCTTAAAGTTGATTTGTGCAAGTGTACGATATAACAAACAAGGTTCACTCAAAGCTTAATTAAATCAAACAAAGAGTGAGTCCTAGTCTATATGCTATGCTTACGTACCTTGCCTCCAGCACTCTTCAACAGTAAATGTAAAGGAATTGAAAAGACACGTGCCTAGAGATGCAAATGTCTAAACAATTTTTTTTAACTTTGCAACAAATTTTTTACTGTTGATTAGCAGATATAAGGTGAAGCATACAAGATTTTAAGTATTGCAGCAGCTGTATTTTGTAGAGAAGCAAGCCCTGCAGAAAAGTGGTCAGTAGTCAACTCTTCCTTGCCGCAATTCTGCGGCAAAAACCCAGAATTTGCGGCAATTCAGAGGGATCCTGGTCTCTGCTTTCGAGAGCAGAGGCCCAGGTCCACTTATATGTTTCTGTAATGCAAATTTTCTGTTTCTTCAACCTGTAATCTGCAACAGAGAAGAAGATTCGTTTAGTTCTTCACTTTAAAGAAAATCCGTTGCTCTCCCCGGCAACGGCGCCAAAAATTTGATTGGGAAAGGATAGTGTGAAGTTATTGCACAAATATTCAATGAAAGAGGAAAGGTTTAGAGTCAACCTTGGTGCTGAGATCACTTCACAATGTATTTAAGATGGTTAATATATCCTTTCCAATCTCCGCTATAGCAATGGCTATACCGGGTCGATCCTCAAGGAGAGCTCACGTTGGAAGCTTTACGGTTTGGAGTGAAGAAATGCAAACGAAGATTCTTCTTTGTTATTTACACAAATGCAAGAAACATGGAAAAGAAAATAGAAGAAGTGGTTGATTTGTGCATAATGGAAAAGAAATCAAAAGAACTTTAGTAAAGTGTATTGCTAAGAGAAAAGAAGCTAGTAAAGAAAATGTTTGGAAGACTTTAGATGAGAAAGTACATGGCTAGCTAACTTTACTTCGCTAACTTACTAAACTCAATGGTGATGCTTGATTACCTCATGTTGATTCATTGGCAATAGAGATTACTTTGCTTGTTTGTTCAAGTACTTTACCGATTTGAAGATGAGTGTTCTCTTGTTCTTAGCTTGAAGCCTCATATTGATTCATTGGCTCTCTAGATAGATTTTCAATGATGAACTCTAGGATTGGTACTCAAGGGATGCTAAGTTAGAAGAATCAACATTCATTTAAACATTCAAGACATAACAACAAATTAGCTTAAGTAAAGAAGTTGTTCTACAAGTAGCACATGTTTGGTGATCCATCTCCATGTTCCATCAAGGCTCTTGTTCTAGACAAGGCTCTAAATGAGGCACACATGAGTCATATGGAGTATGTACAAGCATTCACCAAGGGAAAGCAACTCTACTTCCTTGGTAAGTAAAAGAAACTCTCACAATGCAAGTATAAAGATAAACAATCATCCAAAGAGATAGAAGTTAGCTAGGTACATTGTTAGCTAGCCATGCAATAGAAATTTAGCTATCCATTACACAAGTAACAAAACAACAATTCATGATGTAAAGTAAAGAGAAGTAAAGCAATGAAAATGCAAGAGAAGTAGAACAAGAAAGTAATGCAATGTAAAACGTACTAGAGCTTGCAAAGAGAAGACGAAGCTTTGATTAACCCTTGTTACAAGTGATGTCACCTCCTTGATTACAAGCTTTCAACAGCACTCACTCTCTCTCTCTTTGACAATATCTCTAGGAGGAAGAAGATGGAGACTAAAACCTAGGAGAAGACTAAAACAAAATACAAGAGTTTCCCTAGTTCTCTCCTCTTTCTTCTCTGTTCTCTCGTGCAGACCCTGGTCCTCTATTTATAGCCCTCAGTGAGAAGGATCTAGAGCCCTGGCCGTTGGCGCAAAATCTGGGATCCAACAGACCTGTAACTGCCGCAAATTGGCGGGAAAATCCCGGATTTTGCGGCTCAACTGAAGTTGTTGGGTAACAACTTTCTGGTACGAGTTTGTTACAAGGTTGTTATCCACGTGGCCTTCTAGAATCTTGAGCTGGCGCGTAGAATTCTCTGGATCCTGGGTTTAAACTTGTGCTCTCTTTTGGGCTTGGAATTAATCTCTTTAATTATTGCTAATTTAAAGAGATTTTTGGGCTTTTTCTCTTTTAAGTTGTGGACCTGTAAAAATAGAGAGAAAAAGGATTAAAAATCACATTTTTATATACAATATGCATGGTATGGAAGTGGTAAAATATGCAAATATGTATAACAATCAATTAGTGGGAGCAATTAGTAGAAAGTTAGCCATGCGCTTTTACCATCTAGAAAAATCACTTTTACAACCACCAAATCATTCTAAAATAATTTTTGAAACCAACTTGTTTTCATTTTCCAATTCTTTATTTTGAAACAAAGGACTTTCTCTTTTCTTAAACAAAGAAGCCGCATCAAGCTTTCATTGCTCTCCCTCCTTGTGGATACGACCCGTATAGCCACTTCGCTACTACGGAAGAATCGCAAAAGCAGTAACATTGACCCACACTCTTTTTACTTATTCTTGTACTTGCTTTTTGCCGGTCAAATTTGGCGCCGTTGCCGGGGAGGGAACGGCTTTATTGTTCAATACTAAAGATTTTTCTTTGTTCTTGTGTGTAAGAGAAGTACCAAGGAGCTTACTATCACGGGAAGCAAAAGTGGTGGCCAAAGACGTTGCACGAGGATTCATTTGCCCTCGGAAAATTCGTGTAAAAATGAGTTTCTCCGATTAAAGTACTAACAAACTCGTTTGCAGGGTTGCCGAAAGCCGCTAAAATTGCTTTCTAAAATTTTAGTTCCCTTGAATGCTTCACCTTATACATGTGTAATAAACTCAACAGAAATTCACTTGTTTCTTAATTGAAATTTGGTTTAGACTCTTGCATTTAGGGCACTTGTCTATTTCAATTCATTTAAATTTCTGTTGAAGAGTGCTAGAGAAAAGGTATGTGTGCATTCATATAGAATAGGACCAACATTTTCGAGTGATTTATCGCTTTGAGTGTTACCTTATTGCGAATAAACTGTACACTTGCACAATTGACATTAAGGGCAAAATCCCAAATAAACAAGATAAGGTGGGGATTTCATCACCCTTCCTTAGCCCAAAAACCATCTCCAAGTGCACTCACACTAGCCCAAGCCTTAACTAAAAACTGATAGACGTTGGCCCTAGGGACATCTCAGACTCATTAAGAGATTAACTGAGGGTGAAAATTGCAAGAACTATACTCCTGCAAAATCGGTGTCTAAGGAAAGTGGATTGAGAGGTAAAGCCTCGAAAGCTCCGTGGTTTGACGTAATTAAGGCCCGTGGCTCACGCCCGGATACCTCCCCCAAGCTTTGCCCTTTCCTGGCCGATTAGCTTATAGTCGAGTTCCTGCAACAACCTCCCCCAGGGAATCGACTAGTTAGGAGCCGTCTAGATCCAGGTACCTTAGACTAAGGCTTGGTGGTTGTTTTTCTTTCTTTTGTTTGTTTTTTATTCTTTTCGATTGTTTGTTATCTTTTCGTTGTTTGTGGTGTGCTGCATGCAAGAGCGGGTAAGAGATCCTGCAACTTCCAGATTAACCAGAAATACTTCTCTACTCTTACATCCAGAACCTGTGATGGCGTCGCTTCAGGACAGGTTTTACCTGATCAGAACCTCATTACCATCTTGTATAAAACTGCCTGAGGCAAATGGAAATAATTTTGAATTAAAGCCTCAATTCATCAACACTCTCCAAAAGTTTCATGGTTTAGAGTCAGAGGATACATACTTCTTTGTTAGGGAATTTGAAAAAGTGTGCCTCATGATGCGTATACCCCAGCTAGGAGACGATGCCGTTAGGTTACGTTTCATCCCCCTTTTCCTTAAGGACCTAGCGAAGAAACGGTTGTATAGTTTGGCGGTTGATTCTGTCACGACGTGGATGATTTTGTTAAGGCCTTCTTGAAGAAATTCTACCCAATTCAGAAAACTGCCCTCATTAGAAAGAAAATCATGCAGTTCAGGCAAGAACCGAGCGAACCATTTTGGGGATACTTTGAGCGATTCAAAGATCTCCTTGCTCAGTGCCCTCATCATGGTGTGGAGAAATGGCGTCAGTGTCAGATTCTCTATGATGGTCTAGACTATCAAACAAAAATCCTGTTGGAAACCATGTGTCAGGGAGGGTTCTTGCAAAAGGATGAGAATCAGGGTTGGGACTTATTTGAGGATTTAGCTGAGAAAACCCTGTAATGGGAGCCAGCCTTGAAAAAATCAAGGAATTTACAATCTATAACTTCAAGAGGAGGGCTCCTATCTCTAGAATCATCCATAGCTGCAGAAGCTAAGATTGCAACCCTAATGAGGAGAATAGAGGCTCTAGAAATAAGAGAGCCAGCCAATGTCAACCAAATCAACCCACCACCAATTCACAATCCGGGTTGTTCATACTGTCAGGTACCAAACCATGTCTTTGAAGAGTGCCCCATTTTTCATACCCAACAAGTGCCACCGGAACACCTGAACGCAGCCTACTCATAGTCGCCGCCTAATCCCTACTCGCAAATATATAATCCAGGTTGGAGGAATCACCTAAATTTCTCCTGGGCCAAGAACAATCCTCCTAGGCCTAATTTCTAAAACAATTTTCACCATCCCAGTCCTCCACCAAATTTCCCCAGTCAAGCTCCATCTTCCTCCTCTCAAAGTTCACCAATGGAAAATAAATTCAGTAAGTTAGAGGAGAGCATGGAAGCTTTTATGAAGTTTTAAACCGCTTTTATGCAAAATCAGGGACAAACGCTGAACAACCATTCACAGGCTATATCGAGATTAGAAATGCAGATGAGCAAATTAGCTAGCTCCCTAAGTGAAAGACCAAAGGGTACTTTACCTAGTCAGCCACTAGTTAACCCAAAAAACTCCAAGCAAGCATATGAAATTCATGATCCATCGATCAACCAGTGCAATGTTGTTCACACACTTCGATCTGGAAAGAAGGTAGACAACCAGGTCTACCAACAGAAAAGTCCAGTCCATCCTGATCCTACTCCAACCTCCACCTCTGCTAGTTCCTCCCAAACTCTCCTCAAACATCTGACGAAGACAAAACTGTTGAACAAGTTCATAAGCCTGTAGCACCCTTTCCCCATAGGCTTAGGAACAACAATAAGAATATGCACATAGAAAAGATGCTAGAGATGTTTAACCAAGTCAAACTGAATGTGCCTCTTCTTGACGCTATCCAACAAGTACCAGCTTATGCCAAATTTCTTAAGGATATGTGTACGAAGAAAAGAAAGACAAATGTGCCTAAGAAAGTGTTCTTGGCAACCAATATAAGCGAAATTCTGTTTGGTCCCATTCTGGTGAAATACGAGGATCCCAGATGTCCCACAATTTTCTACACCATAGGACAAACAGAAATTAGCCGAGCACTCCTTGACCTGGGAGCAAGTATCAACTTGCTACCTTTCTCAATATACCAACAACTTGGGTTGGGCGTGCTGAGCCCAACTCGAGTCACCATTCAGTTAGCTGACCGATCTGTGAAAATCCCCAAGAGGGGAATCACAGACGTCCTTATCCGGGTCGGGGATTTCATCTACCCCGTTGACTTCATTGTGCTTGAGACCCAACTTGTGTCCAATCTAAGGTCTCAAACTCCAGTCATCTTAGGGCGCCAATTCCTTACTACAGCCAATGCCATAATCAACTGTAGAAATGGGTCCATGCGATTGACTTTTAGAGACATGATGAAGGAAGTCAATGTCTTCAATCTTGGGAAGATAACTCAGGGATATCAATGATCAGACTTTTGAGGTCAATTCTATTGAAAATCTGACCAGTGAGCATGAGGAAGCATGGAGATAGAAATGGAGGTAGAATTTAATCTGGAGGCTGAGGATTTTAATCTAGACCAGATCATAGATTCAGCAGTAGATTGGGCGTCCAGCCCAAGTGTGCCTCGTCACGGGATTGAAAGTCCGAATATTACCTCCAATGAAGCAACACCTTCCTAGATCTAAAAGCCTTACCTGAACACCTCAAGTACGCCTACCTAGGCAGAAGAGAAACCCTGCCAGTTATCATAACATCCCACCTGACTGAGCAACAAAAGGACAGCTTAATGTCTATTCTGAAAAGACATAGGGAAGCAATTAGATGGACGATGAAGGATATCAAAGGGATAAGTCCAGCCATAGTGCAACATATAATCCATTTGACCGATGAAGCAACCCCCAGGAGGGACTCACAACGCAGGCTTAACCAACTCATGCAAGAGGCAGTTAAAGCGAAAATTTTGAAACTATTAGATAATGGGATCATTTATCCCATTTTTGATAGCCAATGGGTTTGCCCTGTTCATGCGGTCCCAAAGAAAGTTGGCTTTACGGTGGTTGAAAATGAGCAAAAAGAGTTAGTGCAGACAAGACTGCCTACCAAGGTTTGTGTCTGTATCGACTATAGAAAGTTAAACACAGCCCACGCGTAAAGACCACTTCCCGCTACCCTTCATCGACCAAATGCTTGAACGATTGGCTGGACATAAGTACTATTGCTTCCTAGATGGGTACTCGGGATATAATCAAATCCCCATTGCTGCAGAAGACCAGGAAAAGATCACGTTCACCTGCCCGTTCGGAACCTTCGCTTATCAGCGCATGCCCTTTGGATTATGCAACACTCCTGCGACATTCCAACGATGCATAGTCAGTTTGTTCTCCGACATGGTGGAATGTTTTCTTGAGATTTTCATAGATGACTTCTCTATCTACGGAGATTCATTTGATCAGTGTCTTCATCACCTAGAGTTAGTGTTGCAAAGATGCAAGGAGAAGAATCTAACTCTAAACTGGGAGAATGTCACTTCATGGTGAGACAGGGGATTATCTTAGGCCATGAGATTTCTAGGAGAGGCATTGAAGTGGACAAGGCTAAAGTAGAAGTGATTGCTAAGCTTCCTCCACCTAAAAGCATCAAGGATATTAGATCCTTTCTAGGGCATGCTGGGTTCTACCGACAGTTCATTAAGGATTTTAGCAAAATCGCTAGGCCCTTAACCAACCTGCTCGCTGAGGACGTGCCCTTTGATTTTAACGATGAATGTTTCAAATCATGGGGGGATCTCAAGCAAGAACTTATTTTTGTGCCTATTATTTCTGCTCCTAATTGGGCCCAACCATTTGAAATCATGTGCGATGCCTCTGATTTTGCTATTGGCGCTGTTCTAAGACAGCGCATCGACAATAGGCAGCACGTGATTTATTACTCGAGTAGGACCTTGAATGACGCCCAACAAAATTATACAACGACTGAGAAGGAATTCTTGGTTGATTGCCTTTGCATTAGAGAAGTTCCAGCCCTACTTGTTTGGCTCAAAGACGGTGATTTTTATGGATCACTCGGCTCTAAAATACCTCATGACCAAGAAGGAAGCAAAAGCCCGATTGATTCGGTGGATCCTTTTGCTTCAAGAATTTGACCTGGAAATTCGGGATAAACGAGGTATAGAAAATGTAGTTGTAGATCATTAGTCATGAATTCTGAACGCACCGATCATACTAGCTCTGAACAATGATGATTTCCCAGACGAGCACATTCTGGCCATTCTTAAGGAACCCTGGTATGCGAATATTGTTAATTACCTGGCCACTAGACAATTACCCGCTGACTGGACAAAGCAAGACCAGAGTCGTTTCTTTGCCTAAGTATGGTACTTCCTCTGGGAAGAGCCGTATCTTTTTAAGTATTATCCCGATCAGATTATTTGACGATGCATACCAGAGGAGGAACAGAGAAGTGTGCTCAGCTTTTGCCATGACCTTGCATGCGGAGGGCACTTCGGTCCCCGCAAGACTACAGAGAAAGCTCTACAAAGTGGGTTTTACTGGCCCACTTTGTTCAAAGACTCATACCATTTTTGCAAGTCATGCGCAAATTGTCAGAAGATTGGGAAATTTCAGAAGATACATGATGCCCCTAAACCTGATTCTGGAAGTTGAAATTTTTGATGTTTGGGGTATCGACTTCATGGGACCATTCCCTAATTCCTTCGGCAACCAGTTCATTTTGGTTGTATAGACTATGTCTCTAAATGGGTAGAAGCTGTGCCTACAAAGACCAATGACAACAAAGTGGTTGTCAAATTTCTCAAAGAAAACATCTTCTCCCGATTTGGTACCCCTAGAGCGATAATTAGTGATAATGGAACACATTTCTGCAACAGAGTTTTTGAAGCTCTGAAGCAAAATATTCCATCAATCACAAGTTATCCACTCCGTATCATCCCCAGATAAATGCGCAGGTAGAAGTCACCAATCGACAACTCAAGCTCATTCTAGAAAAGACTGTCGGACAGAACTGAAAGGATTGGCCGGTCAAACTCAACGATGCATTGTGGGCTTATCGCACTGCTTTTAAGACAATTCTGGGGATGTCTCCTTACAGAATCATATTCGAAAAAGCCTGTTATCTGCCAGTAGAGTTAAAACACCGTGCCCTTTGGGCCATTAAGCAGCTCAATTTTGATCTGAGTAAGGCCGGTGAGCTAAGGAAACTGCAGATCTCAGAATTATAGGAGATACGGAATGAAGCATATGAGAATGCTCGGATTACGAAAAGTAGGGCTAAACTTTTTCATGATCAGATCATAAGCCGGAAAAACTTTACCCCGGGAGACAAGGTTCTGCTGTATAACTCTAGGCTTCATATTTTTGCGGGGAAGTTAAAGACTCGTTGGTTTGGACCGTTCATTGTGCGCACCGTTTTTTCACATGGTACTGTGATTATTGTAGACCCTAAGAACAATACGGAATTCAAAGTAAACGGGCAAAGACTGAAGCCCTTCTTGACTACTGAGCCTATGACTCCAGATGATAGCGTGCTGACTCTTTTGCCCCGTCATACACCTAACCACAACAATTAAAAATAAAATAAAAAAAATCTTATTTGTTTATATGCTTACCCCTTCTACATTTTTTTTGCCATTTCTTTTGCCTATTCGTCCTTGGCCGGCCTGAGTCTACGAAAACGGTGACATCATTTCTTCACCCTATTTATTGCATTTACATTTTTAAAAACATTCATTGAGGACAATGCATTAGATAAGTGTGGGGGGTGCTAACACTTTTTCTTTTCCTTTTACTTCTCTTTCTTCTTTCCCCAAAAAAAAATTAAAAAAAATTCTCCAGATTGAAAAGAAATTTCATACTCTTTATAAAATACCAAAAGGTTATAGGAATTAAGGAAACCTTATTAATGAATCTTTATTTTTGCCTAAATAAACAAGAAAGATTGGTTTGACTAAGAGTTAGGAGGGATAAGGAAAATAACTCATACCTTTTATTTAACCTTAGTAGAATATGCATAAACCACACACACATGCTTTGGATTTAGAGACACAACTCTGAAAAAAAACGCTGGATAATTGTGCCTCAAGAAGCATGATTACTCACGCCAAAAAAAAAAATTAATATATAATAGTAAATCTTGATTTATGGCCTACTCTACTTGCATATTTGATCTGAGGGGTGTTTTTCCACCTGGTGCCCTAAAATCATCTAGTTTGGGAGTCATCAGTTTGATATGTGTTACATGAGTAAAGTAAAAAGCCTAATGAAATCAAGAATAATGGATAAATATGAATAAAATTAAATGATATTCAAAGTTGAGTTAAAAATCCCAAGCATCACACTTACACCTTATGCATATCTATCTAAAGCTAAATAACAGAATGAGTTAGAAGTATAAGATCCTTTCTAAATTTAAAGAAAAACCATAATTTCTTCTTTTTATAAAGGCTAAAGTATAGGAGGACTTATGAGGGTTGAACCTAATTTTTAAACCATTCGGTCATTTTTACTTAGATGATTGAAAATTTTTTTTGAAAGAGGTTTGCTAACAACTAAGTATTTTTTTCACTTACTAGATTTTGTGGGTGCAATCCACTGAAAACCCTTAGGAGACAACACTCCTCCTCTAGGAGAAACCTAGAGGTTTAAAGGCTTGTTACACATGCTCAGTGCAATCGCGTCACCTGCTAAAGTGGTATAATAATTTTCTTATTTTTATTTTGCTCGGGATAAGCCAAACGATAAGTGTGGGGGTGTGATTAGTCTCTAATTTTGCATAATTTTTATCTCATCCGCATAGTTATTTGATGTAAAATTCTGCTAATAAAGTTTTGCTTGCTTGATCCTAGGTCCATGGTATGCAAATGAAGAAGAAGATACTAAATCACAATTTAAGGGGTGATTAAAGGCCTACCAAGTAGCCATTGACTTTAGGGAGGAGATTTTGTCAGTCCAGGGCATCAAATTCAAAAATTGAAAGATCCACCTGACAGGGAATAGACAGGATGACGCACTGACCGAAGCCAGGCGCGCGCCGCCCTGGCATGGCCGCGAAAACGCGGCCCAGGCCGCGTTTTCACGGCCATACGGGCGCGCGCGCCCGAGCTTTGGGCCAGGGGTTGCCCCCTGGCCCCCCTTTCCCCTGGTGCCTATAAATACCCCCCAGGGGTCTTCAGTTTGGATATATTCAGAGTTAGAGAAAGTTGTTGTAATCTTGTTTTTAGGATTGTAGTTGTTTTAGTTTCCTTCTTATTCTAGTTTTAGTTTGAGCCATTAGAGTGAAAGAGAGAGAGTGTGTAAGAGTTGTATTTGAAGGGTGACAAGCTAATACAAGTAACTACTTCTCTTTCTTCTTTCCATTTAGTTGTGCTTTCCATTTATTTTTACTTTCTTGTTGTAGTGTAACTCCCTCTCTTTACCTCCTTTCTTTGTTGTTTCTTTTCTCGAGCATGTCTAACTAACTCTTTTATTGCATGGCTAACTACCTACTAACCCACTAATCTCTAACAACTTGATTGATAAACCAAATGAGTCAATAGTGTCAAACAAGCCTTGTGAAAACGAGAGTTATGACATCTTAAGACGAGGGTTCTAACTCTAACTTACCTACAAGTATTTACTTTCTTATATTTCATTCTTAATGGGTTTTTGATGATCTATGAGTTGTCTACTTTACTTGTTGTTATAAGTTAGAGATTTTTTCTTTTAACTTTGCTGATACCATTAGTGCACTCGTGTCTTCCCTTACTTTCACCTTCTATTGGATCTTGTTAAGGGAATGTTCGAATTTTTGCCATGTAAAGCTAAGTTATAGAAAGAATTTTAACTCGATTTCCACGTGAATAGTTCCTATGCATAAAGGACATGCTTGCCTATGATCCATCGTGAGGCTATATCTTCAAGAAGTTAGAGATTAGTGGGAGCTATTAGTAGAAAGTTAGCCATGCGCTTTTACCATCTAGAAAAATCACTTTTACAACCACCAATTCTAAAACAATTTTTGAAACGAACTTGTTTTAATTTTCTAATTCTTTATTTTGAAACAAAGAACTTTCTCTTTTCTTGAACAAAGAAGCCGCATCAAGCTTTCATCGCTCTCCCTCCTTGTGGATACGACCCGTATAGCCACTTCGCTACTGCAGAAGAATCGTAAAAGTAGTAACATTAACCCACAATCTTTTTACTTATTTTTGTACTTGCTTTTTGCCGTATAGTCACTTCAATAAGGGGGAAGATGAACACATAAAGGACAAGGATGAGGATTATACCAATTAAGATATGATTAACTAAGGGTAATCTCACAACCGACTGATCAATAACTTTGGGCCTAGACGTCTCCTGCACTTCCTGCCGTATAATTCTTCAGATGGTGCCATAACAATACAGACCTGATAACTGTTAATAAAAAATTTCTATCAGAAAAAATATAATTAATACTCTAAATGGTCCTATTGGACTACACGGTCTTTCTGAGTGATAAGATAAGTTGGATATAAACAGAGTTCCTAAACCTCTCTGAAGACTTCAGCAAGATAGTGATCTGAATCTCGTGTCTCTGCCCGACACAATTTAATTGGAATACCATGTAGCTAAACTATCCTTATGATATAATTATCTGCCAGAAGTTCTATACACTGACTCATTCAGAATAATATAAAATAAACTGACTTCAGAATTGGCCAACTTTCATTGTTTGAATTCTGCTAGAATCGATGGAGATTACTTCTCTCAATTAGACGAGACCTCAAAATACAACACTTACCCATTCAGAACTCACACTACTCTACGTGGTATGAAGTTGTTCTCGATGAAGAGCCTGTAATAAGATTACTAGATATTCTACCTGTTCTCTGCCACTCTGAAAATAGATCATAATATTGTAGATAAAGAAAATCCGATAAACTGATTGCAGATACATAAATAGAGAACAACTGATAACAATAACTGGGCGCCAATTATTCTTAGAAGTATAACTAAGAATTCATAAGAACTACCTTCTGAATGTTAACCCGATTGTAATTTAAATATCTAGAGAATACTCAAGTCCTGCAATGTTGGCCTAATAGATCGTCAAGAAAATTATGATAAGTTAGTTCAGACACGGCATGAAAACTTGGTTCATTAAATCTACGAGAACAAGCTAGGCGGCAGAAATCTGGGGAACAAAGCTAGAGTGCTAAACACTGTCGGAACTAGCCATGAGCGAAGCGAAATCTAGGAGGGGCCATTGCATAACACAACATCAGGCGCTAAACACTAGAGTGTGGTAGAGCTAATGCTCTGCGAGATTCGCACTTGGAAGAGCTCAGGTGGTAAAGCCAGCGTATAACTGATTAGTCTACAATTTTGTATTATTATATCGCATTTTCCTACCGATTTATGAATAAAACGTCGGTCTAAACCGTGTTTTGGTCTCTCTTGTAGGTAAATCAAGAGTTTAAGGGCAAAGGAGTAATAAGAGCTTAATTAAACCCATTTTTGGGTAATTAAATCCGCATTACTTGGAGGCCAAGCAAGGGATCTTCTAGAAAATACGTCGAATCTAGACCTTTGCTCACGTCAGACGAATATTCGGGCAAAATTACCAGAATTGGAATATACCAGGAAGCTCCCTGAAGCGCCACGGATTCCCTCACCAAAACCAGGGACTTTTGTCCCTGGTATTATCACGGATCCGCGGTAATTGCCACAGATCCGCGACAATATGGTGGGCCACGCGTCGATTTTTGACCCGTGGCCCCGTCTCGTCTTCCAGAAGTCTCCTTCGCCTATAAATACCCCTGTAGAGGTTCAAAACGAAGCAGTTTTTGATTTTAGGCTAGGGTTTCTATGTTTTAGTGTAGTGTAGGTAGGTGTTCTTCATTTCTTTTATTTTGTATTGTTATTTCGTTTTTAGATCTTGTAGTAAGGCTGAGAGATTCAGAGAGAGATAGAGAGGGATTGATGTAATAGATGGTGACAATCTATGTAAAGGTTCCTCCTTTCTTCTCCAATGTAATCTTCTCCATCTTCTACATGATGCTTTGCTAATTTTTCTTCTTATGGCAATCTAACTACTAACCACTAACCATCTAACCACTTACTTGATAATCCACATGAATCTAATAGTCTCTATAAGGCCTTGCTCTTGCAAGAGCCATTGATGGCTCATGATGATGGATTCTAACATTCTAACATTTCTAACACCTAACCCACTAACTTGCTAACTTGCAATGTCTTCTTTATTTCATGCTCACCTCTAGCCGGTTTTGATGATTTAACAAGTAGCTTGCAACTTGTTAGTGGTATGGATGTGTTGTTTGAATGTAGAAGATCAATCTTATGGGCCATGCTCTGTATCGTCTCTTGAAGCCAAGGATTAGTGATGGACAAGGATCCATGTGAGGCAACTATCACTAGGAGGTTAGCATGGTTAGTGGAGCAATTAGTAGTTAGTAGTCATGAGCTTTCTTTTATCTTGTTTTAAAAATCAATTCTTGTATCTTTTCATCGATGTTTTCACCAACTTTTCATCTTCTTTTCTATTTTTTTTCCAAACCACTTCTCTTTTGTTTTCTTCACCGTTTTCATCGCCTTCTCCTCCTACCACATGCTTGATTTTAATTTCTTTTCTTTTATTTTCTTTTTTTAATTCTTTTAACAAAGAAGAACTGTTAACAACCGACATGAATAGAAACTGTTAATGCTTCTATCGCCTCCCGTCCCTGTGGATTCGACCCGTTGAGCTAATGCTATAACGGAAGTATCGGGGGAACATTAGCACATACGAATTTTACATTGATTTCATAATACACACATTTTTAAGAGTGCTGGTTCCGAACGAACAATTTTTGGCGCCGTTGCCAGCGAACGGGAATGGTTTTGATTTCACGTTTTTGTTAACATTGTCTTCTCTGTTTTGGTGTGCAGGACAATCTTTACAGGTGTTTAACATTACAGAATAAACACTAGCTTTGCATCTCCCTACTCTTGAAAGCAAGAATCCAGCTTATAAAGAAAAGCCGCGCAAACGCGACATTTACCGCGCCAACGTGGCTATTTTGTAAACATTGTGTATCTTGTTGTGCTGGGATGTGTGAATTGTAATAGCTAGTGGATCTGTACTATTACTTTCCTGCTTTGATTGCCTACACACTACAATAAATTAAAGAACTACAATACGGTATTTGGACGCTTTTAAAACGGTTTAGACATTTGTATTTAGGCACGTGTCAATTCAATTCCAAATGCTGTATTCTTGTTCTGTTGTTGTAATCTGGATTGAGGTGTACATATGGCATTGCATATAGCATAGGACAAACACGTGGGTGATTTATCGCTTTGTATTATATTCTTGTCTATATTGCACACTTGCACGAATTGAAATTAAGGGCAAAACCCATAAAGATAAGGTGGGGATTTCATCACCTTTCCTTATCCCAAAATCACCTCCCCACTCACACAACCCAAGCCCTAATAAAAATTGATAGACGTTGGCCCCTAGGGACATCTCGGACTCATTAAGAGATTGACCGAGGGTGGAACTTGTTTTGAATCTTACTCTTGTGAAATCGGTGTCTAAGGTTGGGGATTAAGAGGTTACGCCTCGAAGATACCGTGGTTTGGCGTAATTAAGGCCCGTTGCTTACGCACGGATACCTCCCACCGTATTTTGCCCCTACCTGGTCGATTAGCTTGTGGTCAGATTCAAACAACAACCTCCCCCGAGTAATCGACCAGTTAGGAGTCGTCTAGGTCTAGGTCAACCCTACTCTAGGCTTGGTTTTAATTTTTTCTTTTCTTTTTGTTTGTTGTTTGATTTTTCTTTTTTGTTTGTGATTGTTTGTGAAATGGAATTCAACAATAACAATTCTTTCACTCCTAATATGAATTCATATTTCACACCGACCCCATTTGTTTCGGATAATTCCAACCCAGCTTTTTACAATAAGAACCAACCAAATACACCGGGTTGGCCTTATCCGAATCAATACAACCCATACCCACAATCTTATGACTATAATTTCCAAAATAATTTCAACTCTTCACAGAGTCAATGGGGATTCGCCTCCCCCGAGTTAAATTTTCAACCTCCTTGTCCACCGTGTCCACCTTGTCCACAATTTTCACAATATTCATTCCCCGATTTTGCTTCCTATACTTCTTTTTCTGGACATTCCATTGAAGAAAAATTCGAGCTAGAAAAGAGTATAGAAGCCAATCTATAAGAGGTCGAGCAACAACTTCAGAAAATGTTAGCCTCTCTAATTCCACAATATCTTCAAGAGTCTTACTCAGTTCCACCTCGTCATAATGAACAAACATCTGCCCTGGAAACGAGTAAAGAACTCTTGTGTGAGTCTAAGCTTCAATCTCCAAACATGTTGGACTCACATTCTTCACAAAAATTCCAAAACCAAGATTCTTATACTCCCATTCTAGAGCATCCACTTGTAGAAAAATCAAGTCTAGAAAAGAGTATAGAAATCTTGCAGGAGTCTGTGTTACAATTTTAAAAATCTCCTTCTCAGTCTATTGAAAGGTTGGAAACACAATTGAGTAAATTGGTCAACATTTATAAGAATGAAGAATCTCTCTCTTCTCCACTTTTGACCAATTCAAATATCTCTAACTCTATCAATTTGACCCATGACTCTTATTGTTTTGGAAACCAAGATTCCTACACTCCTTTTTTAGAACAACCAATTGAAGATACATCACATCTAGAAAAGAGTATAGAAGTCTTACAAGAGTCCGCACTAAAATTTTAAAAATCTTCTACCGAGTCTATCAATAGGTTGGAAACACAATTGAGTAAATTGGTTAGCATTTATAAGAATGAGAAAACTCTATCTTATCAACTTTTGACCAATTCACCTATCCCTAACTCTATTGATTTGACCCAAGACTCTTATCATTTTCAAGATTCAATTTCAGCACACCCATCTGAACTTGTCCAAACTTCAAATCCTATTGACATTTTGACAAGTTATCCCCTTTCTGAAATTGAACTTGAGCATGAATATGATCCTGAACTTCCACTTGGTAATTCAATTTCACTTCCTGATTCAATATTGACTGAGGTGTTTTTACCTGAATTCAGGCCTTTTCCCGAGTCAGTATTAGATCCTGTACCAATCCATTGTGAAATTGAATCACCAATCTTTTATGATGACCATATTGAACTTGACCAATTTCATACTTTTGAAAGTCCCATTGATAAATTGGCAAGTTCTCATTTTTATGGAATTGAACTCAATGAGGAATGTGACTTTGATCCTCAAATTTGTGATCCAGTTCAAATTCCTGAATCAATATTGACTCCTGTTATGTTACCCAATTTGAGCAACATTTTAGAGTTAGTTTTGATTCCCATACCCGTCATTCTTCAACTTGAATCACCTATCTTAGGAAGTCACATTCCATCATGGGGAAATGAATGTGGACTTGAGCTTCATCTTCTTGATTTGGACCACTTCCTGAACCAATCTCGACTCCCGAACCTTTACTTGACTTAAGTCTTTTCCTGAGTCGGTATTAGTTCCTGTACTTCCTGAGTCCAAATCAATCATTCCATTCTGGGAGAAGGGTCTTGATAAATTTGACTCTGAAATTATTTTGAAAATTTAGAAATTAGATAGGGTAAAATTCTTAATAAAAATCATAAATATATACATCATTCTAGTGGGTTGTATTCTAGAGGTCTCTGGTGGGTTCCTCCGGACTCCACGCAAGTTGGATTGGGCCGCATTTCGTGGACCAATCAGACCGCCACCGGAACCACCACCTTGAGGTGATTTTTCCTTTTCTCTCTATTTGTTTCATGCATACATACATCACGATGCATTGAGGACAATGCATGAGATAAGTGTGGGAGAGGGTTTACTAATATAGAGTTTTTAGATTTTCTTTTTTTTACACTTCTTTTAGAAACTTTTAGAAATCTTCCCTTTTGTATAGGATTTTTCTCTTTCTTTAAAACTTTTTGAAATAAGAGACAAGTTTTGATCTATTTTAAGAAAATTAAGATGATCTTAGAAACTAAGGAAGCCTTAATTTTGACATCTTAAACCCAGTCGAAATAATGGATCTTGTTTAAAATTATAGGCTAAGTAAGATAAATTGGGGAGATAATTTTATCTTGAATTTTTTGCCTTAGATAGTATGCACTTCACACTTACACAATTTTTGGGATAGAAACAAAGACCTAAAGTGTTATAAAGCAAAAATAACTAAAAAGAAAAAGAATATATGGTATAAATAAACATCACTTATTAAGCTGGATAATTATGCCTCAAGAAGCATGATTATTCACGCCTAACGGTGGTTAAAAGAAATAAATAATCCCCCTTAGTTTTGTGGCCTTGTTTACTCGAGTCCTTAAACCCGAGGGATGTTTTCTCATCTGATGCCCTAAAACCGTCTGGTCTGGGAGTCATCGGTTATAGGCTCGCTACATGGGTGAACTAGAAAGCCTAAGAAAATTAAGGGAAGAAAAAAAAAGGAAAAGGAAAAAAATATAAAAATAAATGGCTTGATGGTTAGACTTGAAATCCCAGAAATCTTCACTATCACAAAGTGCATATTATCTAGGTTTTATGAAAGATAAAATATTCAATCCAATTTTGAATTCTTACCATAATTGAAGATAAGATCTTGCATAGAGACTAAGTTTAAGGAAGAATGATTTTTGGTGGACTTATGACCTTAGATCGCTTATATTTTTGCAAAAATATTTCATAAACTCGTCCCTCTTTCAAAATGCATTTTCAAAATACTAACATTTGTCTTCTTTCTTTATGGATTTTGTGGGTACAATCCGCTGAAAACCCTCAGGAGACAACACTCCTCCTCTAGGGGTAACCTAGAGGTTTAACGGCTTGTTGCACACGCTCAGTGCAATCGCGTCACCTGCGAAAGTGGTGTAATAACATATGTAGTATAGTTTTTCTTTTCTTACTTTGCTCGGGACGAGCAAAAGATAAGTGTGGGGGTGTGATTAGTCTACAATTTTGTATTATTATATCGCAATTTCCTACCGATTTATGAATAAAACGTCGGTCTAAACCGTGTTTTGGTCTCTCTTGCAGGTAAATCAAGAGTTTAAGGGCAAAGGAGTAATAAGAGCTTAATTAAACCCATTTTTGGGTAATTAAATCCGCATTACTTGGAGGCCAAGCAAGGGATCTTCTAGAAAATACGTCGAATCTAGATCTTTGCTCACGTCAGATGAATATTCGGGCGAAATTACCAGAATTGGAATATACCAGGAAGCTCCCCGAAGCGCCACGGATTCCCGCACCAAAACCAGGGACTTTTGTCCCTGGTATTGTCGCGGATCCGCGGCAATTGCCGCGGATCCGCGGCAATATGGTGGGGCCACGCGTCGATTTTCGACGCGTGGCCCTGTCTCGTCTTCCAGAAGTCTCCTTCGCCTATAAATACCCCTGTAGAGGTCCAAAACGAAGCAGTTTTTGATTTTAGGCTAGGGTTTCTATGTTTTAGTGTAGTGTAGGTAGGTATTCTTCATTTCTTTTATTTTGTATTGTTATTTCGTTTTTAGATCTTGTAGTAGGGCTGAGAGATTCAGAGAGAGATAGAGAGGGATTGATGTAATAGATGGTGACAATCTATGTAAAGGTACCTCCTTTCTTCTCCAATATAATCTTCACCATCTTCTACATGATGCTTTGCTAATTTTTCTTCTCATGGCAATCTAACTACTAACCACTAACCATCTAACCACTTACTTGATAATCCACATGAATCTAATAGCCTCTATAAGGCCTTGCTCTTGCAAGAGCCATTGATGGCTCATGATGTGGATTCTAACATTCTAACATTTCTAACACCTAACCCACTAACTTGCTAACTTGCAATGTCTTCTTTATTTCATGATCACCTCTAACCGGTTTTGATGATTTAACAAGTAGCTTGCAACTTGTTAGTGGTATGGATGTGTTGTTTGAATGTAGAAGATCAATCTTATGGGCCATGCTCTGTATCGTCTCTTGAAGCCAAGGATTAGTGATGGCCAAGGATCCATGTGAGGCAACTATCACTAAGAGGTTAGCATGGTTAGTGGAGCAATTAGTAGTTAGTAGCCATGATCTTTCTTTTATCTTATTTTAAAAATCAATTCTTTTATCTTTTCATCGATGTTTTCACCAACTTCTTAGTTCACCTTTGTTTCATCTTGTTTTCTATTTTATTTTCCAAACCACTTCTCTTTTGTTTTCTTCGCCGTTTTCATCACCTTCTCCTCCTATCACATGCTTGATTTTGATTTCTTTTCTTTTATTTTCTTTTTTCTAATTCTTTTAACAAAGAAGAATTGTTAACAACCGATGTGAATAGAAACTGTTAATGCTTCTATCGCCTCCCGTCCTTGTGGATTCAACCCGTTGAGCCAATGCTATAACGGAAGTATCAGAGGAACATTAGCACATACGAATTTTACATTGATTTCATAATACACACGTTTTTAAGAGTGCTGGTTCCGAATGAACAATAACCCATCACTAAATGTTAAGTGATAGGGTGCAGTAAGGCCTTCGCCTGGTTGAGCTCGCATGACTAGAACACGACTCTCGATTGGTGAGACTAGCGGAGTCCATGACTTATCAAAACCAAGAAGACTGCTATTGTGGCTCTGAGTTCAGTGAAATCAATAGAAAAGATCATGATTGCTACTGGAATACCATAGAAAATATAGTAACTCAGCTGACAGAAGTTCTGAATCTGAGAATCTATTTCATATTAACACTCTTTGTGTAGTAATGTGGTCTATCTGATTACCTACATAATGACTGTCCAACTCCCTGTACTGATCCCATGGAGGCTCTGTACATATAAGATTTAGAATGCAGAGCCAAAGAACTGTCTCATATGTGATAATACAATGTACCAGAATCACAGAATACTAGAATAAGTTGAGTGAGAAACCCTTCTACCTTGTTGCTACCTCACTAGTCTACCATATCTTAAGTTGGAATAAAGATTACGAAAATCAAAATAGTAAAAATGGAAGAGATAGGAATAGTATGAAAAAGGGAGATGGACACGAAAAGACTAGGACTGATGATGATAGTGCAATAAGAAGGATATGATATAGAAAACTTACCAACTCAAGGATATGATAAAAGGGAGATAATGGTTACAGGTGGTAACTTCAGGGTTCCTGTTCTTACTCCATTCAATATCTTGATTTCCCCTTTAATCAAATTATATGTTTGCTTCCTTCAGCCATCTGCTCTAACTCTTGGTCTCCTCTGTGCCTGACCATATGCTTGTTGCTGAGGTTGAAGTGAAGTTCCTCTGCCAGTAGGTTCTGGATTCTCTCCTAACAGTTGTACTGGATTTGTTGATCAGATCCGTGCAGTGTTCTCTGCCTTCTAGAACGGACAATCACATTTTAACTGATCTCTGGACCCGCACACAAAACATAATTCATACGCCTTCTGGCAGTTGCGTTGTAGGTACCCGAGCTTCAGAGAGTATCCACATATCATATGCTGAGGGCGTGGTTGGAGTGATTGCTTGGCTAGTGGGGAATCCAGGGGCCTGTTTGAGTTTTCACCTTCTATCAACTGAGAGGGTCTCTTCGCTAACTTCATCTACATCTCATCTTTATCTTTCTTCTCCAATTCCTATTCTATCTCCCGAGTGATGGTGAAAACTTGAGATCACATCTTGGGCGGCTTGGAAATAAGGAACATCTTGATCTTCATTTTCAAGCCTTGTCGAGTTCTACTTGCTCGGTTCTTCTCATCAGCCACCATATACGGCGCAAATCGATTATGCCTTATCAATTGTACAGCATACACGTCTACAATTCTATCCTCCTATTACAATCTGATAAATTATTTCTCCATCTCCTTCTGAGTTGTTATAGGGAAGAATCTTCTCATAGAAATCCTTCGAGAACTGATCCCAAGTGATGGGCTTTTCTAGTCTCACTTCTTCCGCCAACCACCATGTTCTGCACACATCTTTCAACTGAATCTTAGCTACTTTCACCTGATTCTCATCAGGGATTCAGACTGCCCTCATGAGTTTTGTTGTGCCTATCAGCCACTGCTCTGCATCTATGGGCTTCTCCATGCCCGAAAAGATCGCCAATTGTAATCTCCTAAGATCTGACACATTGTCTTCTGCTCCCAGGGTGCAACCAATAATCCCTGGTATAAGGTATCCATCTGCTCCTGTTGGTTTTCCATCATACTTTGTAGAAATTGCTTCAAATCAACACCTTCTACATTAGAACCACCCTAAGACAAACCAAATCTGTTATGATTTCCCTGTCTTTTCATGTTCGAGTTGGTTTAAGAATAACCACAAACTGAAGTATTAAAAGATGGAGAACTTCAGAATTCAAGGGAAAGACTATCAAGAGAAAAAAGATAACTCTGTACTTGTAGTTAGATTATATAACCAGGACTCATGCATTCTAGTTGTAAATTTCTTTACCATTGATTTGCTTACTGGTTGTACTGAAGATATGAGAGCTTAGGTTCTGATACCACCCTGTAACGCCCTGATCCAGCAGGTACGAAGACGTTACTGTGACATATATACGTAAGTCAAAAATACTCTCACATATATACGCTAAGCATCAGTACAGGAAATAATTAAAGTTCGAAAATACGTGGTGCATTATACATTCTAACATATAAGTACAATTACAAGGTTATCACAGGATGTGACACAATATTATAAGAATATTACATCACCTGATAGACGCAAATGCGAAATACAAGCGATACACAATCATAAATTGTACAAATAAGGGCTCAGAGTCATAACATGAAAACTCTAGAGCCGAGAAAGGGGGCTTGGAAGGATAGGGCTCTAGACGGACCACCGATGATCCATGCTACTACTGCGCATCTCTGATCAGCAAGTGAAAGAATCCACAAGCTCCAAGCTCCGAGATCTGGACATGAGGATCCAGGAGAGTCAGAACTCCCTAACGAGTGGTGATACGAATGCTAAATGGTGTGCAAAGATAAGCACACATGTATCGATAAATCTGAATCATAATCATACATTGAAAATCATGTCATGAGCACAGGCATACAGGAGCAAGTAGAAAAATAGCAAGTGATATCAAGCAGAAAATACGCATGGCATAATAAGACAAGAGCAGGAGATTGGTGAAATAGAATACAAGTGGTAAGGCAGGAGGTAAGCACCTATAATATAATAATAATCATAAAACCAGAAATTCGATGTAAAACTCGATTAAAGCAAGCTCGGCAAGGCATACAACTAATTATTAGTTGACATCTTTTATTATTATTATTATCACTCATCCTACCCAGATATATAGATATGTGAACTAGCATCCCAACACACATATATCCATATCTGAGTAAAGTAAGGTTGTTATTGGAAACCAACGGGGGTATCAACGATTAATATTTACAATGGGTCCAGTGCATGCCCGAAACCACGGCTGAGAATGTTCCGTTGCTGGTGTATGGAACCTACCGTGAGGCATTTAGGAGGGTCTTATAGGATGCCCATTTCAAGATAGTACAAAGAAGGAGGGAGCCAGCGGTCCTCTCGGTCACCTGGAGGCCCTCAAGTCGAACCAGAAGATTTAGTTACACAACATACCTAATACCACTTTAAACACGAACATATATTTGAAAGTACACCTAGAGGGGGGTGAATAGGTGTACGGCTAATCTAATGAACTAAATACGAAAATTAAAAACTAATTGCTACAACACTTAATGCAACCAACGAGTGTAGCCGAATTCCCGGTGAAGGGCTCTGGACTAACTCCTCTTGATTCCACTGAATAAGAGTTGAGGCACTATATGAAGCTCTCGTGATTACGCACAAGTGAGGCACACACAAACAAGTCAAGCATATAATAATGATATGACAATATGAAAGATGCAAGGCACAAATAAAGAGAGAGAGTTTAGAGTCAATGGATCAAACGCAAACAACAAGATGTGTTTTCGAGGTTTGAGCACCAAGCTCTACGTCCCCGCCTTCACCGAGAAGGATTTTCAATCCACTAACTTGTCCACCTAGGACTCCCACAGAGGGAACCTCCACCGAGGATTTTGGGGCAGTACAAGAACCGGGAGTACCGAACTCCTCTCTCAACCAATACAACCTCCACCGAGGCAACACAAGCACCACCTCATACAAGAGGGGTAGGCCCTTAGCCAAACAACCACAATCCACCTCTTCACAAAGAGGGATACAAATCCAAACTCCACCTCTCACTAGAGGGAGCAAACCACAACCTCAACCTCTACCAAAGAGGGAGCTAACCACCACTCCAAATCAACCCCTACCAAGAGGGATACAACAAATAAAGGAGGGTACAACACTTGGTGGTTTCCACAACCACAAACAAATTCTTTTCCCACAAATAAAAGATCCTATAGAATAGGATAGGAGATATAGCTCAAGTGTGGAAAACTAAGATGTTGGAAAACAAATCACAAGGAAAAAATACTTGGGAAAACAATTTAGGATTTGATATAAGTGAAGAACAAAAACCAATCCCAAAATTTCTCCTTTTGAATTTTCCAACCCTTTAAAACAAACTAAAGAATAAATCTTTAAAGCTCCAAAACAATTTTGAAACTTGTAAATAAACACTTGAAAGTATGAAAATTTTTCCCTTAAAATTCTGAGCCAAAAACCCTAAACAAATGGGGTTTAAATAGGCCTCCAAAGAAACTAGCCGTTAGGCTGATCTGTCAGCCCTGGCGGCTGGCGGTCGACCGGCCCGGTCGACCGCCAACGGTCAAATTTTTTACCGTTGGAGGCTAGCGGTCGACCGCCCGGTCGACCGTCCCAATCCAGAGAGCAAATGCTCTCTGGCCGGTCGACCGCCCGGTCGACCGCCCAAGCCTTACGGTCGACCGGTCCGGTCGACCGCCCCCACCCGAGAGTGGGGTACTTGCAGTCGGTCGACCGCCCGGTCGACCGGCCCAAGTGGCTGGCCAGCGTGCACGTTTTGTGCACGTCGGTCGACCGGTCCGGTCGACCATCTCTGGGTCCGGTCGACCGTCCCGGTCGACCGCCAGAGCCTGGCAGAAGGCTGTTAGGGACAGAAAAACTAGGTTTAAAATATTCTAAGAAATCCCATAAATTCCTTAAAAATCCACAAAAATAGTTTTAGCATAATGCATTGATATACAAACTTGTGTGAAAAATTTCAACACAAATTTCAAACTTTTTGAACCATTTTTGTGACTTACAAATTTTGCCGAAAATTAAAAACCGTATTTTTCAAAACTTGGGTTTTTGAATTGAAAATTCGGTTTGTCCAAAACTCATCCAAATAAAAAAACATGATACTTAAACACTTTGAAGCATGTTGCATATGGACATAAGTCTAATATACGTGAAACATATATATATATATATATATACATATATATATATATATATATATACATATATATATATATATATATATATATATATATCCATGTTTTTGACTATAAATCCAAAAATAAGTTTTGTTAAAATACAAAACCTAAAACACATGAATAGGTATATCAAAATAAGTTTGTCTAAGATATGAAGCATACATGTATATAGAATGAATCTAATATACATAAAACCATGTAAACTTGTTTTAATCTATCTATTAATGAAAACCAAGATCGGTTAAACCAAAAACCGAAAATCAATATCCCAAACATAAAACGTGTGTGTGTTGTGAACTTGAGCAACACACTATCTATTCTTTACAAATGGATCTAAAACATAAACTAAACTAGGTACCGAGGTCTTCTTGACGAACTCCGTCTTCAAGTCGACTCGATCCAAACCGTGATCCACCGAGCTTGACTCCAACGAGTGCTATATATGATCTTAATGCTCGGGCTATTGAATCACCATGTGAAAGGCTTCAAAACTCCTTTTTTGAAGCTAATCACCAACTAATATCTTGGTTAAGGATCTGAAACTAAACATCACAAGATTATTAGTAAACATAACTACATGAGTTAATCATCATCAAAACTAGAGTGAAAAGCCTCTGGGCCAACAATATTGATATATATAAGTTTCCCCTAACTCGATGTAAGTTGTCCCTTTTTATAGTTTATTAGATAATTATCAGATTTTGGGAATGCGCAGGAACAAGTCAAGAATATCAGGAGTACAGGTGTATCAAGAGTACAGTTTGTACTGGAATATATCAAGATGTAAATAAGATGTCAGGTCATTATTCCCATTATCATGATAATTATAAGAGTCATGTATATCATGCCAGATGTCAGGTGATAGCATGACATGAGGGTTATATCAGGCAGGTGACAAGTGATAGCATGGTAAAAGATAGCACATCAAGTGAAAGCAATGTCAAGCGATACAAGAAAATAGTATCGATATAAGAAATCGTACGAATACCGAAAAACCATGCAGTTTCAGGAAAAATAGTTTAAATAAAATTCCAAACTCTTCACAACCAGTAAGAGAAGAAAAGATAAATTGGCGAGCAAATAATTAGCAAATAAGTGAACATCCAAGCGGAGCTAAGAAAGATGGAGGTACGGACAGCAAATAGTGTTTAACATTAGAGCGCCTGCAGAGCTACTGGAATGACTCAGCTTAGAAGGCTAGTCCAAAATCTAACAGAGTTTCGCCTAAACAAATCTAGTGGTAAAGCGCTAAAAGCTAAGCATGCCTACCTGGTGGAGCATAAGAGAACTGACGGTCTAAGCGCACTCCTCTTTTGAGGAAGTGATCGAGAGAGCCTGGAGGCCAAAGTACGCTCGGGGTCTAGGCACTCTCGGTAGCTACCACGAAACCTATAAGGGTGCAGGCCTAAAACCAGTTGGGTAGCAAGCCCGGGAGTAGGCAGAAACCCAGAGTCGGTACAAGGGTACATGCACAAGATGTTAGTACCACACGAGCATGCATATAAACGTGAGAATATTTAGGCTACTTGGAGTGGTGAAGCACGAAGGCTGAGTAAAGGGCTTGGAGGATAAATACAACCCGGAGGCTGGGTATAATACCTGCAGAAGTGTTAGTGTCGAACACACACATATAATAAAGCAGTAATGGGCAATATCGCAGGCATGGTACATACATCGCGGCATGGTACATGTACAGGAATTAAATTAGCCTAGTACAAACATTCATCACAGGCAAATACATGCACAATCTGGGCACTCGACCATATACAAATACGAGGGCACAGCCCAATACAAAATACGGATACAATCCAAATACGAAAATAAATACATAGTCGACCCGACAAAGCGAGAAAATCCAAAACGAGGCCAGGACACTCACCTAAATCTATAGAAGAGCCGTGAAATTTGGAATCCCAGAAACTCACACACGCACTATAATATATTAAAATATATTCATATGTTTAGAGAGAGAGAATAAGAGAGAGGAGAGAGAGAGAAGTGAGAGAAAAGTTTGAGAGAGAAAGAGAGAGCTAGAGAGAGAAACATCTTGAAAGGGAAGAGTGACTACAGAGAAAGAGAAAGAGAGAGTAGAGAGAGAGTCAGTAGAGAGTGAGAGAGATAGTTAGAGAGAGAGGAGAGAAACTAAGAGAAAGAGAGGGGAAAACAAGGGAGTGGGAAAGAGAGGGGGGTTGTGCCCCCTGTTGCTCACGGCCAGGCCCTCTGGCAGAGGCAGCTGTGCCAGTCCCCAGATGGTCGTTGGCCAATATTGGCTGGCCCAGGCCCCAAGAGGAGAGGGAGAAGGGAGGTGGAAGTGGTATGGGAGAGATGATGATGAAGGTGGAGATAAAATAGTGGTGGGGATTTTGGTGGTTGTAGTGGATGAGGAGGAGGAATTGGAGAGGAGAGGAAAGGTTAGAGTGGGGCTCACCGTCACCGTGGTCATGGCATGGGGCATCACCGGCATGAAGGGGAAGGCAGTGGTGGAGTGAGCAAGTGGAGGAGATGGTGGTGTTTGTTAGAGGTGGAATTGGAGAGGAAGATGGATGACCGGAGTTGGGTGGCCATCGTCGCCGGCATGGGGTGTCTCCGCGCACGTTGGTGGAGATCGTGGACGGTCTTGGATGAGAGAGGGGAGATAGAGTGAAGTGAAATTGAAAGGTAAGAAAGAAAGAGGAAGAGGAGAGGAAAAGAAATTGAGAAAGATAGAGAAGAGAGAGAGAGTTTATGAAGGAGAGAGAGGGAATCTGGGAGGAGAAAGGGAGGAGGAGAAGAAGGGATGTGTCGGCCAGGGGAAGGAGAAGGAAAAAGAAAAATGAAAGGAAAAAGAAGGAAAAAAAAAGAAGAGAAAGGAAGAGAAAGAAAAAGAAAAAGAAAAAAAGAAGGAGAGTGAGTGATGGGAGGGGGTGTGATGAGGTGCAGGCCCCATGTGGGGGAGTGGCGCGGGTGATGGATGTGAGAAAAGAAAGGAAAAGAAAGAAAGAAAGAAATGGAAAGATTCTGAAAAATGATAATAATATAATAATGTCGGGAATATCAACTATTTCAAAAAAATCCCCAAAAATACTCAGAGGTAGAAAACATCATCCTGAGGAATAATATGAAATTGGTTTTCAAAAATAAAATCTCATTTTTAAAATAAAAATCCTAGAATCTATCAGCGATATTGACTGACACTAAATCCGGCCGAGTTTTGATAAATTCAGAAAATTCTCCAAAAGTATATTAAGGTAAAAAATGTGATTTTAAGAGATAATATGATGGCAAAGTTTAGAAATTGATTCCATTTATAAATTAAAAATCTTAGATCGACCAGCGATATCAGTCGACACCAAAATCGGTCAAACTTTGATAAATTAGAAAAAATTTCAGAATATGAATTAAAATAGAAAATGTGATTCTAAGAAACAATATGAAAGGTGAATTCAGAAATTAACTCTAATTGTAAATTAAAAATCCTGGAATCGACCAGTGATACGGTCGACACCGATTTTGAAGAATTTATAAATTAATTCGGAAAATTTTCAGAAAATCATAAAAAATATAGAATACTGAAAAATGATGTTTGAAACTGAAATTAATCAAATCTAACTACCAAAAAGACTGAATCGAGCAATACATTAAGATCAGGTCCCCCATTCAGACTAGGGCTAACTCCGAGTTCACGAATCCGGATCCAATACAAAACAATCGCATAAATATTCATAAAACAAAAACAAATACAGAAAGTAAATTGAGAAATATGATCAAAATATCTGAATACGTATCTGAGTATGTATTCTGGGAACGGGGTGTTACATTAGTTGTCAGTTATCAGTTGTCAGATATGAGTTGTCAGTTGTCGGATATCAGCTAGTATTGACATCAGCAGTTGTTGGAGATATCGATTACTATTATAGAATAATTCATATTATTGCTTGTTAGTAAAAGATATCTGTTGACTGATTTTTCCTGCACACAAAAATTAGAATATTAGATTAAGAATAGATCGTGCGAGGAATCAGTTCTAATCCGCGGTAGCAGGGCTATGCGGGTCGTGATCCTCAAGGAGGGACTGCGATAGAAGCGTTAAGCAAGTTTCTCTAAAAATTTATCTTTTTTAGTTAATTTGTTAGTCACGATGGTATTTACAAAGAAAAGTGGTATTTACAATGAGTTGTGGGAAAGAATATTGGAGAGGTGTGGATTTGATCTAAAAAAAGAAAAGAAAAGAAAAGAATAGAAAACTAACCTTGGTTGGAGAAAATATGCGAAACCTAACACTTTCTACCTTATTTCGGAGGCATTGAACGTATAAACCTTGGGATCGAACTCAGTCCGTTGTCACATTAGGTCATCAAGCCTTGGGCAAGCATGAGTTGATACGCCTCGAGGAGGAGAACATCGCCATGGAATATCGTTGGAACCTACTAATCTTCGGTATACTTGTGGTTCGGTAAACGCTCGCGTGCTCGTCAAAGATCAACAAAAGAAACACAGTAGAAAAGAAAGAGAAAAAAAAGAAAAGCAACGACATAAGAACAAAATAAAAATTACCTTTTTATTGATTACAATGGAAGAGAAGAGAATCATCTGTCGGTGTCACCCTCAACAAAGCCATCTCCCTCACTTACATAAAAATTACAAAAAGAAAAGAAAACCTAGAAGAAACCCTAAAAATCTGAACTTTGGCCCTTTGCTGGACGCTGGACGCTCTGTACGTTGTACTGCAGGGGATATTTATAGGTGCAGAAGGCCGAGGAGTCCTAGATAAACCTGCCCACGAAATCTGGGATCTGGATGAGATCAAAGTGCCGCGTTTCCGCGGCTTTTGCCGCGGATCCGCGGCGCTTTAGTGGCTTCTGGCCACGCGCTTTGGCGCGTGGCTTCTCCTGGTCCGTTCCTCTGGGCTCCTGCTTCTAGAAGTGTGATCCTGGCCTTTTAATCTGGATTTTCGAGATAACTTGGTAATCAAGTTACCCTTAATCCAGATTTCTTCAAATCTTCTCTCCACGAAATTCCTCTTTATCTTGGCCTTTTATCCTCATCTTGCAGGTGTTTAGGGTTGGATAGAAGTCTATCCTTCCCTAATCTCTGATTTTTGCAACTTTTAGCCCTTGTATTTGCATTTTGACTCTTTGTATTTGCGCTTTTTCACCTGGGCTTCAAACATGGGCTTGGATCTGGGCTTTTGGGCTCTTTAGGCTTTATTTATTGCTAAAATAACAATTCGAGGCCTGCACACAATAAATTACAAATTATTAATAAATGTGCAGAATTAAATGAATAAATATGAAAATGTGATGGTAAATATGATGATAAAAATGCACTTTTGACTACCAATCACACCCCCACACTTATCTTTTTGCTCGTCCTCGAGTAAAAACAAAGAAAAAGAAAAAGAAATGAAAAGTTAATCTAACCTAACTCACTTTCGTAGGAATCACGATTGCACTTAGCACGTGCAACAAGCCGTTAAACCCCTAGGTTACCCTAGAGGACGAGTGTTGTCTCGTGAGGGTTTTCAGCGGATTGCACCCACAAAATCCATAAAAAGGAAAATATTTGAATTATATTTGAAGAGACTAAGTAGTCTATAAGTTTTAGGATTATCATTTTTATTCATTCTTCAAACCTGGTCTTTATAAAGTCAATTGTTATTCATTTTAGGTAAGGATTAAAATTGAATTTCTAATATAGTCTTTTTCGTTACCAAAAGTCATATGCACCCTTGTGAATCTAGGAATTCCTTAACTTGGACTCTCATGCCTCTTTATTATTTTTATAACATCATCTAATTTTCTTTCGTGTAAGTATCAAGGCTTCTTGAGGCCCTCATACCTAACTAATTGACTATTAGATGTGTTATATATATATATATATTTTTTTTGGCATGTATAGCTCATCTAATTTTCTTTCGTATAAGTATCAAGGCTTCTTGAGGCCCTCATACCTAACTAATTGATTATTAGATGTGTTAATACATATATTATATTTCTTAGTCTTCTTAGGCTTTCTAATCCACCCATGTAACGAACTTAAAGTCGATGACTCCCAAACCGGTTGGCTTTAGGGCACCAGGTGAGAAAACACCCCGCGGACTCAAATTCGAGTGAACTAGGTCCCAAAACTAAGGACTTTATTTTATTTACTCACCTTTAGGCATGAATACTTATGCTTCTTGAGGCACATGTATCAGCTTAATTGGTGATTTTTTTCTTTTTTTTTTTATTATTTTTTTATGAGGCACAAGGTCTTTGTCTTAGAATCCTAGATATGCATTTGGTATGCATACTTCATTAAGGTAAAAATCAAGACTAATTATTTATTCAATTTCTCCTCCTATACCTAAAAATTTAAACAATTTATTTATTTTGACCAAGTTTTTAGAAATCCTAATCATGATTTTCCTAATCCTTAAACTAACTTAGATTTCTTTCAAAAAATAAGTCAAAATATTTCCTTTTTATAACATTTTTTTTTTTAAATTTTTTAGAATTTTTTTTTTTTGTTAGTTTTTACCTATGTTAGTATGTTAGTAAAACCCACCCCCACACTTATCTCATGCATTGTCCTCAATGTATGAATGAATGCATATATGCATGAAACAGAACAAGGGAAGGCGGAAGTTACCTTAAGGTGGTGGTTCCGGAGGTGGTCTAATTGGTCCACGAAATGCGGCCCAAACAAGATAATGTGGTAGTTCACGGGACCTACCTTTATTTACCTCTTTTTTATTTACATATTTACAGTCCCCAGAATGAATAGGATCATGGAAGATCCTCTCGTGAAACTTACTCCCTTTACATGACCAGTCCTGGAAAATCATCACAGAGTCATGGTCTATACCTATGTCCAACAAAAGAATGTGACTTGGTAAAATGGTTGACTTGGACTCAAGAATGATAGGTTCAGGATCTAATACCGACTCAGGAAAGAAACTCAAATCAAGTAAAGGTTCAGGAGTCGGGCTAGGATCAAGAAGTGGGTCCAAGTCAAGAAATTGAAACTCAAGTCTACAATCATTTTCCCATAATGGAATGTGACTCAATGTTGGTGATTCAAGTTCAAGAATGATAGGTGTGGGAATCAAAACTGACTCTAAAATATTACCTAAGTCGGGTAACAAAACAGGAGTCAATAATGATTCGGGAATTTGAACTTGATCATAGATTTGGGAATCTAGGTCACATATCTCATTAGTTTCAATCTCATAAAAATGGGAACTTGCCAATTTTTCCATGGGACTTTCAAAATTGCACAATTGGTCAAGTTCAATATGATCATCAAAAATGGGTGATTCAATTTCATGATCTATAGGTATGGGAATAAATGTTGGCTCAGAAAATTGGTCCAAATTGGGTGATGATACCGGAGTCAACATAGATTCGAAGATGGAAACTGAATCGCAAGGTTGTGGATCGGGTTCACATTCACTATCTAATTCAATCTCATTGAAATTAAAACTAGCCAATTTGTCCAAGGGTTGGGATTGGTCCAGTTCATATTGATGTGATGAAATTGAATTTTGATCAAGGTCTTCTAGATAGAATGATTCTTGGTTCCTATCAACTTGGTTGGTAAGTTCAAGAATGTTGGAAAGTCTAGAAATTTGATCATTCATTGTATCTTGCAACCGATCCACTTTTTCTTCTAACCCATCGAATAGATCAATGGTGGACTGAAACCTTGGTGATGTGGGAAAAGATGTGTATGACGATAATGGTTGAACAGGTGGTTGACCATATGGCTCAGGGGTATTGAATCCCCATTGACTCTGTGAAGAGTAGTGATGATTATTCCAATCTTGTTCATAGTATTGGGACTGGGGCATGTAATGATTCGGATAAGACCAATCTGGCACACTAGGTTGGTCAAAGTTATGATATGCCGGGTTGGTAATATCCGAATAAGAGGTTGGTGTGTAATATGGATCCTCATTAAAATTGAAAAAATTATTGTTATAGGCCATATCACACAAAGCAAACAAAAGAAAAAAACAAACAAAAAAGAAAAATTTCTAACCTAAGTTAGGGTAGACCTAGACCTAGACGACTCCTAACTGGTTAGACTGTCCACGGGAGGTAGGGTGTAGACTTTGACCACAAGTTAATCAGCCAGGTCGGGGCAAGAGTGGTGGGAGGTTTTCCGTCAAAGACGTTCCTTAATTAAATAACCACCACACTTTGGGCTTTCGGCCCTCAATCCCCTTCCTAGACACTGATTTGGCAGGAGTCAACTTCCAACACCGTTCCCCCTTAGGATAATCTCCTAATTGAGTCCGAGTGTCCCTAGGGCCAACGTCTACTAATTTTTAAGTTAGGCTTGGGTTAGTGAGTGCTTGGGATATGATTTTTGGGCTAAGGAAGGGTGATGAAATCCCCACCTTATCTTGTTAATGGGTTATGCCCTTAAGATGAATTAGTGCAAGTGTACAAGATAAATAGATAAGAATCACTCAAAGCAGAAGATCAACCAAGAGATGAATCCTATTCTACATGCAATGCGTACGTACCTTGCGTCTCCAGCACTCTTCAACAGTAAATAAAAATAATTGAAAAGACACGTGCCTAATATGCAAACGTCTAATCAAATTTTATTTTTAACAACCAATAATTTACTGTTGAATTATTAGCAATTTACAGGTATATCACAGAACAAATCAGAACAGAGCAGAAAGCAGAATTTTTAACTTGAAGCACCCTGCAAAAATTGGATCAGTAATTCACCATTGTTGCCGCGTTTCTGCGGCTCTGGCCGTGGATCCACGGCAAAACAGTGGGTTCTGGTGCTCTGCCTTCGAGGGCAGAGGCACAGAATAGCAATATGTCCACTGCTGCTGCTATGTTTCTGTTTCCTGTTCTCCAAACCTGCAAACAGAAAAGAATAAAGAATTAGTTAAAAATTAAATTTTTGTTTTGGAGATAAACTTACCGTCCCTCCCCGGCAACGGCGCCAATTTGTTGACTTATTTTTCCTGCACACAAAAATTAGAATATTAGATTAAGAATAGATCGTGCGAGGAATCAGTTCTAATCCGCGGTAGCAGGGCTATGCGGGTCGTGATCCTCAAGGAGGGACTGCGATAGAAGCGTTAAGCAAGTTTCTCTAAAAATTTATCTTTTTTAGTTAATTTGTTAGTCACGATGGTATTTACAAAGAAAAGTGGTATTTACAATGAGTTGTGGGAAAGAATATTGGAGAGGTGTGGATTTGATCTACAAAAAAGAAAAGAAAAGAAAAGAATAGAAAACTAACCTTGGTTGGAGAAAATATGCGAAACCTAACACTTTCTACCTTATTTCGGAGGCATTGAACGTATAAACCTTGGAATCGAACTCAGTCCGTTGTCGCATTAGGTCATCAAGCCTTGGGCAAGCATGAGTTGATACGCCTCGAGGAGGAGAACATCGCCATGGAATATCGTTGGAACCTACTAATCTTCGGTATACTTGTGGTTCGGTAAACGCTCGCGTGCTCGTCAAAGATCAACAAAAAGAAACACAGTAGAAAAGAAAGAGAAAACAAAGAAAAGCAACGACATAAGAACAAAATAAAAATTACCTTTTTGTTGATTACAATGGAAGAGAAGAGAATCATCTGTCGGTGTCACCCTCAACAAAGCCATCTCCCTCACTTACATAAAAATTACAAAAAGAAAAGAAAACCTAGAAGAAACCCTAAAAATCTGAACTTTGGCCCTTTGCTGGACGCTGGACGCTCTGTACGTTGTACTGCAGGGGATATTTATAGGTGCAGAAGGCCGAGGAGTCCTAGATAAACCTGCCCACGAAATCTGGGATCTGGATGAGATCAAAGTGCTGCGTTTCCGCGGCTTTTGCCGCGGATCCGCGGCGCTTTAGTGGCTTCTGGCCACGCGCTTTGGCGCGTGGCTTCTCCTGGTCCGTTCCTCTGAGCTCCTGCTTCTAGAAGTGTGATCCTTGCCTTTTAATCTGGATTTTCGAGATAACTTGGTAATCAAGTTACCCTTAATCCAGATTTCTTCAAATCTTCTCTCCACGAAATTCCTCTTTATCTTGGCCTTTTATCCTCATCTTGCAGGTGTTTAGGGTTGGATAGAAGTCTATCCTTCCCTAATCTCTGATTTTTGCAACTTTTAGCCCTTGTATTTGCATTTTGACTCTTTGTATTTGCGCTTTTTCACCTGGGCTTCAAACATGGGCTTGGATCTGGGCTTTTGGGCTCTTTAGGCTTTATTTATTGCTAAAATAACAATTCGAGGCCTGCACACAATAAATTACAAATTATTAATAAATGTGCAGAATTAAATGAATAAATATGAAAATGTGATGGTAAATATGATGATAAAAATGCACTTTTGACTACCAATCAATATCATTACCCGGAGAACATGGTTAATTGCCTGATAATGCATGTCGGGTATTTTGGAAGGGTTTATTATGGTATACCTAGTTGTGGATTCCTGATTAGTCTTCAAAATTGCATATTCATACCACATCTTTACATTTATTCAATATTAAATTCTGTTAATAATACCTCTTTTGTATATTTCTAGGTTCATGGCATGAAATGAAGAAGAAGCCCTAAATCTCATTCATTTGGTGATATTTAAAGCCTACAAATATAGTCATTAACTTTTGAAAGCTGGATCTGCCAAATCTAGAAGTGAATTTCGATAAACCGACAGCAGGTACAAAGGAGGATGTGCAGCAGAAAGCTGCACACCCTGGCGCGGCACACGCGACCCCAGAAGGGCTGCCGAAACACCGCAAAAATCGCGTTTCCGCGGCCTTCTGGTGGGGCCACGTGTCGAGTTTCGACTCGTGGCCCTGTGATGCTTCCCTGGTGCCCCCCTTAGCCTATAAATACCCCAGATTTTTCAGAACAGAGGAGAGAAGAGTTTTTAGGGTAGTTTCTCCCATTTGTGTAATTTAGTGTAGTTTTCTTCTTTCTTTTATTTTTCATTTTCTTTGTAGATCATGTAATAGGGAAGAGAAAGATGCATAGGATGAATGTTAGAGTTCTTGTAATGGAAAGTGGCATTCTATGAAAAGTTCTCTTCTTATATCTATTAGTTTTCTTCTCTCTAACTCTTACATGCTTAGCTTTTCTCTCATGGCAACTAACCACAACTACTAACTTGCTAACTCCTTACTTTATAATCTACATGATTCTAATAGCCTTTACTTGTCCTTGCTCTTGTAAGAGCCATTGATGGCTCATGATGATGGATTCTAATACTCTAACATCTCACTCTCTAACAAGTTACCATTACTTTATTCCATGCTTGTTTTAGTTAGTTTTGATGGTTTAAGTGTAGCTTGCACTTGTTTTGTTGAGTTTGGATGTGATGAGTGATCTTATGGGGTCATGTTTTGTAAAGCTCTTGAACCAAGGACTAGTGATGGCTAAGGATACATATGAGGCAATTATCACTAAGAGGTTAGCATATGGTGGAGCAATTAGTAGTTGTAGCCATGGATTTTCTTTCTTTTTTACTTTGTTTTAGAAATAAATACAAAATTCACAAATACCTTCTCTTTAATGTTTCTATCTTTGTTTCCATCGTACACTTCTCTTTTCATTCTTTGTTTTCTTTTCTTTTCGTTCTTGAAACATAGAAGAAACTTTAACACACACGTGAATATACCGGTAAAGCTTCTATCGCCTCCCGTTCTAGTGGATTCGGCCTGTTTAGCCTCTATGCTATAACAAAATTATCGAGAAAGTCAAAACACACACACTTTAATTTTTGATTATAAAATGACACTTTTTGTATGCAGTTTTTCCCCGATCAAATTTTGGCGCCATTGCCAGTCAAATTTTGGTGCCATTGCTAGGAATGGGAATGATTTGATCTCACATTAATGTTAACTTTTCTTCTTTATTTTTGATGTGCAGGTCAAATTTTTAGCATTGCAAAAGTCCACACTTGCTTGCATCTCCCTGCTCAAGAAAGCAGGGAGCAAGTGCTTCAAAAATTATTGTGTGGTTGAGTAAATCTTTGTATATTGATATCTTCTGCTGCTAGTTTTTTTTGTTTAGATTACATGTGCACTGTAATAATTAAGAACTGAAAAACAAAAATTGGATGCTTTAAAATGGTTAGACATTTGCATCTAGGCACATGTCGATTTCAATTACAATATACTATTATTTTGTTCTTGTGTTGTTTTGATTTTGACGGAGGTATACATATTGCATTGCATATAGTTTAGGACAAACATTTGAGTGATTTACTCACTTTGTTGTATTCATTCTTGTTTATATTGCACACTTGTAGGAATTGAACTTAAAGGCATAACGCGATACAACATAAGGTGGGGAAGTCGTTACCCTCCCTTAGTCCAAAACTCACCTCCCCACTCACACAACCTAAGCCTAAATAAAATTTGCTATACGTTAGCCCCTAGGGACATCTCGACTCATTTAAGAGATTGATCTAAGGAGAAAGTTGTTAGAATTTGACTCTTGTCAAATTAGTGTCAAAGGTTGGGATTGAGAGGCGAAACCTCAAAGAAAAGTGGTTTGGTATAATAAGGCCCGTTGCTCCAGCACGGATACCTCCTACTGATCTTGCCCCCTACCAGGCTGATTAACTTGTGGTCAGATTCCTACAATGTATCCCACATGGACACTCTAACCAATTAGGAGTCGTGTAGGTCTAGGTCAACCATAATATATGTTTGGTTTTACTTTTTCTTTCTTTTTGTTCGTTTGTTTGCTTTTTCTTTTTTTGTTTGTGTTTGTTTGTGAAATAGATTTCAACAATAATTCTTTCAATCCTAATATTAATCCATATTTCACCCCGACCTCATTTGGCTCGGATAACTCTAACCCAGTTATGTACAACATGAACCAACCATATAGGCCGGGACTGGGATTATCTGACTCAATATCACCCATACCCCCAATCCTATAATCAAGATTTTCAAAATAATTTTTTCTCTTCACAGAGTTCATGGGGATTCACCTCCCTCGAATTAAATTTTCAACCCTCTTGTCCACAACTTTTACAATATTCATTCACTGATTTTGAATATTATACTCCTTTTTCAGAACCACCCTCTGAAGAAAAATCCAATTTGGAAAAGAGTATGGAAGCCATGCTTGAGTCCCAACAACAAATTTAGAATTTGCTCAATTAACAATCCTTCCCACATTAAACTCCATATACTCTTTTTCTAGAACATCCAATTGAAGAAAAATCTGAGCTAGAAAAGAGTTTGGAAGTCTTTTATGAAATAACGCAACAATTTCAAAATATATTGGACTCATCATCTTAGCAAATTTTCAAGAGTCATACTCATCTTTTCCAGTCACACTGATTCAAAATGATCAACCATCCATCCTGGAAATGAATATGAAACACTTGCGTGAGTCCGAGCAACAATCACAAAATCTGATGGACTCATGACTTCACCATAATTTTCAAAACCAACTTCTATACTCACCTTTTCAAGAAGAACCAATTGCAAAGAGTATGGAAGACAAGATTCCGACTTAAAATTCTGTTACCTGGCCTATCAGTAGGTTATACTCAATAATGAGTAAATTGATCAATAAGAATAAGAAAATTCTTTCTTGTCAACCTTTGACCAATCCTTATATCCCTAATTCTATCAATTGGACCCATGAATCATGTTATTTTGGAAATGAAGACTCAATTTTCAAGACACCCATTTGAACTTGACCAAACTCTAAGTTTTGAAATCACATTGACATTTTGGTAAGTTATCCTTTTCCTAAAATTGAAATTGAATATGAAAGTGATCCCAAACCTCAAGTTGGTAATTCCATTTCACTTTTTGACTCAATAATGACTCCAGTATCTTTATCAGATTTTTTTTCTATTCTGGAGTCAACATTGAATCCTGTTCCAATACACCGTGAAATTGAATCACCAACATTTTACGATCACATTCTGTAATGGGAAAAAGTCTGTGAACATCAGTTCTTTGGTTTGGACCCCATTTTTGAACCAATTTGACTCCCAATTTGAATCTCGACTTGATTTGAGTCAAATTCTCGAGTCGGCATTGGTTTTTGTTTCTATTCCATTTGAGTCTAAATGAATTATCTCCCAAAATCACACTTCATTGTTGGACAAAGGTGTTGAACAAAATAACTCAAGAATTATTTTTGAAAATTAAAAATTAGTGGGGATAATTTTTAAATAAGACCATTCACTTCAACATTCTTTTTAATGGGTCATATTAGAGAGGTCACTGGTGGGTTCCTTCGAGATCTACAATATTTGGATTGGGCCATAATTCATAAACCAATCAAACCACCACCGGAACCACCATCATGAGGTAATTTTTTCTCTCTACATTTGTTTCATACATATACACATCATGATGCATTGAGGACAACGTATGAGATAAGTGTGGGGGGATGGTTTACTCACGTAGGTTATTTCTAAACTTTCTTTCTTTTACACTTCTTTTTAGAAAATTTTTAGATTTTTTTGCATAAAACCCCTTTTTCTTTTCTTTTTACAAAACTTTTGAAATAAAAAAATAGTTTTTATTATTTTTAAGAAAGTTAAGAGGATCTTAGGAATTAAGAAGACCAAAAATTATGATTGCTTAAACCGAGTCAAAATAATAGATCTTGTTTAAATTTTAGGATAAGAAAGTAAGATTAGAAAGATATTTGATTTTGAATTTTTGCCTTAGATATATGCACTTCACACTTATACAATTTTTGGGATTGAAATAAAGACTAAAAATGCTATAAAAATATATATAAAAAATGATGATAAAAATCACTTATTGAAGCAGGGTAGTTATACCTCAGGAAGCATGATTATTCACGCCTAAAACAGTGAACAAACAAAATAATCCCCTTTAGTTTTGTAGCCTTGTTTACTCGAGTCCTTAAGCCCGAGGGATGTTTTCTTATCTGGTTCCCTAAAACCATCTGGTTTGGGAGTAACCGGCTAAAGGCTCACTACCCGGGTAAGGTAGAAAGCCAAAGAAAACTAAGGGAAAAAAGAGAAAAAAATCGATATAAAAAATGGCATGAAAGTTAGAGTCGATATCCCAAAAATATTCATAGTTCACAAAGTGCATATTTTTTAAGAGTTTTTATGAAAGATCAAAGAATCAATTCAATTTTAAATTCTTACATTTAATTATAACAAGATTTTGCATATAGACTTAGTTCAAGGAAGAATAATTTATGTTCACCTATGACCTTGGATCGCTTAATTTTTTGCAGAAATGTTTCAACACTTTTCTCTATTTCAAAATACGTTTTCAAAATACTAACATTTAATTTCTTTATGGATTTTGTGGTGTAATCCGCTGAAAATCCTTAGGGGACAAAATTCTCCCTCTAAGGGAAACTTAGAGGTTTAACGACTTGTTGCACATGCTCAGTGCATTCGCATCACCTGCGAAAGTAGTGTAATAATTTTCTTAGTTAGTTTTTTTGTTTTGCTCGGGACGACCAAAAGATGAGTATGGGGGTGCGATTAGTCTCTAAAATTGCATATTTCATACTATATCTTACATTTATTCAATATTAAATTTTGTTAATAACACCTCTCTTGTATGTTTCTAGGTTCATGACATAAAATGAAGAAGAAGCACTAAATCTCATTCATTGGTGATATTTAAAGCTTACAAATATAGCCATTGACTTTTGAAACTGGATATGCCAAATCTGGGAGCAAATTTCGACAAACTGACAGCAGATGCAAACAAGGGTGCGCAGCATATAAAGCTGCACACCCTGGCGTGGCGCGCGTGGCCCAGAAGGGCAGCCAAAACACCGCAAAAACCACGTTTGTGGCCTTCTGGTGGGGTCACTTGTCGAGTTTTTGACTCGAGGTCCCGTGATGCTTCCCAGGTGCCCCCCTTAACCTATAAATACCCTTGGTTTTTCAGAACAGAGGAGATAAGTGTTTTTAGGGGTAGTTTCTCCCATTTGTGTAGTTTAGTGTAGTTTTATTCTTTCTTTAGTTTTTCATTTTCTTTGTAGATGATGTAATAGGGGAGAGAGAGAGAGAGAGATGCATAGGATGTTAAGCCTAAGTATCAGGAGCACTAGCTCTGATACCAATTGAAAAACACCTAGAGAGGGGGTGAATAGGTGTAAGTGCTAATCTAAGAAACTAAATGCAAACTAAGTGCGCTAAATGCGGAAGCTAATGCAAATCTTGCAACACACTTAATACAATCCACCAAGTGTAGCCGAATTCCCCTTGCGAGGCTCTGAACTAACTCCTCTTGATTCCCCTAGATATGGGTTGAGGCGCTATATGAAGCTCTTGTTGGATGAGTATAAGTGATGCACACACACAAGCAAGCCAAGCATATAATAAATATGACAATAAGAGATGCAAGGCACAACACAAGCAATATATGATATGGCAATATGAATTATGCACAACACAAGCAAATATGGTATGATATGAAGTATGATGCTTTGCACAAAGTAATGAGAGAGAGTTAGAGAGACAATGGGAGCAATCGAAAACAACGAGATTTGTTTCGAGGTTCGAGCACCTTGCTCTACATCCCCGCTACACCACCGTGTAGGATTTCCACTATCTCAACTCCCACCGAGGGAACCTCTACCAAAGAGGATTTCTTACAACTCTAGGAGTACCAAACTCCTCTCTCAACAACAACCTCCACCGAGGCCCAACAACCAACAACAACAACAACCACCTCTACCGAAGAGGTTTACAACCAAACTCAATCACCTCTACCGAAGAGGGATCCAAACCAACAACCCAATACAACAATCTCCACCTCTACCAAAGAGGGAGCAACTCAAGAAATCAAGGGTTTACAACAAGTGTGTATATTTCAACCACAAACTTTCCTTTTCCTTTTTTCACAAAACAAGATCCTAAATAGTTTAGGATAGAAGATATAGCTCAAGTGTGGAATCAAAGTGTTTTTGGAAACAAGCAACAAAGAAAAACTACTTGGGAAATCTCTTGTATATGATAGAAAATGAAATACCAAATCAAAATCCCAAAACCTAGTTTTCTTTGATTTTCCAAAAACCCAAAACAAATAAAGATGAGAAGTTTTAAAGCCCAAAAACTCTTTTTAAAACTCTTTTAAACACTTCAGAAAACTGGAAATTTTTCTCTTAGAAAACTTAGCCAAAATCCCCAAAGAGATGGGGTTTATATAGCCCCTATACAAACTAGCCGTTAGGCTGAGTTGGCAGTCTGACAGACTGCCGGTCGACCGTTCCGGTCGGACCGCCAACGGTCAAAAATGTGACCGTTGGGCAATAGCGGTCGACCGGCCCGGTCGACCGAAACATCCTGAGAGCAGAACTCTCAGCTCGGTCGACCGGCCCGGTCGACCGTCCCAGAGACTCCAAAACGTGCACAGACTTGTGCACGTCGGTCGACCGTCCCGGTCGACCGGCCTATGGTGCGGTCGACCGGTCCGGTCGACCGACTTGGCCTGGCAGCCAGTCCTCAGTTCTGCACAGATACGGGATTTGAAAATAGGTCTTTTCACTCAATAAAAATCCCATAAATTCACAGTAAATCTAAAAAATAGTTTAATCACAATAAAGACTGTTTTCTAAAAAATATGTTTTTAAAACTTGTTTTATCATTTACTTTGATAACCAAACTTGTGATAAAAATTTCAAGACATATATCAATCATATCAATCATTTTTGTGTCTTGTCAATTTTATCAAAAACAAAACTTGTATTTTATCAAACTAGAATTTTCCAAAAACATGAATAGAATAGTCAAAATAAGTTGTCTAGCAAGTTTAAAGCATGTATGTATATCTAGAACATATCTAATATAAATAGGTATAGGTAAAACTTGTTTTGATCTATTATTCATGAAAACCAAAAACCAAATCATGAAACGTGTGTGTTTTGTGCACTTGAGCATATCAACTAAACTAAGCTTTACAAATGGATCTAAAACATCTACTAAACTAGGATACCTAAGTCTTCTTGACGATCTTCATCTTCAAGTAGACTCGGTCCAAACTCCGTGATTCTCCAAGTTGCAAAGGTATGATCTTTAAGCTTGGCACCGGAATCATCAAGAATAGCTTCTAATCATCTTGTTAAAGCTAATCACCAACTAATATCCTGTTAATGATCTGAAACTTAGAAACACAAGAATATTAGTAAACATAACTACATGAGTGTTGATCATATCAAAACTAGAGTGGAAGGCCATTGGGCCAACAATCTCCCCTTTTGATGATGACAAAATCATGGAGTTATATATGCATGGATTAAAGATAAGCGTCAAGGAAGCTCCCCCTTAACTCATGCATAGGGATAAACAATAAATATATGCAATGAATATAAACATGAAACATGCATATGCTAAACAATAAATGGTTCTAGATATCAAATGGAATATTCAAAACAAAATAAGCTCTAGAACCAATTACAAAGCAAACTCTTATATCAATTAAACTTAATATTCTTGAGATTAAAACATAATAATGCATATAAAACATAAGCATGCATATAAACTTCATAAATCTTTCTCCCCCTTTTTGTCAATCATCACAAAGGGGGTAATCAAAACCATAAATAAAACGAGGGGTAACTACAAACATGATATCAATTTAAAAATATGTCAATGAAGCATCTTGATACTAATAAACAAGAATCAATATATGTTATATGCTATATACATTCATGAAGAGGAAGACGCTAAGTAGCTTCCCTACACATATGCATTACATGAAGAAGGGATGACAAGCCCCAATTCACATAACACATATTATGTAATGCATAAGAGGAGATGTGAAGCTCCCCCTACACACGTATATCATATAAAGAAGAGTTGTCAAGCTCCTCAATTTATAATATACTCAACATGAATCCATATGTAAGAGAGATGTTAAGCTCTCCTTGCATATAGGAAATACAAATCAAACTTTGAATATTTCTTTAAACAAAAATTTTGGAAGTACCAATTGTAATTAAACATAAGTCTTGAATTCTAAAACATGAATCTTGAAACCAAAACAAAATTTGAATTTCTTAAATATGATACCAATTGTAAATATTTTACCAATTGAAAAGATTTTACATAGAAACATTGATATCAATGTAAGAATTGTTCATTTTAAAACATATAAACAACTTTTAATCATAAAGTGTGGGAGTACAAATACCAATTTAAATACAAAATCATATTTTCTCCCCCTTTATGAAATACAACTAAAGTCATGCATAGTCTTGATAACAATTTAAAAGTAATCAATTTAAACAAATTGAAACTCAAGCACTAGCATAAACACACAAAACATATATATGTATGAAAATAGATACCAATAAAATTGATATACTTAGGATTTAAAGCTAATACATACATACAAACATATATGAGTATACAAGAAGATCAAAATGATACCAATTGAAAGAGTTCAATGATACCAATTGACATAACCATAAGTTCAAGTGTATACATCATATTATCTACCACCCAATATAATTCAAGTTTAAAGATTTTCAATTTAGGGCAAAACATGAACATGATCTCCCATCCTACCGCCCTTGAAGGTAGGGGTTTTCAAAAATAGATTTGAAAATGTAGTTTTGTTTGAAAATCACTACCAAAATGAAGAACACCGCAACTAGTTAAATGGATAACTTGTTAACTAGCACGAAATCCTTCAAGTAAGGAATAAAACAAAATTGAAATTCACATGATAATCATCACTCTAACCAATAAAGCATAACTCATGAGAAACAAAACATGAGCAATAGATATGAGTGTACAAATAATATGTGAAGATCATAATCATGAAAAATATTCATTAAGCTCAATTATTCCTTAAAACATAATTCCATCAAAAACATGAAAAATCATATAAAATTCCTTATTTAATCTTCAAGGCATATGTATGTCTAATACAAGCTAAAAATATACATACATATCCAAAACTCAACGAGTCCACTAAATGTAATTCATGAAGGCACATGGCTCAAAAAGATGTATATGTATAAGATTAGTTTGAACTAGATAGACATATACATGAAGTTAAACATAAATACATAAAACATGAAAAACTAAATTTTCATCACAACAAATTTCATTTCAAGGTATATGTATGAATTGTCAAACATGAAGTATACATACAATCCCTAAACACAATTGAGTCCAAATATAGATTTGCATGAAAGCAAATGACTCAAGGGGTATACATGTATATCTTAAAGTTTGGCAATACAAACATATACATGAAGTGAAACACACAATCATAAAACAAATCCAAAAATGGAATACAAATTTGAAATGTATGAATCATCAAAACTAGACTATACTAGCACATCTAATGGGTTCAAATAAGCAATCAAGCTCAACATATATAGATTTATTTGTAGCCCACTCTATGTACAAGTATATAACTAGTCTTAATGAAAGCAAAATCTAAACATATATTCAAAACATGAAGCATCAAAACAAATTAAAAGTCATCATGATAAAACTAAAACATGATTACTATGTAAATTCACATGTATTAGATTCATGATGTACATTATAGCTTAAACAAAAGTGAGAACACTAAATATGAATCAAATAAGCATGTGTGTCTCAAATACTATACATGTAAGTTAAGGATCTAATAAACATGGAATGAACATACTATCCAATGACAATAAAAACATGCTATAGACTATGAACATGAAAAGTATGTAAACAATAAATGGGAGTAAAGGATTGTTACCAAAAACGAAGAAGCAACTCTCCTTGTCTCCAAAACATGGTGGTCCTCTCCACCAAAACCTTCCCTTGAAAGTGATGCATCCAATTTGATTTCCATGAAGTCCGGAACGCATCCACTCCAAGGTGTCATCACTCTCACGTCATGTGAGAGCCCACACCTACATCAAAAATAATAGGAGGGGTGGTCTTTGGTACCCACATCTTGTTGGGTCCATGGGGGTTAGTCCCTTCTCTAACCCAAAACAAACTTCTTTGCTAAATTTGGAGTATGTAATCTATCATAACAAAATTTAGCAAGGTGGCCCTTACGTCCACAATGTGTACAAGTGTACACATGAGCATACATGTGAGGAGTGTGTCCGTGTGGAGCATGTGTATACCGTGGAGGGTGTGCATGCATAGAAGTTGGAACTTGTTTCTTTCAAACCAAGGTTTCCAACCGTGAGTGGTTTATGGCACATTGGCTCATAGTGGAGCCCAAACATCCATTTTCTTCTTTAACAAATTTATATCATTCTCAAGCATAGAAGAAGTGGAACATGCAATAGGTGATTTAGGTGAAAACTACCCTAGCATGGCAAACATGAGAAACAATCTTATTATGTAAAACATTATTTTTCTCTAAACAAGCATTCAAGTCATTTGAAATAGAAATAATTTTGTTTTTCAAAGCAACATTCTCTTTTAAAACAAAATCAATTTTAGAAGACAAGTTTCATTCTTCTTTAAAAGGTTTTCACAATCATTTTTATTTTTCAAAAATTCATTTTCTTTTAATACAAGATTAAGTTGAGATCTTAAAGAATCCCTATCATTAGAGATCTCTCTTTCTCTTGCAAAGCAATATTAAGTCTAGAATTCAAACACTTATTTCTTTTTCTATTCCTAGACTTTTCTTTTCAAAATCTTATACTTCTCAATTAATTTCTCACAAACAATTGAAAGTTCTTCATTCAAAGCATGTGGATCAACAATATCATTTCTTGAAGAACTAGCATCATCATCACTATCTAATGGAGTTTCGAGTGTACCTCAAGGGAGTCATTCCCTTGGACCATGTAGCATATAGAGTTAGATTCTCCACTAGATTCCTCTTCTTGGATTTGGATTGAAGCTTGGAGGTGTTGGTGGTTGTCAATTTGTTCCACATACAAAAGCGGAATCAAGGTTAGAAACACATAAAAGATATTCTTTAGGCAAAGTGCTTCTAATAGCCTCTAGGGCTTGTGCATTGGCCCTTATATGATTGCAATCACCAAGATAACATCTCTTGGTGCCGCAAGGAAAACATGCAAACCTAGGGTCTTTAGGTACATGGACATCCTATACTTCCAAATATCAATGTTGGAAGGATCATAGCTAGGTGGGGTCATGAAGTCCATGGTATAAACTAGATGTGTGCAAACAAGCAAATGCAATGAGATTAGCAAGCAAATGGATCACTCCTAGGATGTTAAGCCTAAGTATCAGGAGCACTAGCTCTGATACCAATTGAAAAAAACACCTAGAGGGGGGGTGATAGGTGTAAATGCTAATCTAGAAAACTAATTGCAAACTAAGTGCGCTAAATGCGGAAGCTAATGCAAATGTTGCACAAACTTGATACAATACAACAAGTGTAGCCGAATTCCCCTTGCGAGGCTCTGGACTAACTCCTCTTGATTCCCCTTGAAATGGGTTGAGGTGCTATGTGAAGCTCTTGTTGGATGAGTACAAATTAGGCACACACACACAAGCAATCCTAGCAATATGAAATACACACTATCAAGCCAAGCATATAATAGATATGACAATAAGAAATGCAAGGCACAACACAAGCAATATATGATATGAATGAATCAATGCTCAACACAAGCAAGTATGATATGATGATGAGTATGATGCTTTGCACAATAAAAAGAGAGAGTTAGAGAGACAATGGATCACAACGCAAACACAAAATTTGTTTCGAGGTTCGAGTACCCAACTCTAATCCCCGCCTACACCACCGTGTAGGATTTCCCAATCCACTATAAGGAGTACCAAACTCCTCTCTCAACTTACAAAGCCACCGAGGCTATACAACCACAATCCACAACACCTCTACCGAAGAGGCTCACAACCAACACTATCTCCCACACTTGAGGGATACAACTCAATCACCCGATCACCTCTACCGAAGAGGATTCACAAATAAAAGGGTGTTTACAACAATGAGGTTTACAACAAACAACCTCAAACACTTCTCTTCTTTTCTCTTTTCTTTTTCTCTTTTTCCACAAAAAACAAGATCCTAAGAGATTAGGATAGGTGATAGCTCAAGTGTGGAAACTAGGGTTTGGAAAACAAGCAACAAAGAAAAACACTTGGGAAAATCCTTGCAAAAGATATAGAATGAAACCAAGACAAATCTCCCAAATTCCTATTTTCTTTGATTTTTCCAAAAACCTAAAACAATAAAGATTAAGTCCTTTTAGCACAAAAACTATTTTGAAAACTTGTTTAAACACTAGAGAAACACAGAAAAATTTCTCCTTAAAAAACCTTGGCCAAAATCCCCAAAGAGATGGGGTTTATATAGCCCCTAGGAAAAACTAGCCGTTAGGCTGATGTGGCAGTCTGACCAACTGCCGGTCGACCGGCCCGGTCGACCGCCAACGGTCAAAAATGTGACCGTTGGGCAGCAGCGGTCGACCGGTCGGTCGACCGAAAATTCCCGAGAGCAGAGCTCTCAACTCGGTCGACCGTCCCGGTCGACGACTACAAGTGTCGCCAGCGTGCACGATTGTGCACATCGGTCGACCGACCCGGTCGACCGGCCACTTTGTGCGGTCGACCGGTTCCGGTCGACCGAACTGGCCTGGCAGGCACAGTGCAGGGTCAGAAAAACAGTGTAAAATATTTTCTAAAAAACTTTTAACACTTCTGAAAATTCCATAAAATTTATTTTATTATTTATGTTAAAACATAAACATGTGATAAAAATTTCAAGACAATATAAAAACATATCAATTCATTTTTGTGTCTTGCAAATTTTATCAAACAAAAAACTGTATTTTATCAAACTTGATTTTCCAAAACATGAATAGGATAGTCAAAATAAGTTTGTCTATAAGTTAAGCATGTATGTATAAATAGAAAACATCTACTATACATATAAATCTTGAAAACTTGTTTTGATCAAACTATTCATGAAACCACACATCAAAACATAAAACGTGTGTGTTTGTGCACTTGAGCATATCAACTAAACTAAGCTTTACAAATGGATCTAAAACTCACAATCTAAACTAGGATACCTAAGTCTTCTCTTGAGGAACTCCATCTTCAAGTAGACTCGGTCCAAACTCCGTGATTCTCCAAGTGCAAAGGTATGATCTTTAAGCTTTGGCACCGGAATCATCATGAATAGCTTCTAATCATCTTGTGTGAAGCTAATCACCAACTAATATCCTGTTAATGATCTGAACTTAGAAACACAAGAATATTAGTAACCATAACTACATGAGTGTTGATCATCATCAAAACTAGAGTGGAAGGCCATTGGGCCAACAAATATATGAGATAGTGGGTGACCTCTCCATCCTCCTCTTTGTAACCTATGCTTCTATATGCCTATAAATAGAGGCTACAAGGAAGAATGAATAATACACAAGTTTGAGAACAATTTCTCTTGATTTCTCCTCTCATTTCTCTATTTTTGTCTTAGTTTATAACATAAGTATATGTATTTGTTTGTGTGTATAATGTATGTGTGTGTGTGTGTGTGTGTGTCTATATATATGTATGTATGTATGTATGTATGTATGTATGTATGTCTGTATGTATAAATACTATATATGTATAAATACATATATATGTACAGAGTGAAAATGTTCCTATTAGGTCTCCTTAGATTAGGTGGTTTAAAACTTTACCATCCCGATTTTTCACGATTCGATCGCATATTATCAGCTTCATGTTTTTAGATGTACACATATAAAAAATCACGTGAGTTGGAGTTTGTTTACTCTATTTTCTTTGGGTTCAAACGCTAACAATTTTTTAACAGTAGAACAAAATGGAACGATTAGATCAATGAGTAAAAAACTTTAAATTATTTGATTTACTATATGTGTACATCTTAAAACATGAAGATGATAATGTGCGATCAGATCATGAAAAAATCGAGTTGTTAGAGTACAATCACATGACATATGATTAGCGCACATGTATGGTTATTTCATTCGTTGTGTGTGTATGTGTTGTCATATTGCGTTTGAGAATACATGTACAATGAATTGGAAGTTCACATTAATCTCGAATTGAAAGTTTCGAGTATGCCAATATAAAACCGTAACTTCCCTAAAACATATCAATCATTAGAATGCAATACAATGAATTGAAAGTTCATATTAATTTCAAATTGGAAGTCTTGAGTATGCCAACATGCAACCTGTACTTTTTCTAGAACACATCAATTGTGAAATACCCAGAAGTTTACATGATTAATCCATTGACCATAACATGTCGTAGAACTTAAAATTCTATTTAGACGCTTGTGGATGCTCCCTTACCCAAAGCACTAATGAACACAACTTGTTCCATTCTTATCAAGAATGTCAAACCTCAATAAGCTGAATTTCACTGCTTTAGAGGTCTCTGGAAGAAACATGAAGCGGTGTTGCTCTTGAGGAACTTTTATACCACAAAAAGATCTACTTGTCTCAAGTATGGCAAAACCTTTATTTTTAGGCTCTCTCTAAATCCTGTAAAGAAGATTTGACTGAGACTATCTCCTGGAGAAAATTTTCTCAACCTTCCATGCCTCCAATATGCTCTTGCAGCAGCAACATAGGAAACGAAAGTTCAGCAAATTCTCTAAATTGATTACTATCATGTCACTCACGGAAAAACACAACAGTCTTTTGATGATGCACTCCCTTTTGCCTGAAGCGAACACAGTCTCTTCACTGAAGAACTATCGACAACTTCTCTGCATGTTTTTGATAGCGTTTTGCAGAGAGAACTTAGAAAAATTCAAAATAGATGCACTTTTTTGACAGTTGTATTAGTGTTTTTAGCTAACTATCAAAAAGAACTTTCGATAGCTCGACCCTGACTTTTAATAGTTTCGTTCAGAGAGTTCAGATGGGTTTCAGAGCAAATTGACTTGCGACAGCTCGAACCCTGACTCTCGACACATTATCCAAAAAGTTCAATTGTACACAAATTTTTTGACTTTCGATAGCTGAACCTTTGTATTTTGTCCTGTCGATAGTGCTTTCGACAGCCCACATATAAGCTTTCAAAAATGGTCCCTTTAATGTTTTCAAATATTATTTAATTGAATAAAGTTTCTTTTATGCATGTGACTGTAGGCTGTAATAATCATTCGAGACAAGTCCTCAGATGCGAGCCTCACTTCCACGTGAAGGTCGCGATTCAACTAAAATGCGAACCTCGCATCTATGAGCAAATGCGAACTTCAAACGCGAGTCTGAGCAACTCCGCATTTCACTTCAAATGCGGGTCTGAGCAACTCCGCGTTTCACTTCAAATGCTGGACTGAGCAACTTGGCGTCTCAATTTTAACGCGTGCCTGTGAGCTTCGCGTTTCGACTTCAACGCGGCCATAAGAAGCCTGTGAGCGCCGCGTCTACACAATAGAGCGAGGTCAACATCCAACATGAGACCCGTGTTTCTGTTGTAACTGACCTCATTACTTAGTCAATTAACTCCCCACGTAATGTGAGAGTTAATCTCCATTATGGAGAAATTCTAGGGGACAATTATACTCCTAAGACCCTCTATAAATAGCCTTGAGAGCTATAAAGGAGGAAGGATCTGATTCCTGAAATGGAGAGGTTGATAAATTCAAGCTAAAGGCTTCTTTTTCAATCTCAAAGGTTGAGAGAGAGAGAGAGAAAGAGAAATCAGAAAACTCTAAAAACTTAGGGTGTTAAAACAGAGTTCTTTCTAATTACCTTTTTTTAGAGTACCTCGAAGCAAATCTCGAAGAGAAGCTTGTCATTCAGCCAGTCAATGGAGAACAAGAATTACTCTCTATCGCTACATCAAGAGCCCAGCCTTAAACAAAGGGGAGATTTAGATATTCTTCCCTCTTTTGTAATCAGAGTTTTGATCCGTTGTAACTTTCTTTTCATATCAAAGAAAATTTTACACGCTTCAATTTTTCTGACAAAACAAAAAGGCGACTCTGCTGGGGACTTCATTCTCTACTGATGAGAATGCTATGGTGCAAGCTAATGTCAAACTCCTCAGAAGGACAGTGAAATCCTTGTCGTTGAATTCAACCAAGAAAATTTTGAGGAATTTCTTTCTCGGTCTCCGCTAGCTCCTAGACAATGGAGCAGTACCGCAAAGTCTCTTCGGGGACTCGCTCCGAATCTCTTTGAAGATTTCTCCAGAAGTGGCCTGCACTCTTGCTCACAGCACGAGCAGCACCTCTTCTAACGAGGTTCTAAAAAACTTTTGTGTAGCCTACACGACCTGCATCAACGTCTCTCAACAGACCCGCAGGCTAATGCATCGGCACTCAATCAAAGTAATGGTGAAGATCAATCCCACCATTATTCTCCTCTCTAAACTCTACAATTCTAGGCTGCCGAGGGTTCCCAACAATCCTTGTGACTCAACCAGAATACTGAATATCGACAAAGGCATCGATCAAAAACTCTACAGACACAATCTGTTCTATGATACAGAACGCGATGTTCAGACCCGTGTTTCTCTGAAGCAACGCAAGATCTATGTTTCTGTTCTAGTACATGAGACTCGCGTTCCTCAAACGAGTTTTTCAGCGTCTAAACGCGAGACCCACATTTTGCCTGCCCCAAAATGCAAGACCCCGTTCTGCCTGTGTACCAGAACGTGACTCCTGCATTTCTAATACTAAACGTGAGGTCAGCGTTCCAAGAAAAACTCAGCCAACTCTTGAGGTCCGCGTTTCAACACTACATGAAGTTCACGTTTCAACAAACGTGAGGTCTGCTTTCAGACTAGCATGTCTCTAAGACATATAGAGCCAAAAAGCCCTCACCCCTATAGATTTGAGGCTAGTTCTTCAGATGCCCCCGCAACAGATTGAGGGACTACCTGATAAGAAAAAGGAGTGTCCACTAAATCACTCCTCGATGCCACTACGAGCGGCTCATCTCAGCAGTACTTTTTAATTTTCACTGCGGCTTTCAGATAACCAAGTTCTTGATTTTCAGCCAGTTATCAGTTGCTTCAAACTCAGTAAAGAGATGACGATCCGAAGGAAGAAGTTGTTCTCTGACGCCGTTTACCTAGAGGTAACTACAAACATGGTGGGACTGAGTTCCACACCAACTAAGTCCAAAGGGAAGCAACTGTCTTTCAGTTCAGAAGAGTCGGATGTTGACCGATCTCCAGGCTTGAAGGATATTCTTGTCGAATCTGAAGGCGTCAACTGACATACTCGGACCTATATGAGAGTGATTGCCCCAGTTGACTACAGTTTGTTGGTCAGGGGAATTAAGGTGAATGACGAGCACTCCGCCATCGTGAATCCCAGTCTTCGAATTCTAGTTCGGAGATAATAGCCTCCGCTGACATAGCGAGTACTCATGAAGAATTGGCCTAGCGATTTGAGGAATCGGCTAGAGTTCAAAAGGAACACTTTGATATGATTCAAGATCAGTAAGAATCTATTGACACTCTTAAGCAGATGCTCTCACAACTATTTAAGGAGAAAAAAACCAAAGGGTAAAACTCTTTCCAACAAATCCAAAGGCAAAAGAAAGGGAGAGGAAAGCTTATCTTCTGCAAACACTAAAGTAAAGAGCATTCCAACTCTCAGTCCCCCAAATCTTCATCTGAAGAAGAGGATAACTCAGAAAACGGATCTCATCATTTCAAGAGGATGAGTGAATTTGAGCAACGCCTCGAAGCCCTTGCAAACGAGGCGGCCTTCAAGATGTGAGGATAATTCAGCCTACCCAACGGAATGGGAGATGAATCCCTACCCTCTCAAGTTCAAGACATCGACCCTCCACACTTTCAACGGTAAAGGGTCGCCGAACCAGCACATATACTACTTTAAATCTCAAACTGTGAATGTAGTATTGAACTATGCAATCATGACTCGTTTGTTCATTGGCACCCTCAAGGGGATCGCCTTTGAGTGGTTTATGAAGTTTCATGCTGGTTCCATCAAGACTTTGGCCGACTTGGAAAAGCTCTTTTTAGCCCGCTTCTTTGAAGATGATACGGAGGTAGCGATGCCGACTCTCCTTGCCACAAAGCAAAAGAAAGGAGAGTCTATAAAAATCTTTGTGGAAAAATTTCAGAGTATGGCGCTCCATTGTCCATGTGGCATGTCCCAGTCAACGTTGGTAGAAACATGCCGTCATAACTTGCAAATCGTACTCCTCGCCCAGATAGGAGTAGTGGAATATCGCACTTGAAATCAGTTGGTGCTACAAGGCGAATAGGCGGAGGAAATCATCGCCATGATCAAGGCTAAAGAATAAGATAGCAAACCAAAATCTGACAAACTGACGCGACACATTTCAGAGTCGTCTTCTTAACCAAGAAGAAGCGATAATCTGGCAACGGAGGTTAAGTCACCTTCGAAGCCCCAGTCAGTCAGAAGGGGTGGAGCTCTCGGTCAAGCATGTGCCTATAAACTATACTCCTTCAAGGATAAGCACGTGGTTTCTCTATTCAAGTTACTCCAAAAGAGTAACAAACTCAAATTGCCAGAGGCCAGACGTCTTGAGAGGCGGAGAATGATCCTAGCTACTGTTTATATCATATGATGCCGGGATGTCCTACCAAGATTGCTACATCCTCAAGGATGTTCTTCAGACTCTGATTGACGCAGAAGTACTTAAGCTTCGTCAGAGCAGAAGAAGGTGACTTCCAGTATGACAGCTACATCACCTCTTCAATTCGGCTGGGATCTCCCACCAGCGCTAACTGGAGTGGTTCCTATCCCGAGAGGGGAACTAAGAGTGATCAATATTGATCCTCATAACTAGAAGAAGAAGGGTCTTGTTCCTGTTCCTTCTCCTCGAGGAGAGACAATGTGGGTTCATCTTGACATTGTTGAAAGCCAACAGTGAACGACTGTCACAAACATGAAGTCCAAAGGCAAGACTAGAGCATCTTCTAGTAATGTGGTGAGTATCTCTATAAGAGAAACTGAAGAAGATGTCATGTCCCTCACCTGTTCAGGAGAAGAGGAGTCCGCCTTTGATACTGACACAGGTGTACCTCCCACATCGAAGACTTGATCTGACAAGCAATACTTGAGACAGTACGTCGAGTCGATGGTAAACTCCCCCTAGCCAGTTGAGGAGACAATCATGCAATTCACAAAACCATCTGTGAAAAGACAGAAGGAGCTTTGCCATGGCAAAGCTCTCCAGAAAAGTGGTGTGGGACCATCAACTTTCTTTCATGATGCCTTGGCTCAGCTAGTCAACATCTCTGCTCGAATTACTCTATGAACTCCTAAGACTTTTCAAGTTGATAAGGGATGCCTTAAGGGAAGCATTAGTAGATGCAGAGATTTTCATGACCCAGATTCCTGCCATGTACGGGGAGAAAGACGACAAACGTTGTCACCACACCTTGAAGCAGTTTTCCTACATCACTTTCAACCAAAAGACATGCAAGTTAAAGAAAAACATGATAAACCCTTGTATTACATAGAATATATCAGATCATCTGAAGTGAGCCATATTCAAGTTGATACGGGATTTGCGTTGAGTATTATGTCCCACAAGGTCATGCAGCATTTGATGATCCCCACCTACCAATTAAGTGCCACTCAGACAACCATCTATGGCTTCAACGCCAATTGCATGCTCCCGATGGGGAAAATCAAACTCAAATGTTGATTGACAGAGAAAATAGAGTAAAAAGTAAAGGTTAAGGTTAAAAAGTTTCTCTATTTTTTCACAATTAATCCGCTGTAAAAAGAGCTAAACGGGTCGATCAGCGGGGAGAGATGCGATGGAAGCGTTTCGATACAGTTTCTCTATGTAGCACTTGAAAAGAAAAGATGATGGTTATAAAAGAGTTGAGATTATAACCCACTAATCATTTACCATAACCAAGCACTAGTTTATGAAGAATACACGTCATATTGATCCTAAAAAGATTAACCATAGAGTGTTGCTTCAAATTCAGAAAGAAAAGTAAGATAGAAAGCAAATCTTAACTAAAGTACACTAGATAAAATTAAATATTAGTTTATCAAAGTCTTAAAGTATTGCATAAGAAAAGTTATTTTAGACTTAACATTAAGATATCAAAGTATCTAAGTATAAACCAAGAACAACCATTAAATAGTATCTAAAACTAGTTTAACTTAATTCATCACTAATCTTCGAGAATCATTAACTTATCCCTAGGGTTTCAAACATGCATAGAGTTCAATTAATTTATCTTATAAAACCAGGCTTAGTTGGTGAAGAGATTAGCAAGCTACGAGGAGAATTAGTTACTCATGTTCATGATAAAATTAAGCATGGTATTTAAAAGTTGCATAAAAGAAACTAAACTAGAAATTGAAGAACACAAATTAAAGAACAAAAAGAGATATGAAAGAAAATAAGAACCTTTATTGAATTATCACCGATCCAGTACAAAAGTCTTCTTTTCTTTACAAATCTTCTTCTTCAAAGTAAAAAACCAGAGAATACAATGAAAATTCGGAAAGAAAAAGATCTAAAGAAAATTGTATACTTGATTTTCTGAGATCACCTCCTCTGTTTCTTTTCAGGAGTATTTATAGGAGATCCTAAAAGTAGAGTCCCTATAGAACACTTCGCCGAAACTGCCACACACGCGGTTATAGGAAAGTCATGTTTTCACGATAATTCAGAGGAAACGAGGCCTTTTTTGGGAGTTCGGGCACACGTTTTGACGTGTGACTTCATCTCATCCATCATCTGGAGATCTATCCTCAGAATCTTCATTTGAACTCTTAAATTTAAAATAATCTATTTCCTAGATAACTTAAGAAATAAGTTATCTATGAATCCAGATTTAAACTTGAATTCTTTCCTTTATCTTTGACTTGGGGATTAAGATACTTAATTTAAATCGACTTTCTCATTTATTTCTAAATCAGGATAAGATAATCTCCAAATTTATTTGGGCTTGATGGACTCTTAGGCTTCTCTTTAACTTGTAAGCTTCTTTTGAGCTTTTTTCTTTTCTTTTTTTAATTAAGAAGGTCTGTACATTGCTAAACAATAAAATAATTTAATAGTAATGCTTTATAAAATAAACATGAAAATATGACTAAAAATATGCACTTTTGATGAACAATCACACCCCCACACCTATCTTTACTCATCCTCGAGTAAAACAAAGAAGAAAAATCTAAACTAATCTAAACTAACTTACTTTCATAGAAATCACGGTTGCATTTAGTATGTGCAAAAAGCCATTAAAACTATAGGTTACCTCTAAATGATGAGTGTTGTCTCGTGAGGGTTTTCAGTGAATTACACCTACAAAAGCCATAAAGAAGGAAAAAATAAAGTGTCAGTATATTTGAAAAACTTTGAAAAAAAATATTTGAAATATTTTTACAAAAATCAAGTTAATATATAAGTCTTAGGATCACTTAATTATTCATTCTTATATTTAGACTTGATGCAAATATTTATCATTAATTGAGATTAGGATTAAAACTGAATTTCTCACTTAGTCAATTATTTTTTACCCTAAGTCATATGCACCTTTGTGACCATGAATTTTTGAATCGAGATTCTTCAACTTCAACTCTTATGCCTTATATATTAATATATAACCTTTTTTTTAAAGAAGTTTGAAGTATTACCACTTCGTTACCCTTTAAGTACTTCTTTTTTTAATATGTATAACTCATCTAACTTTTTTTGTGTAAGTATTAAGGTTTCTTGAGGCCCTAATACTTAACTAATTGATTATTAGATGTGTTTATACATATATTTGTATTTTTTCTTCTTTTTTCAAACTTACCTAATTACCCTTCTCGTAAATGCCAAGGCTTTCTTAGGCCAAAGCATCTAACTAATCAATAATTATATTTGTTTATTTTCATATATATATATATATATATATATATATATATATATATATATATATTAAGGCACAAAAGTCTTTATTTTGAATCCTAAGTGTGTAAGCTTATAAAGTATGCACATTTCATCAAAGTAACAATCAAAACTGAATTACTTTTTCAAAATTTTCTTCTAAACATAAAAATCAAACAAAATAATCTTATTTTGACCAAGTATTAAGAAATCCTAATTATGATTTTCCTATTCCTTAAAATTAACTTAATTTCTTATAACGATAACTCAAAATATTGTTTTCTTTTTCACAAAGTTTTTTTTTCTATTAGTATCTACCTATTTTAGTATGTTAGTAAAATTAATTTTTATGTTAATTATATTACATGTTAGAATGTTGAATGTTACATGTTAGACCCTCCCGTACACCTATCTCATGCATTGTCCCCAATGTATGAATGAATGCATGTATGCATGAAATAAAGTGTAAAAAGAGAAGATGTTATGTTACGATACATAAGGTCAAGTAGACCGATGGCTGTGTCTGCTTCCGGTACTGATTTCAAGAATGATTTCAAGCGTTGACCATTTACCTTGAATATATTACCATTCTTAGTGTCACATATCTCCAAATGAAAACATCCTTCTAGCAACGAATGGCCCTGTCCATCGTGATTTCAACTTTCCTGAAAAAAGATGAAGCTTAGAATTAGAGAGTAACACTTTTGTTCGGGGACAAAAATTTTTCTCATGATAAATTTATCATGAAAAATCTAAACCCTATCCTTCGTAATCTTCGCATTTTCGTAAGCCTCATTTCTCAAATCCTTAAGTTCCGAAATTTGTAATTTTCGAAGCGCACCGGCCTTATCTGGATCTAAATTTAGTTACTTAATAGCCCATAAGACTCGGTGCTCTAACTTGACGGGAAGGTGACAAGCCTTTTCAAAGACTAATTTATAATGAGACATCCTAAAATCGTTTTAAAGGCTGTCCTATATGCTCAAAAGGTATCTACCAATTTGGTGGGCCAGTCTTTTCAGTTTTGATTCACAGTTTTCTCCAAGATAAGCTTAATTTGTCTATTAGAGACTTCTACCTGCCCACTAGTTTGAGGATGGTAAGGCGTGGATAACTTATAACTTATGGCATATTTTCGCATAAGAGCTTTAAAAATTCTATTGTATATGAGCAATTATCACTAATTATTGCATGAGGAGTTCAGGAGAATTGTGGGGAGAGTGTCTAAAATCTTATTGGTTAAGTTTTTTAACTCATTAAAAAAGATAGCTAGAGTTTGGAGTTCAGCTGCATGCCAAAGAAGACAGAGAACAGCTGAAGGCAGAGGCCCGATCGACTGTCTGGTTGACCAACCACGCACAAAAGTGCACAAGGAAAGGCATGTAGTGGTCAACCGCCTGAGATCAATCACCCAGAGGGAGCAGCACATGCAGATGACAGTCGGTCTACCCAATCGACCATCCAGAATGACGATTGAACCCTGGATAACTAGCGATCGACCACTCGGTCGATCGGTCAAAGAACATATTTGAGCCTGCACAGCTAGCAGTCGACCGCACGGCGGTTCTAGGTATTTTTTTAGTTGGATTCTGGATTCGTTTCTGATCTGAATTCAGATCTTTTGGTTTTCTTTTCTTTATACATTCTCTGGCTATATAAAGTGGGGTATTGTCCCAATTATTGTAACCTGAATTGATTGATTAATAAGATCTCTCTCCCCTCTGTCCCGAGGACGTAGGCACTTGCCGAACCTCGTTAAATCTATACTTCTCACTTTCTTTCTTGTTTATTTATTCTTATTGTGTTCGCACTCTGGTATTTGCAAAAGGGCCTCCGGCAGGTCCCCAATAGCGGCAGCTACATGCTAGGCCATCTGGTGTAAGAGAAATCAGCGGATATTCTGCGATGTTCGCTGCACTTACATTTCATTCTTATATCGCATTGTGACTGATATTGCTCTATGGTCAGAACTGTTCACGACGACCACCAGGGATAGTTTGGTCATTTTCCCATGGACCCGAGGGGACAACCACACATTCGACCCGGACGCTTCCACCTATGATGACCAGGAGGAGGACCATGCAAACGAAAGGGTCAACGCGCACCTTAACTCCGACCACTAGGCTAATCGCCTGCAGCACATCCCATCACCTCCATAGCGCCGGTGACTCATCTAGTTACCTTTTGTTATATGTGATGTATGTGGGTTGGGTTTTTCCCACTTTAATTTTGCACCTTAATTATGTTGGGTTTTTTTTTGTTTTCAAAGTACAATCCAAACCACTAGTGTCACGCCCCGCTTCCCAAAATACGTAGAAACGGAGTCACGAAGAAGGTCGGTGACGTATATACGCGAGGAAAATACCCCACGCATACACGCTAAGCCTAAAGTAACCTGAACAAGCTACAAAATCTACTATGATAAATCAATATCACTGCAATATGACATATAAATATCTAACACAATGATAGCAGATAAATAAAGAAAAGAAATGGCAGCAGGATGCGATATAGCTAGAACCAGAAAATAATATGAATAAAATAGCCAGAATACCTATAATCAAGAAAAGAGAGACTCCAGCTTCTCGTAACGCGTACGAGCTTATTGAAACCTGAACAATATAAGAAAATGTCCAATACCCTAGACGTGCGAATCCAGGGTCGTCAGAAGCGACCTAATAAGTGTGTGTGTAAAGAGGAGTGCTCGTGCATATAAACAATGTGCACAGAATAATAACAAGATAACTGCAAACATAGGATAACTAAATAACATGATAAACAAATAACTGAATAATAGTAACATGAATAAGCGTGCACATAAAAGACAAGTAAAACAACTGTAAACGAATAACTGATGTCATAAGGTTTAACCTAGCATATGTCACTAGTTTGATGTACAATCCTATATCTATCATAGTTTATACATGTATATACAGTCGGGTGATCACGGTTAGTCACAATACATTAACAGTTTATCATTATTAATTATGTCAGCAAACACCAATTGCCGCATATAATAGACGCATCCCATACTACGCCTACCACACATGGCAATCGAGGTTCTCAGTTATTGAAACTGATCGATTGGAGACATTGTCTGTGTTTTAGGTGGGTCCCGTGCATACCCGGGACCACGGCCCAGACTCCTGGCGCCGAACCAGGACCTACCGCAAGGTAGTCAGGAACATGTATAATAGGAATGAGAACAGGACGGAGTGCCAGTCACCCCACGGGAACCCTGCAGTGGAACCCTCTTTCGGCTGCGCAACCTAAATCCTAGGTCCACCCAAAATACAGAAGTTGTCTCCTCCATCAATCTCCCCAATCCCAGTGTAAGTAATTTAATATCATGTTATTAGTTTATCAAGATTACTTAATATGCAAGTTACTTGAATCACTGAGATAACTCGGTGGTAGTCAAGGTAACAATATCAACATGTAATCAGGATACCGGTATAACAGGAATATATAATATCAATGAACAGGATACCGGTATAACAGGAATACGTAACAAGTATAACATGACGGTGTTGTTACCGTGTAAAATGTTTTCCCAGCAATTAAGTAACATGGACAATAGTATCAAGTAGATATCATGTATAAACAATTAAGTTTCTCATGTAAATCAAGATATTCAGGATGAGTAATAACCAAATACATGAATATCATATCTGATAACTAATACCAATTATATCAACCTCAAGATCGAGCTGAGTCAAGTCACAGTCTACGGTGTATCAAAACTAGGTCTAAGCTAACAATGATAAACTTGTAAGTACACCTAGAGAGGGGTGAATAGGTGTACGGCTAATCTAATGAACAAAATGCGGAATTTAAAACTAAAATGACAACACACTTAATGTAACCAACGAGTGTATCCGAATTCCCGGTGAAGGGCTCTGGACTAACTCCTCTTGATTCCTCTGAATAAGAGTTGAGGTGCTATATGAAGCTCTCGTGGTTAGACACAAGTGAGGCACACAAACAATCACAACCAAGCATATAAGTATGATATGACAATATGAATGATGCAAGGCACAAAGTAATAGAGAGAGTTAGAGTTAATGGATCAAACGCAAACACCGAGATTTGTTTCGAGGTTCGAGCACCCAACTCTACGTCTCCGCCTTCACATAGAAGGATTTTCACTAACTTGTCCACACAGGACTCCCACACAGGGAACCTCCACTGAGGATTTAGGTCAATACAACCGGGAGTACACAACTCCTCTCTCAATTACAAACACAACCTCTACACTTAGAGACTAGGAACAAAGCCACGACAATATCAACCTCACAAGTGAGGAAAGGCACGAAGCCAAACAACCAATCAACCTCTCATTAAAGGGATAGGGCACAAAGCCACCACTCTAAAAATCAACTTCTACACAAGAGGGATAACACAAAGTAGGAGGGTTTACAACTTAGTGATCAAAAGACCACAAACCAATTCTTTTCTCACAAAAATAAAGATCCTATAGAAAGGATAGAATGATAAGCTCAAGTGTGAAAAATAAAGAGTTTGGAAACAAAAACACAAAGAGAAATACTTGGAAAAATAACTAGAATAAGATTGAAATGAAGATCAAAAGCAATATCCCAAATATCCAATTTTTCTTTGATTTTTCCAACCCTTTAAAACAAAATAAAGATCAAATCTTTAAAGCTCTAAAACTCTTTTTGAAACTTGAAATAAAACACTAGAGAATTGGAGAATTTTGCTCTTGGAAGTCTTAGAGAAAACCAACCTCAAATGGGGTATTTATAACCCCCATACAAATTCTGCCCGTTGGCAGCTGACAAGGTCAAAATTGACCTTCCGGTCGATCGGCCAAAGGTCAAAAATTTGACCGTTGAGCCTGCCGGTCGACCGCTCGGTCGACTGTGCCCAGAACCAGAGAGCAACAGCTCTCTGGCCGGTCAACCGGCCGGTCGACCTGGACAACCCGAGAGTGGGTTGCCTTCAGTCGGTCGACCGCTCGGTCGACTGGCCCAAGGGGCTGTCCTGCGTGCACATCCTTGTGCATGTCGGTCGATCGGTCCGATCGACCGACTCTGGGTCCGATCGACCGGCCCGGTCGACCGCCAGAGCCGGTAGACTGAATTCAGGACTTGAAAACTTGGTTTTTATTATCCTATAAAATCCCATAAAAGCTCTAAAAATCCACAAAAATAAGTTCTTATATTATATTTGAAATACAAAGTTGTTTGAGTAAAATCAAACCAAGTTACAAACATTTTGAATTTTTGTGTTATGAAAATTTTGCCGAAAACCAAAATCCGTATTTTCCAAAACTAGGATTTTTGAAATGGAAAATTGTTTTGTCCAAAACTCATCCAAATACAAAAACATGATATTGAAATAACTTGAAGCATGTTGTATATGGATATAATCCAATATACATGAAAGATATATATCATTGTTTTTGACTTAAAATCCAAAAATAAGTTTTGTTAAAATACCAAAACACCAAACTCATAAAATTGACTATCAAACTAAGTTTGTTTACATAGTTGAAGCATAGATGTATATAGAACAAATCTAATATACATTAAACCAAGTAAACTTGTTATGATTCTATCTATTCATGAAAACCAAGATCGGTTTAAACCAAAAACCGAAAACCAAAACATGAATTAAACAAGTGTGTGTGTTGTGAACTTGAGCATATCACACTATCTAATCTTTAACAATGAATCTAAAACATAAACTAAATAATATTCTGAAGTCTTCTTGTAGAGCGCCGTCTTCAAGTCGACTCGATCCAAACGTGATTACCGAGCTTGACTCCAAACGAGTGCTAGGTATGAACTTGATGCTCGAGCTCTTGAATCACCATGTGAAAGCTCCAAAACACCTTTGTTGAAGCTAATCACCTACTAATTTCTTGGTTATGTATCTGAAACTAGACATCATAAGATTATTAGTAAACTATAACTACATGAGTTAATCATCATCAAAACTAGAGTGGAAGGCCTCTGGGCCAACAATCTCCCCCTTTTGATGATGACAAAACTCATGGAGTTATATATGCATGGATTAAAGTTAAGCTTCAAAGAAGCTCCCCCTTAACTCATGCATAGCAATAAATAATAAATATATGCAATGAATGCTAAACATGAATATGCATCAACATGCATAAAACAATGAAATGAACATGCTCTTGATACCAAACTTTTAAAATAAATTCCTTTTCCTTTTTGAAATAAACATGTTCTTAAATAATTGCTTTTGATACCAATAAAAATTTCTATTTGAAAACTTTATCAATAAAAGCAATAAAAGCTTTTGATACCAATCAATAAAAACTCTTGAAGGCTCTTGATACCAATCAATAAAAACTCTTGATACCAATTGAAAGATAATCAATAAAAACTTTGATACCAATAATAAAAATTTTAACAAAAGTTCTTGATATCAATAAACCAAAACAACAAAATACGTTCTCTTGATACCAAAATCAACAAAACATCAAAACATAAAGTAAAACCTCTTGATATCAATATGAAACAAACTTTGATGTAAATTACAAATAAACAATAAATATGCATATAAACTCAAATACTTCTCCCCTTTTATCAATCATCAACAAAGGGGTCAAAGAAAACAATAAAACAATGTTCCCCCCTTTTGTTTTAAACAAAAAAACATTAATAGGGGTGAAAGCAAGTCAAATCTTTATGATACCAATTGAAAAAAATATATCAATTTAGTACATCATGATATCAATAAATCAAACCAATTGAAAATACATAAAATAAATGTTTTTAACATAAATTTAGATACCAATTGTAAGTAAATAAATCATTTTGAAGAATTTAACCAAAAAATTTGATATCAATTAAAAATATATAGATAATCTTGATATCAGTTGTAAAGATTAGTTCTAATTGAAAGTAATTTTCATTAGGAGCATATGATACCAACAATAATCAATATCCTTTTTTTTAAATCATATTTCAACATAAAGTGTGGGAGTAGAATACCAAAGGTAAGTAAAACCAATTAAAAAGTAAAATACGAATTTTCTCCCCTTTATGAAATACTAAATAAAATGATGCATAAGGTTGTATGAGATACCAATTGAAAATTAATCAATTGAAATATAATAGCCATTTAAGAAATCAAGCTTAGCATAACCAAAATTTGTGCTCAAAGATATAGAGATATAATAAGCACAAATAAAACATATATATATGTATGAAAAAATGAATACCAATCGAAATTGATACTATTTGAAGTTTAAACATACATATATAAAAACATATATGAGTATATTAAAAGAATGTCAATAGTGATACCAATTGAAAAGATCCAATGATACCAATTGAAAACATAATATGATCAAGTGTATAACTCATACTTTCTACCACCCATTTCATGCATATGTTTTAAATGAATTTTCAATAATGAGCATACAAGGCATGGTCGCCCAACCAACCACCCTTAAATGGGTAGGAGCTTTTAAAATAAGTTTGAAAATATAGTATGTTTGAAAAACTCTACCATATGAAGAATACGAACTAGTTATATGAGAAATTTGTAAACTAGTACGAAATCGTTCAAGTAAGGAATAAAACAAGAAATATTTTCCATGAAAATATGAGAATCACATGATCATTAAACACTCAAGGGTCTATAAAGCATATAGTCTCATGAAAACAAATCACGAGTAAACAAAAATGATGTGAGTGTACAAGTGTAATGTAAAATACAAAGTCATGAAAATAGGCAATTAAGCTCAAAATGAAATTCCTTAAAAAATGTGAAAATCATCAAAACAAATTAATCTTCAAGGCATATGTATGTCATGTACAAACTAAAGTATACATACATATCCAAATATAAACGAGTCCACAAAAGTATATGCATGAAGGCAAGTGGCTGAAGGATATATATGTATAGCTATTTATTTGGAAAAAATAGACATATACATGAAGTTAAACATAAACATGAAAAACATATACAAAATGGGAATACAAGTCAAAATGTATAAATCATCAAAACTAGGCTATACTAGTACATCTAATAAGTACAAATGAGCGTTCAAGCACAAACATATAATAGTCTATTTGTAGCTCACTAGTTGTACAAGTATACATCCAAGTTTTAATGAAACTAACATCTAAACATGTAATCAAAACATGAAGTATAGAAATCAAAATAAAAACTCATAAACATACATATGATCATTATGTACATGCACATGCATAGATCTAGGATATACACATTAGTTAAAACAAATATATACAAAGGTATAAATCTATATTAAACACGGGTGTCTCAAATAACCAATCATGTATATCACTAATCTAATATCATGACATATAACATACCAATCATGAAACATCAAAACATGCTAAAATCAATGATATGAAAAACATGTAAATAATAAATGAGGAGTAAGAGATTGTTACCAAAACGGATAGGGCAACTCTCTATATCTCCAAAACATGATGGTTCTTCCACAAACTCCCTTGAAAGTGATGCATCCAAATAGTTCTCTTTAAGCTCGGAACACATCCACCTCAAGGCACCATCACTCTCACGTCAAGTGAGAGTCCACACCTATATCAAATACAATAGGAGCGGTCTTTGGTACCCATACTCTTTTGGGTCCATGGGGTTGCACCTTTTCTAACCCAAACAAATTTAGTTGCTAAATTTGAATCATATATACGATCATAACAAAACTTAGCAAGGTGGCCCTTACGTCCACAATGTGTACAAGTGTACACATGAGCATACATCGTGTTATGGGAGTGAGCGTGGGAAGCATGTTTATGCCGTGTATGGTGTGCAAGCATAGATGGAACTTGTTTCTTGCGAAACATGGATTCAAACCGTGTATGGTTCATGGCACAATGGCTCAAAGTGGAGCCCAAACAAACAACTTTTCTTCAAAACATTTATATCATTTTTAATACTTGAAGATAAAGTGGAGCATGCAATAGGTAAGTTAGGTGAAGCTACACTAGCATCACATGTGAATCTATATCATTTTTCAAAACAATATTCTTCTTAGAAACCAAATCTAATTCTTTTGAAATAGAGATAATTTTATTTTTCAAACAATCATTTTTTTTTAAAACAAAGTCAAGTTTTGAAGTTAAAGATTCATTTTTCTTCAAAAACATTTTCATAATCATTTTTATTTTTCAAAATTTCATTTTCTTTTAGAATAAGATTAAGTTTAGATTTCAATAAATCTATTTCATTAGAAATCTCCACTTTCTCTTGCAAAATTAAATCTAGTTTTGAATACAAATCCTTATTTTCTTTGTTAAGTTCAAAACACTTCTTTTTCAAAAGATTATATTTTTCAAGCAATTTTTCACAAATAATTGAAAGTTCTTCATTCAAGGCATTGGCATCAATATAATCATTACTAGAAGAACTAGCATTATCACCATCTAATTGAGATTCCGAATATACCTCAAGGGAGTCATTCTCTTGGACCATGTAGCATTGTTGCTCGGATTCTCCACAATATTCATCCTCCGTTTGGATTAGCAATTGAAGCTTGGAGGAGGTCAACATGTTCCACACTGCAAAGGCGGAATCGTAGTTAGAAACTAACATAAGATATTCTTTATTTAGCGTGCTTCTAAGTGCCTTAAGAGCTTGTGCATTGGCCTCTATATGCTTACTATAACCAAGATAGGATTTCTTGGTAGCGGTAAGGAAAACATACAAGCCTAGGGTTTTCAAGTACATGGATATCCTAAATTTTCACATGTCAATGTTGGAGACATCAAACATGGGAGGTGTCAAGCAATCCATTAGTGCGTGTAAACAATATAAGTGTGCAAATACAAATGATAGATTAGCTAACCAAAATCACACTCCTAAGTGGTTAAACCTAATATCAGGAGCGTATGCTCTGATACCAATTATAAGTACACCTAGATGGGGGTGAATAGGTGTACGGCTAATCTAATGAACAAAATGCGAAATTTAAAACTAAAATGGCAACACATTTAATGTAACCAACGAGTGTAGCCGAATTCCCTGTGAAAGGCTCTGGACTAACTCTTCTTGATTCCTCTGAATAAGAGTTGAGATGCTATATGAAGCTCTCGTGGTTAGACACAAGTGAGGCACACAAACAATCACAACTAAGCATATAAGTATGATATGACAATATGAATGATGCAAGGCACAAAGTAATAGAGAGAGTTAGAGTCAATGGATCAAACACAAACACCGAGATTTGTTTCGAGGTTCGAGTACACAGCATAACATAACTTAGTTTTTTTTCTTTTTATAAAAAAGAAAATAAAAAAATTATTAACATTTTCTTTACTTTTAAATTTTTTTTGAAAATAGAGACAATATTTTGACATATTTTTTGTAAGAAATTAAGTCAATTTTAAGGAATGGAGAATCAAAATTAGGATTTCTTATACTTCATCAAAATAAGATTATTTGTTTGATTTCTAAGGATAGGAAGAAAGTTTGTGAAAGTAATTTAGTCATGATCTTTACCTTGAAGAAGTATGCACACCTTATACACTTACACACTTAGGGTTCAAAAACAAAGATTCTTATGCCTTATAAAAAAAGAAAAAAAAAAAGAAAAAATATATCTATGAAAGATGAACAAATCTAATTATTGATTAGCTAGGTGCTTTGGCCTAAGTAAGCCTTGGTATTTATGCGAAAGATAATTAGATAAGTTTGAGAAAAAACATATAAATCCTCGGATTAAGCTGGGTATTTGTGCCTAATAAAGCATAAGTATTCACGCCTAAAAGCGGTTCATATAATAAAATCCTTAGTTTTGCTGCCTTGTTTGCTCGAGTCTTTAAGTCCTTGGGGTGTTTCTCACCCGGTGCCCTAAGGCCATTTGGTTTGGGAGTCACCGATTAAAGGCTCGTTACATGGGCAGATTAGAAAGCCTAATAGAACTAAAGAATAATACCACCAAATATATATATAAATAAATAAATAAGGCATAAGAGTTAGAGTTAAAGAACCCTTAGTCAAAACTTCACGGTCACGAAGGTGCATAAGACTTAGGGTAAAGTAATAGACTAGATGGGAAGCACAATTTGACTCCTTACTTCGATTGATTACAAATTTTTGAATAGAGACTAAGTTTAGGAATGAAAATTTTAATTTTCCTATAACTTATAGATTATTTAAATCTTACAACAATATTTCAAATATTTTTCTTTCAAAATATGTTTTCAAAATATCAACATTTTTCTGTTTCTTTATGGATTTTGTGGGTGCAATCCGCTAAAAACCCTCACGAGACAAAACTCGTCCTCTAGGGGTAACCTAGAGGTTTAACGGCTTGTTGCATAAGCCCAGTGCAATCGCGTGACCTGCGAAAGTGGTATAATAATCTTTGGTTTAGTTTTGTTGCTTTGCTCGAGGACGAGCAAAAGATAGGTGTGGGGGTGTGATTGCACACATTTATTGTATTATTCTTTATTACATTTCATATTTATCATGTAATAAATCTACTCAATTCCTTATCTTAAATGTCTATTTTGCAGAGGATAATCATATGAAGAAAGAGGATAAAATCAAATAAATATCAGTTAAATTCAGATTGAACTAGATCTATTTGGTTAGAGGAGGGTGATCCAAAATTCAGTTGGTTAAATTTAGTTTTTGGTAAACAGGTGGTTAAAGCTAAAGATCAATCGAGGATAGCGTCAAATACATAATCCAAATCTAAAAGGATAAATGGATAGAGAGAAGATCAATGGATGAGATGAAGCAATTCTGACTCAGATTCTGACTGGATACATTTTAGTATTTGAATCATAACTTTCGCTACAGAATTCAAATCTGATGATTCAAGATGATCCAGAAAGAGGACTTAAAGGGCTATAACTCTTAAGTTGATCATTATTTCTAATTCTGTCATTTAATAAGTGATATTTAGCAATCAATACGCCACTAAACTGCAGATCAGAACTGAATATCCACATTAAATTAAGTTTGGAGATAAGGGGAGGATTCAGACTCAGAAATAGCTAGCTTCCCTTTTCTTCATACTCCTCTACCCTCTGCATTTCTCCTATAAATACCTGCAATCTCAAAGGCAAAAAAGGGACGACCATGCAGATATAGGATTTAGTCCAGTTTTTCATTCTTTGTAGTGTAGGTTTTTGTTTTCTTTTTATGTAATTTTAATTTCTTATTAAGCTTAGGTTAGATTGAGATTCATGTAAGTAAGAGAGAGAGCCTTATGTTGAGAGTGACACCGATGTACCTCCTCCTTTCCTCCATCGTTTCTGCAAGTAATAAAAGGTAACTTTTTTTATGTTCATCTTTACTTTTGTTTCCTTCTTCTTCTTTCTACTTTTCCTCTTTGGTTATGATGAGCATTCAAGTGAATCTAGAAGCATCAGTATAACAATGTTTGTGTGAGTGCCAACGATATTTCATGATGATGTTCTCCTCCTTAAGACTCCGTATCATTTCATTCTTGTTCGTCTTGATGATGTAATGCGAATGGGGACTGAGCTCGATCTTATGGCTTATGCGTTGAACGCCTCCGAAGTAAGGTAGAACGTGCAAGGGTTCCAGATAAGTCATCAATCAAAGGAGGTAAGTATTTCTTTAATCTTTTTTCTTTTCTTTTATTTCTTTAGTTTAGCTCACGAACACCAACAACACCCACTTCTTTTATCACTCCTTTTCCATTTCTTTGTACATAACCAATTCTGGTTTTTCCATCTTCCTAATCTCTCACTTTGTGCCTAACTTCATTGTAATTTATTTTTCTTTTCTTTTTAAGAAACTAAAGAAGAATTTTAACCATTAATGGTAGCATAAAAGATAACTTGCTAAATAAGCTTCCATCGCTAGTCCCTCCTTGTGGATCACGACGCGCATAGCCACTTGCTATTGCGGTAGAATTGAGTAACTTGCACATCTCTATTCTAAATCTAAAATTCTGTATTCTTGTATGCAGGTTTTACTTCAATCAAATTTTGGCGCCGTTGCCGGGGAGGGACGGTAAGCAATTCTCTTTAAAAGTTTACATTTTTGGTTAACTTTTTTCTTTATTTTTTGTACAGATTTAACAACAAAGAATTCTTGCTGCAGTGGATACATAAGTGACCTTGGACTCTGCTCAAGAAAGCAGAGCCAAGAAGCCCTCAGATTTGCTACATTCTAGCGGCAAAACTGAGTGAACTGCTAATCTGTATTTTTGCAGGTTGGCTGAATTGAAAATCTGAATTTCTGTAGCATTTATCTCCTTGTTTGACTCACTGTATATACATTTTAATACAACAGTAAAAAGTTGATTATAAATGCTAAAAATGATTAGACTTTGCATTTAGGCATGTGTCTATTTCATTTCTTTCTATTTACTGTTGGAGAGTGCTAGAGCCAAGGTATGTGTGCATAGTATTTAGTATAAGGTTCATTCTTGTATGAAATATTGTTCGAATGTTACTTTTTTCTATATACTTGTACACTGCACTAAATTGACTTAAGGGCTTGTCCTATAAACAAGATAAGGTGGGGAAGTCATTACCCTCCCTTAGCCCACAAACAATATCCACACTCACTAACCCAAACCTCACTAAAAATGAGTACACGTTGGCCCTAGGGACATCTCAGACTCAATTAGGAGATTATCCTGAGAGGGAAAGGTGTTAAATTTTGACTCCTGCCAAATCAGTGTCTAGGAAGGGGATTAAGGGCCGAAAGCCCGAAGGTTGGTAGTTACTTAATTAAGAAACGTCTTTGACGGATAACCTCTCACTAATCTTGTCTTGACCTGACTGATTAGCTTGTGGTCAAAGTCTGCATTATACCTCCTATGGACAGTCTAACCAGTTAGGAGTCGTCTAGGTCAAAGGTCTACCCTAACTTAGGTTAGAATATTTTCTTTTATGTTTGCTTATTTGTTTGTTTTTCCTTTGTTTGTGTTTTATTGTGTGATATGACTTATAACAATAATTTTTCAATTTTAATGGTAATCCATGTTAAACACCAACCTCTTTTTCGGATATTACCAACCCGACATATCATAACTTTAACCAACCTAGTGTGCCAGATTAGTCTTATCCGAATCAATATAACCCATGCCTCCAATCTTATAACTATAATTTTCAGAATAATTTCAACTCTTCACAGAGTCAGCGGGAATTCACCTCCCCGAGTCCAATTTTCAACCAACTTGTCCTTCTTATCCACTTTGTCCACAATATTTTCAAGATTCATACTCAGTTCCACCAGTCCAAAATAGAAAACCATCAATTTTGGAAATGAGTATGTGTGAGTCCAAACAACAATCATAAAATCTGATGGACTCACAATTTCACCACCAATTTCAAAACAACACTTCATCTTTTCAAGATCAATCGCAACAAAATGATGAACCAATCAACTATGAAAAGATGATTGAAGCTATGACTCAGGCTCAAAACGCTCGTAATCATGACATAGATGTGATGGTCGAAACTCTACGTTCTCACAGTTTGGCCATTTCTGATATCGCTAACCATTCTGTTAGTCGAAGAGTCATGTTGTTTTGGAAAATAAGGTTTCATTTCAGCACAATCATTTGAACTTGCCCAAACTCTAAATTTTGAAAATGATATTGACAGTTTGGCAAGTTATTCCTTTCCTGAAATAGAACTTGAGAATGAATATGATCCTGAACCTTAACTTAGTGATTCAATTCTACTTCCTGATTCAATAATGACTCCGGTGTCTTCACCTGATTTCAATCTTTTTCTCGAGTCAACATTGGATCCTGTGCCAATTCATAATGAAATTGAATCGCTCATCTTTGATGATCATTTTATTGAACTTGACCAATTTCATACTTTTGAAAGTCCCATTGACAAATTGATAAGTTCTCATTAATTGAACTCAATGAGAAATGTGATCTAGATTCTCAAATTTGTGATCCAGTTCAAATTCCCGAATCAATATTGACTCCTGTTTTGTTACCCAATTTGAGTAATATTTTAGAGTCAGTTTTGATTCCTACACCTGCCATTCTTGAACTTGAATCACCAATATTAAGTCACATTCCATTGTGAAAACTGAATGTGGACTTGAGTTTCAACTTCTTGATTTGGACCACGTCCTGAGCCAATTTCTACTCCTGAACCTTTACTTGACTTAAGTCACTTTCCTGAGTCGGTATTAGTTTCAGTACTTCCTGAGTCCAAGTCAATCTTTCTATCTTTTCACACTCCATTTTGGGACAAGGCGGTTGACAAAATTGACTCCGAAATTAATTATGAAATTTGAAAATTAGATGGGGTTAAATTTTTAATAAAAAATGTTCATGTATATTTCATTTTAGTGGGTTATATTAGAGAAATTTCTGGTGGGTTCCTCCGAACTCCACGAAAAGTCGATTGGGCCGTATTTCGTGGACCAATCAGACCACCACCAGAACCACCACCTTAAGGTGATATTTCCTTCCCTTTCTTCTTTTTCATGCATCTATGCATTAATTCATACATTGAGGACAATGCATGAGATAGGTGTGAGGGAAGGTTCTAACATACCAAAAATATTATATATATAAATAAATAAATAAGGCATAAGAGTTAGAGTTAAAGAACCCTTAGTCAAAACTTCATGGTCACGAAGGTGCATAAGACTTAGGGTAAACTAATAGACTAGATGAGAAGCACAATTTGACTCCTTACTTTGATTGATTATAAATTTTTGAATAGAGACTAAGTTTAGGAATGAAAAATTTAATTTTTCTATAACTTATAGATATTTAAATCTTACAATAATATTTCAAATATTTTTCTTTCAAAATGTATTTTCAAAATATTAACATTTTTCTTTTTCTTTATGGATTTTGTGGGTGCAATCCACTGAAAACCCTCATGAGACGAAACTCATCCTCTAGGGGTAGCCTAGAGGTTTAACGGCTTATTGCACAAGCTTAGTGCAATCGTGTGACCTGCGAAAATGGTCTAATAATCTTTGGTTTAGTTTTGTTGCTTTGCTTGAGAGAGAGAAAAGATAGGTGTGGGGGTGTGATTGCACACATTTATTGCATTATTCTTTATTGCATTCCACATTTATCATGTAATAAATCTCTAAATTTCTTGTCTTAAATGTCTATTTTGCAGAAGATAATCATGTGGTGAAAGAGGATAAAATCAAATAAATATCAGTTAAATTCAGATTTAACTAAATCTATTTGGTTAGAGGAGGATGATCCAAAATCCAGTTGGTTAAATTTAGTTTTTGGTGAATCAGGTGGTTAAAGCTAAAGATCAACCGAGGATAACGTCAAATACAGAATCTAAATCTAAAGGGATAAATGGATAGAGAGAAGATTAATGGATGAGATGAAGCAATTCTGACTCAGATTCTGGCTGGATATATTTTAGTATTTGAATCATAACTTTTGCTACTAGAATTCAAATCTGATGATTTAAGATGATCCAGAAAGAGGACTTAAAGGGCTATAACTCTTAAGTTGATCATTATTTTTAATTTTATTATTTAATAAGTGATATTTAGCAATCAATACGCCACTAAACTGCAGATCAGAACTGAATATCCACATCAAATCAAGTTTGGAGATAAGGGGAGGATTCAAACTCAGAAATAGCCAGCTTCCCTTATCTTCATACTCCTATACCCTCTGCATTTCTCCTATAAATACCTGCAATCTCAAAGGCAAAAAAGGGACGATCATGCAGAGATAGGATTTAGTCCAGTTTTTCGTTCTTTGTGGTGTAGGTTTTTGTTTTCTTTTTATGTAATTTTAATTTCTTTGTAAGCTTAGATTAGATTGAGATTCATGTAAGTAAGAGAGAGAGGCTTATGTTGAGAGTGACACCAATGTACCTCCTCCTTTCTTCCATCATTTTTGCAAGCAATAAAAGGTAACTTTTTTTTTATGTTCGTCTTTACTTTTGTTCCTTTCTTCTTCTTTCTACTTTTCCTCTTTTGGTTATGATGAGCATTCAAGTGAATCTAGAAGCATCAGTATAACAATGTTTGTGTGAGTGCCAAAGATATTTCATGATGATATTCTCCTCCTTAAGACTCCGTATCATTTCATTCTTATTCGTCTTGATGATGTAATGCGAATGGGGACTGAGCTCGATCTTATGGCTTATGCGTTGAACGCCTCCGAAGTAAGGTAGAACGTGCAAGGGTTCCAGGTAAGTCATCAACTAAAGGAGGTAAGTATTTCTTTAATCTTTTTTCTTTTCTTTTATTTCCAGGTAAGTATTTCTTTATATCCAATTCTGGTTTCTCCATCTTCCCAATCTCTCACTTTGTGCCTAACTTCATTATAATTTATTTTTCTTTTCATTTTAAGAAACTAAAGAAGAATTTTAACCATTAATGGTAGCATAAAAGAGAACATGCTAAACAAGCTTCCATCGCTAGTCCCTCCTTGTGGATTATGATCCGCATAGCCACTTGCTATTGCAGTAGAGTTGAGTAACTTGCACATTTCTAATCTAAATCTAAAATTCCGTATTCTTGTGAACAGGTTTTACTTCAATCAATGGTGGATTTAGTCGAGAGGCCATTACAACTACACAGTGACAATAAGAGTTATAGAGCTTTACAGCAATAGTGATAAGAGTTCAGCAACGTCAAAGCATATTGACATCAAGTTTCTTGTCATCAATGATAAAGTTCAGAATCATATTGTGTCTGTTGACAGTGTTAGAATTATTCTTAACATTACAGATCCACTCATTAAAGGATTTTCACTTAAAAGTCTTCTTAGCGCATATTGCTCATATAGGGATGACTGGCCACTATGATATCCTGGTTTTGTGGGAGTGTATAATTTTATGTAACAGACATTATTTCTAAGTGCACTTTATGGATATTTGTTGATTCTAAAGTTATAATTGCTTTTTCTAAAGTTTACTTTTTGCACATTTGAGTTTGTTAAATTAGCAATTAGACTCGTTGGAGTCATAAAGTGAAAACTAGTTGGAATTGTACATTCTGCTGACATTTTCCGCGGCTTCCGCCATCACTCGTGCATTCTGCCGGAGTCTTTCCCTCCGTGGCCGGCCGTGAGTCCTCCCCTCTTTTTCCATTTCATTCTTTTTTATGTGAGGGTGTGTTATATTTGTATGTTCGATAAAAATTCTAAATATGGTTACATGTGTATTTTCATGTATTATGTGCATGTTATTAGGTGTGTTTGTGTTTATAAATTTGTTTGCATGCATGGGTGTATGCTGTGGGCGTGAGTGATATGTGTGTATTTAAATGGAGTGTGTGTATATATATATATATATATATATATATATATATATATATATATATATATATATATGTGTGTGTGTGTGTGTGTGTGTATCTATGTATAATTATGTGTACTATATGTATGCATGTGTATTAATATGTGATTGGGTGAGTATGTGTTTTAGTTGCGGCACCTGGACTCGTTCGTGCGATCTGAACTCGGTAACAGGAGACCTGGACCCAATCCTAATTCATACTCGTTGTGGACCCGATGGACTGGCAATTCGAAGACCGATCAATGGGATGATCCAGAGATTCATACTGGTTCGTGCAGTGAAGACCAGATGACGATTCGAATTCAAAATCGCGTCATTTCATATAAGTATTTGCTCTTGTTTCATTTTCCTTATTTATCATTATCAGTATTATATATGTATTACCTGTATTATTTCATGTGACTGTCAGAGATATTTTATCAGTATTATCACTTGTATCACTTTATGAGGCATCATTGAGCATTCACCTTAATTGTGTAGTTGGTATGAGCTTGTGTCAGCCTCATTTCATGTGTTTGTAGTTCGTCGCTATTGGTTAGGCTTAGTATTGATACATCTTAGATGTAACTTGACTCGATCTATCGATTGGCTGGATTAGTTCATATTTTAGCATTAGATATCTATGGACCTTGTACTTAGATTTTGACATATTAGACTTATATCATTTCATGTGCAACCGTTTTGGATTCGGACAAGTTGTAAAAGAATTTGAACTGTAATTGGATTAATCTTGAGTTAGATTGATCCGTGATTATGGTTAGAGAGTATATTTTATGTAAAGTGTTTATTAGACTTGATAATCATGTATTTGGTGATAAATTAGATAGGGATTCACTGTATTCTGAGAGTGAATTATATATGAAGTTACTTTATTAAGAGACTGATCTTCTAATACTTAGACTTATATGGACTTAGTTAGAGTTTGAGTTAATCTGGAATTTACATTTTTTTATTGGATCTTGATCAGTATTTAGATATGATTGTTTTAGTCGGGTTAAAAGTTGTAAGTGTTTTCAGATTCACTGATTAGTTGCCTGGGTATTGATGACCTTATCGATGTCGATTATCAGATTCCATAATGCCTGAGGATGTTCTACTCGTTATTTGTGATTTCAGTATCTGTTGATTTAAGTTGATCTCGAGGATAATAGTAGACTGCTTTTTCATGATTGGTTCTTAATTTATTCAGTTATAGAGATAGAGTTATTATGAGATTGATATCGTTGATATTGGTGATCTCGTACTTCAGAGTTTATAGTAGTTGTCAGATATCGGTATCAGTTATCAGTAATTAGTTACAGTTGTTATTAGTGACTCCATATCTCTAGTATTCAGATGTCAGTTATTAGATGTCAGTTATTCAGTTGTCAGATATCACCTGTCAGTTGTCAGATATCAGCTAGTATTGACATAAACAGTGGTTGGAGATATCAGTTACTCTAACAATATTCATATTGTTTGCTTATTAATAAAAGACATCATTACCCAGGGAAAAGGGGTAATTGCCTGATAATGCATATCGTGTATTTTGAAAGGAGTTCTTATGGTATACCGTGTTATGGGTTCCACCATGGGAACCAAGGTAGTACTGGATACCTAGTTATTCAGTTGTCAGGACTGTCTGGATTACGACGCCACACTAGTTGTCTTTTCGTGTGGGGCTGTGATATTCAGTTATTAAAGTCTTACGACTTATCCTGGTTCAGCACCAGGGGTGTTAGACCGTGATATCGGGCAATCATGATACCCTTTCAAGACACATGTACTACATTGGTAGACTGTTACAACAACAATAATTTTGTTTGATATGTGAGAAAATGATTGTGATATGTGATACTGCTAAGTACTACATTAGTTAGGTTAATAATGACCAATTAGACTAGAGACATATCTAGGTTACATATTTCTCGACATCAGTTATCTTCTGTTTACAGTTTATTATGTTGTGATATATGTACACACTGTTTATATGCACGAGCATCTTCCCCTTTTCTTGTACACTCATTGGGTCGCTTTCTGACGACCCTGAATTTGCATGTCCAGATTGGATGTTTCATTTCATTGATCAGGTGTTCATTGAGCTCGTATATTTCGCGAGAAGTCTGGAGTTTCTCTCTACCTATTCTGGTATACTTGTCTTTCTTTATTCCTATTATTTCCTTTGATTCTCGTATATCAGACTTGGTTTCTATTCCATTTCTTATTTCATGTATTATCATGTGTGGATGCTTATATGTGATATTGTAGCGATCATAATTATTATAGTTTAAATTTATGACTTATTTTGGGTTACTTAAGACTTAGCGCTATACGTGAGGTATTTTCCTTGCGTATAAGTGTCACCGACTCACGTCGCGTCTTCACTCCAGCGTATTTTGGGAAGCAGAGCATGACAGAGTGGGGTATTTTTTCTGTTTACGCGCAGAAAATTCCTCACGTATACGCGCTAAACCTTAAGTAACCTAAAACAAGCTATAAATCTAAACTATAATAAATCATGATCACTGCAATATCACATATAAATATCCACACATGATAATACATGAAATAAGAAACGGAATAGAAGCCAAGTCTGATATACATGAATCAAAGGAAACAACAAGAATAAAGGAAGGCAAGTATACCAAAATAGGTAGAGAGAAACTCTAGACTCCTCGCGAAGCGTACGAGCTCAACGAATACCTGATCAATGAAATGGAACATCCAATCGTGACGTGCAAATTCAGGGTCACCAGAAAGAGACCCAATGAGTGTATAAGAAAAAGGGGAGGTGATCGTGTATATAAATAGTGTGTACATATATCACAATATGATAAACTGTAAAAAGATGATAACTAAATAATCAATATCATGAATAAAACTGCAGATAAAAGACAACTTAAACAACTGTAAAACAAACAACTAATGTCGAGAAATATGTAACCAAAATATTTCTCTAATCTGGTTGGTTATTATTAACCTAACTAATGTAGTACTTATCTGTGTCCCATACCACAATCATTTTCTCACATATCAAATAAAGTTATCATTGTTGTAACTGTGTGCCAATGTAGTACATGTGTTTTGAAAGGGTACCGTGCATGTCCACTACCATGGTCTAACACCCCTGGCGCTGAACCAAGATAAGTCGTAAGGCTCTAATAACTGAAGACAGCCCCACACGAAAAGATAATTAGTGTGGCACCGTAATACGGGCATAATTCTGACAACTGACAACTGAATAACTAGGTAGCCAGTGCTACTTTGGTTCCCCATGGTGGAACCCACAACTCGGTATACCATAAGAAGTCCTTCCAATATACACAATATGCATTATCAAGTAATTATTCTTTTTTCCCGGGTTATGATGTCTTTTATTAACAAGCAAACACTATGAATATTTTTAAGAGTAACCGATATCTCCCACCACTGTTGATGTCAGTACTAGCTGATATCTGACAACTAGCAGCTGATATCTGACAACTGAATAACTAACAACTAATAACTGACATCTGAATACTAGAGATATGGAGTCATTAATAACAACTGTAACTAATTACTGATAACTGATACCGATATCTGACAACTACTATAAACTCTGAAGTACGAGATCACCAATATCAACGAAATCATTCTCATAATAACTCTATCTCTATAACTGAATAAATTAATAACCAATCATGAAAAGCAATCTACTATTATTCTCGAGATCAACTTAAATCAACGATACTGAAATCACAAACAATGAGTAGAACATCCTCAGGCATTATGGTATATAGAATATCTTACATCTGATAATCGACATCGATAAGATCATCAATACTCAGGCAACTAATCATGTAAATTTCAGATTAACTCTAACTCAAACTAAGTCCATATAAGTCTAACTATCAGAAGATCAGTCTCATAATAAAGTAACTTCATATATAATCTACTCTCAGAATATAATGAATCTGTATCTAACTTATCACCAAAGACATAATTGTCAAGTCCAAATTCCTACACATGAAATAATATAAATCTAATATCTCAGTACCCAATTACAAGGTCTATATACATTTGAGGCTCAAATATGAAATAATCCAATCAATTAATAGATCGAGTCAAGTTACATCTAAGATTTATCAATACTAAGCCAAAACCAATGTGACGAACTACAGATACATGAAATGACGCCGATACAAGCTCATACCAACTATACAATTAAGGTAAATGTTCATTGATACCTCATGAAGTGATATAAGTGATAATACTAGTAAAATATCTCAGACACTCACATGAAATGATACATGTAACACATATATAATACTGACAACGCTAAATAAGGAAAATGATACAAGAGCAAACCTCACATGAAATGACGCAATTTTGGATTCGAATTGTCGTCTGATCTTCACTGCGCGATCCAGTATGAATCTCCAGATCATCTCATGGTTCGGTCTTCAAATTGTCAGTCCATCAGGTCCATAACGAGCACGAATCGGATCGGGTCCGGGTCTCCTATTACCGAGTTCAGATCACACGAATGGATCCAGGTGCCGCAACTAAAACACATACTCACCCAATCATACACTAATACATATGCATACATATACACATAATTATACATAGATACACATATATACACACAATTATACATAGACACACGCGCGCGCGCATATACACGCTGCATTTAAATATACACACATCACTCACGCATACAACACACACCCATGCATGCAAACAAATTTATAAACACAATCATACCTAATAACATGCACATAATACATGAAAATACACATTTAATAGAAGGGCAAGTTCAAACCTGCACACAGAAAATACAGAATTTTACTGATTGAGTTCGAACCTGCACACAGAAAATACAGAATTTTTACTGATTGAGTTCGAATCTGCACACAAAAAATACAAAATTTCAGAAATACAAAACAGAAGTATAAGTACTCAATATTACCGCTATAGCAAAGTGGCTATGCGGGTCGTGATCCACAAGGAGGGACTAGCGATGGAAGCATTTTGTAAGTTCTCTTTTAAGTTACTTAAAATGATTAAAGTTCTTCTCTTGTTCATTAAAAGAAAAAGAAAATAAGTTATGTTAATATGTGAAAGTGATAGGTTAGAATAGATGAAGAAAATAGAAAATGAATTTATATAAAAAAATTAAAAAGAGTGAATAAAAGAGTTAGGAGATGGTAGTGATCTAAACTAAAAGATTAAAAGAAAGAAAACCTAATAGAAATATTTACCTTCTTTGGTTGATGACTTACCTTAGATCGTTGGCACTTTTACTCTTCTTCTGAGGCAATCAACGCATAATCCATAAGATCGAGCTCAGTCCCCATTCGCATCACATCATCAAGACGAATAAGAATGAAATGATATAGAATATTAAGGAGAAGATCATCATCATGAAATATCGGTGGTAAACACACAACAAGGCTATACCGATGCAACTAAATTTTCTTAGATACTCATCAAAAATCAAAAGAGGAAGTGAAAGAAAACAAGAATAAAAAAGAAAAAGTAACTTTCGATTCAATTAAATAACAATGAAAGAAACGAAGAATACTTACAACGGTGTCACTCTCAGTATAAGCACCTTTCTCATTTCTCCATGAAATTCTTTTCTCCTCTCAGTTACATAAAGAAAATAAAAATTTACATTAAAAGAGAAAGAAAAACCTAGGTTAAACCTATACAAGAATCTATTCTACTCTCTGCTGCATTGTCCCTCTGCCTCTGATGGTGGGGTATTTATAGGATAGAAATAGATAAGGAAACAAATCGAAAGATAGGATAGTTGGCTATTTCTAAATTTGAATCCTCCCCTTATCTCCAAACATGATTTGATGTGGATATTTAATTCTAATCTGCAGCTTGTTGGTGTGTTGATTGCTAAATATAACTTATCAAATGATAAAATTAGAAAGAGTGATCAACGTAAGAGTTGTAACCCTTTTAAGTTTTCTTTCTGGATCATGTTAAATCATCAGATTTGAATTTCGGTAGCGAAGTTATGATTCAAATACTAAAATGAATCCAGTCTAAATCCGAGTCTTAATTACTTCTTCTCATCTATTGATCTTCTCTCTATCCATTTATCCTTTCAGATTTTGAATTTTAGCTTTAGATTTGACGATCTATCTCTTTATCCTAAGTGAAACTGATAGGGTTTTCTTCTAATTCATTTTTTCTTTAAATTTAAATGATATTATCTCATTTGATATACCCGGTCTTCAGATAAAATGGCCTTTAAAATCTCTAGATTTGAATCAATCTACTTTCTTTTGAACTTTTTGATTTAATTGAATAAATCTATCAATCTCTCTTTTTTCCTTAATTATCCTACATCCTATTAAACATGAAAATACATTAGTAGTAGAGTTTTATTTAAACAAAAGTGCAGAAGTGTGGCACATATGATATGAAAACATGCAACGCACGTATGTAATCATTCACTCAACACACAAATATAACACACCCTCACATAAAAGAGAAAGAAATAGAAAGAGAGGGAAGGACTCACGACCCGGCCATGGAGGGGAAGACTCCGGCAGAATGCGCGGGTGATGGCGGAAGTTGCAGAGAATGTCGATGGCTCGAAGATCTCGTCGGAAAGGATGCGAGTGTGCTCGCGCTCGCCGACGACGATCGACGGCGACTCACGGAGAGATGGAAGATTGCCATGGCATGGCTTGCGAGCATTCTGGCGAGGTGGCGGAACGGAGAAGGAGGGGGCTGCTGCCGTGAAGGGGGAGAGAGTGCAGCACCAGGGGAAAGGATGGAGCCCAGAGGGAGGGGCTCGGCCTTGTTGAAGCAGGTGCTACCGCTGGTGGAGGCCCAGGGATCCGGGGCTGCCGGGAGGTGGTTGTGCTCACGGCTAGGAGGAACTGCAGGCTGTGCGACTGTATAGAAGGAGATGGAGAAGAATTAGATGAAAGTACACCTAGAGTGAGGGTGAATAGGTGTAAGGCTAACTTATGACAAATAATGTGGAATTTAAAACTTAATTGTAACACACTTAGTGTAACCAAAGAGTGTAGCCGAATTCCCGGTGAAGGGCCCTAAACTAACTCCTCTTGATTCCTCTGAATAAGAGTTGAGGTGCTATATGAAGCTCTCTTGATTAACACAAGTATGGGCACAAAATCAAACCAAACATGTATATATGATATGACAATAAGATGCAATGCACATTGTAATAGAAAGAGTTAGAGAAAGTGGATCAAATGCAGACACCGAGATATGTTTTGAGGTTCGAACACACAGCTCTACGTCCCCGCCCGCCTTCACATAAAAGGATTTCCACTAATTCGTCCACACAGGACTTCCCACACAGGGAACCTTCACTGAGGATTTGGGGCAAATACAATTAGGGAGTACACAACTCCTCTCTCAACCAATAGAACCTCTCACTAGAGGCAAGGTACAAAACAAATCACCTCTACACTTAGAGGGATAGACACTTAGCCAAACAATGATCAACCTCTCACTAGGGGATAGAGCTCAAAGCCACTCAAACACAATCACCTCACACTTGAGGGATTCCAACACAACCTCCACTATCACCTCTCACTAGAGGGATACCAATACAATCACCTCTCACTAGAGGGATTTTACAAATCAAGGAGGGTTTATAACTTGGTGGTCTCTCTCAACCACAAACCAATTTTTCCATAAAAATAAGAACATATAGATAGGATAGATAGATAAACTCAAGTGTGAGAAATAAAGAGTTTCAAAATCAAAAACAAAAAAAAATATACTTGGGAAAACTTTTAGGATATAATAGAAATGAAGATCAAAAACTAATCCCAAAGATTTTTCCTTTTCTTGATTTTTCCAACCCTTTAAACAAATAAAGATAAAATCTTTTGGCTTAAAAACTCTTTTGAAAACTTGTATATAAACACTAGAAAGAATGAGAATTTTTGCTCTTGAAAATCTTGTTTGAAAATAATCTCAAATGGAAGTATTTAAAGCCCCATAAAATTCTGCCCGTTGGCAGCTAGAAAGGGCTGAAATGCCCTTCCGGTCGACCGGGCGGTCGACCGGCCAACGATCATATTTTTGACCGTTGAGCCCACCGGTCGACCGGCCCGGTCGACCAAGACTGGATACAGAGAGCAGAGCTCTCTGCCGGTCGACCGACCTGATCGACTGTGGCCATTTCCAGAAAGCAGAGCTCTCTGAACGGTCGACCGACCCGGTCGACAGGCCCACCAGCTCAAGCTGGCGTGCACGCTTGTGCACGTCGGTCGACCGCACCGGTCGACCGACTACTGCTCCGGTCGACCAGCAGACAGCCAGTCTAGCCATTATAGGACTTAAAAACTTGTCTTTTATCTTTAATTAAATCCCATAAAATCACATAAATTTCACAAAAATTAGTTCTTATTAGATCTTTGAAATACAAATATGTGTGATAAAAATTCAACACATATTTCAAACAATTTGAACTATTTTTGTGTTCTTAAAATTTGCCTTAAACCAAAAACCGTATTTTCCGAAACTTGAATTTTGAAATGGAAATCCGATTTCTACTAAACTTATGTAAATACAAAAACATGGTATTTAAACAACTTTGAAGCATGTTGTATATGGATAGAATCCTATATACATGAAAGGTATTATATCTATGTTTTGACATGAAATCCAATATTGGTTAAACTGAAAACCAAAAACCAATAAACTTAAAACAAGTGTGCGTATTGCGAACTTGAGCATATCAACACTATCTAATCTTTACACAAGATCTAAATAATCTTAAACTAAACACAAACCGAAGTCTTCTTATAGAATGTCGTCTCCAAGTCGACTCGATCCAAATGTGATCCACCAAGCTTGACTCCAACCGAGTGCTAGATGTGAACTTGACACTCGAGCTCTTGAATCACCATGTGAAAGCTCCAAAATACCTTTGTTGAAGCTAATCACCTACTAATATCTTGATCAAATACCTGAAACTAAATATCACAAGATTATTAGTAAACTATAACTACATGAGTTAATCATCATCAAAACTAGAGTGAAGGGCCTCTGGGCCAACAATCTCCCCCTTTTTTATGATGACAAAACTCATGGAGTTATATATGCATGGATTAAAGTTAAACTTCAAAGAAGCTCCCCCTTAACTCATGCATAGCAATAAACAATAAAGATATGCAATGAATGCTCAATATAGATATACATAAACATGCATAAAATAAGGAAATGAAACAAACATGGTCATTTACACCAATGAAACAAACATGCTTTTGATATCAATTTTAAAATAAACATGTTGTTAAAAATAATGTTGCTGTTGATTCCAATAAAGACTCTATTTTAAAATAAACATGTTCTTAAATACAATGTTGCTCTTAATACCAATAAAAATTTCTTAAAAATAATGTTGCTCTTGATATCAATAAAAACTCTTGATACCAACAAAACAATAAAAGATGCTCTTGATACCAATACCAACAAAAGATGCTTTTGATACCAATGGTAAAGGATAACAAATTTAAACATACATGCATATATAAAACTCTAAAATATCTCTCTCCCTTTTTGTCAATTCATCAACAAAGGGATACAAACAATAAAGGGTATAAACAATATTTTCCCTTTTTACATAAAACAAAACAATAAAGGTATATATGCTATATACATTCATGAAGAGGAGAGACGTGAAGTTAACTCCCCCTGTATACATGCATTTATATGAAAAGAGATGACTAAATCCTAACCACATAAAGTATAATATGCAATATATAAAAGGAGATGTGAAGCTCCTACTACACACGTGTACTATATACCAAAGAAAGGTCAATAACTTTAATATGACATACACTCAACATGAATCTACATATAGAGAAGATGTTAAGCTTTCCTTGCATATAAGCAATACAAATCAAAATGATACAAATTGAAAGATATATCAATTAAGTACGGAGATATACATCAAAACATCATGATACCAATTTATGATACCAATTGAAAATAAACAAAACAACAAAAATTTTGATAACAATTAAAAGATATAAACATATAGGTAATCTTGATACCAATTGCAAAAAAAATTATTACCAATTGAAAATATTTTACACTTTTGATTCCAATTGAAAAACATAAACTAATCTTTTTGGTTAAACACTAAAGTCATTTTGCAATAGAGATACCAAATAGAGAATACTATTAATTTAAGGTCTTGATACCAATATTGAAAAAGAACCATATACCAGTTGAAAATAATTTTTATTAGGAGCATATGATACCAAATTAAAAATCAATATTATTTTTCAATCATTTTCCAACATAAAGAGTGGGAGTAAGATATCAATGGTAAACAAAACCGACTGAAAGGTAAAACATGAATTTTCTCCCCCTTTATGAAATACTAATGAAAATGATGCATAAGCTTGTATAAGATACCAATTTAAAAATAATTATCATTAAGGACTAAATCAAATTTAGCATAACCAAATTTGTGCTCAAAGATCGTAAGCACAATCAAAACACATATATACGTATGAAATATAAATACCAATCGAAATTGATACTATTTGAAGTTGAAGCATACATATATAGAAACACATATGAGTATACAAAATAGATATCAATTATGATACAATTGAAAACACAATAAGGATCAAGTGTATAACTCATATTTCCTACCATCCATTTCATGCACAAGTTTAAATAGATTTTCAATAATACCTACAAGGCATGGTCGCCCAACTAACCACCTTTTGGATGGGTATGGGTTTTCAAAAAGTTTGAAAATAGTTTTAACGCAATTGAAAACTCTATCAAAAATGAAGAATACGCAACTAGTTACATGATAAAATTTAAAAACTAGTACGAAATCCTTCAAAAAAGGAATAAAATAAGAATATATTCCATGAAAAATATGTAAGTCACACGATCATCAATACTCAAAATCTATAAAGCACATATCATACTCATGAAAATAAAATCATGAGAAAACATTAAGTAAAGTGAGTGTATACGTATAATATGAAAGACAAAGTCATAAAATAGGCAATAAGCTCAATGTGAAATTCCTTTATAAACGAAAACACGAAAATCATTAAGATTTAATTTCTATCAAAACAATGATAACTCCAAGGCATATGTACATACATATCCAAACATGAACGAGTCCACAAAAATATATGCATGAAGGCAAGTGGCTCAAAGATGCATATGTATAACTATTAGTTTAGACAAAATAGACATATATATGAAGCTAATCACAAACATGAAAACATGCATAAAAATAGGAATACAAGTCAAAATGCATGAATCATCAAAACTAGGCTATAATAGTACATCTAATAAGTACAAATGAGCAATCAAGCACAAATATTTAATAATCTATTTGTGGCTCACTAGTTGTACAAGTATATATACTCAAGTTTTAATGAAAACTAACATCTAAACATGTAATCAAAACATGAAGCATAAAAACAAAATATATATCAATATGATCATTATATAAATACGCATGTATTAGACTATGATATACAACATAGCTAAACTATAGAGAGAACACAAAATATGGGTTCATATAAACATGGGTGTATCTCAAATACTATGCATGTATATCCCAAGCCTAATTATCATGGCATTTAACATAGTAATCAAAACATGCTATAAATCAATGACATGAAAAGCATGTAAACATAAAAAAGGAGTAAGAGATCGTTACCAAAACCAAGAGGGCACATCTCTATATCTCCAAACTAAGGTAGTCCTCCCACCAAACTCTCCTTGAAAGTGATGCATCTAAAATAGTCTCCATTTAGCTCGGAACGCATCTACCTCAAGGCACCATCACTCTCACGTCAAGTGAGGCCCACACCTACATCAAATAAAATAGGGGTGAATTTTGGTACACATACTCTATTGGGTCCAAGGGGTTTAGCTCCTTTCCTAACCCAAATAAATTTATTTGCTAAATTTTCATCATGTATTCTATCATAACAAAACTTAGTAAGGTGGCCCTTACATCCATAATATGTACATGTGTACATATGAGCATACATAGTGTTGTGTGTATGAACGTGAGGAGCATGTGTATGCCGTGGTTTGTGTGCATGTATATTTGGAACTTGTTTCTTTCGAAACATGGATTCTAACAGTGTGTGGTTCATGCCACATTTGCTCAAAGTGGAGCCCAAACAATCAACACTCTTCTTAAGCATACAAATATTATTTTCAATTAAAGAAGAAGTGGTGCATGCAATAGGAACACTATAATGTGAAGCTATACTAGCATGGCAAACATGTGTATCTAAATCATTTTTTAAAGAAATATTTTTTTAGAAATCAAATCCAAATCCTTTGAAATAGAAGCAATTTTGTTTTTCAAAGTTTTATTTTCTTTTACAACAAAATCAAGTTGTAAAGTTAAATCCTCGTTTTTCTTTAAAATATTTTCACAATCATTTTACTTTTCAAAATCTTGTTTTCATTTAGGGCAAGATCAAGTTTAGATTTCAATGAATCCCTTTCATTAGAAATCTCATCTTTTTCTTACAAAACAATATCAAATTTGAAGACAGGTCCTTATTTTCTTTAGTTAACTTAAAAGTTTTCTTTTTCAAAACTTTACATTTTTCTAAGAGATTCTCACAAACAATAGATAACTCTTAATTAAATGCATCGGCATCCATACTATCAAGATCATCAAAAGAAGAGCTATCACTATCTAGTTGAGTATCCGAGTGTACCTCAAGGGAGTCATTCCCTTGGACCATGTAGCAATGATGTTCGGATTCTCCTCCACTAAATTCCATCTTCACATGATTCGTTTTTTGGGGCTCGGGAGAAGTCAACGTGTTCCACACTGCAAAGGCGGAATCACAATGAGAAACTATACACAAATATTCTTTATTTAGTGTGCTTCTAAGTGCTGTTAGGGCTTATGTATTGGCCTCTATATGCTTGCTATTACCAAGATAGGATTTCTTGGTAGCGGCAAGGAAAACATGCAAGCCTAGGGTTTTTAGGTACATGGACATCCTAGCCTTTCAAACAATAATGTAGGAAGTATCAAATATACGAGGGGTCATGAAGTCCATGAGTATGTGTAAACAAATAAGTATGCAAATGCAAAACTAGATTAGCAACCAAGATCACACTCCTAGGTGGTTAAACCTAATATCAGGAGCGTAGGCTCTGATACCAATTGAATACACCTAGAGGGGGGTGAATAGGTGTAGGTTAATCTATGACAAGTAATGCGGAATTTAAAACTTAATTGCAACACACTTAGTGTAACCAAAGAGTGTAGCTGAATTCCCGGTGAAGGGCTCTAGACTAACTCCTTTAGATTCCTCTGAATAAGAGTTGAGGTGTTATATGAAGCTCTCTTGGTTAACACAAGTATGGGCACACAATCAAACCAAACATGTATATAAGATATGACAATAACATGCAATGCGCAATGTAAGAGAGAGAGTTAGAGAAAGTGGATCAAACGCAAACACCGAGATATATTTCGAGGTTCTAGCACACAGCTCTACGTCCCCGCCTTCACACAGAAGGATTTCTACTAACTCGTCCACACAGGACTTCCCGCACAGGGAACCTCTATTGGCTCAAAGGCCCATCACTCTAGTTTTGATGATGATTAACTCATGTAGTTATAGTACTAATGATCTTGTGTTTAATTAGTCTCAGATTTGTGATCAAGATCTTAGTAAGTTTTAGCTTCAACAAAGGATTTAAAGTCAAGTTTTAGAGCTAACAGGTTTGATTCAAGAGCCTATGCATCAAGACCACATCAAGTACTCAAGAGGAGTCTAGCTTATTCGATCATGATTTGGACCAAGTCAAGAAGGAGAAGAAGACTTCAAGTGAAGACTTCAAGAGAAGACTTGAGTCTAGCTTTGTTTTATTAAGATTTTGTTTTAGATAAATTGTAAAGGATAGAATAGTTGGTGGATTGCTCAAGTATACCATATACACTCACACACAAGATTTAGATGTGTTTTTATAAAAGAATTTTTATTTTGAAAAAATACAAAATAGTTTTCTATTTGAAAAAATACCGTTTTGGTTTTTGGAGTTTAATATATACATGTGTTTTAACCAAAACTATTTTAGTGCTCATTGACAAAAACATAGATATTTCGTCATGTATGTGTAGTGGATCATATCCATACACTCTATGCTTTAAAAGTGTTTAAAATATCTTGTTTTTGTATTTGGAGAAGTTTTGAAAAAAATTAATTTGAAAAAATACAGATTTTGTTTTATGCCAAAATTTCTAAGTTACAAAAATAGTTCAAAATGTTTGTAACATATTTTGATTTTACTCAAACATGTTTGTATATCAAAGTATTATATTGAACATATTTTTATAGAATTTTAGAGGATTTATGGGATTTTATTTTAAATATAAAACCAAGTTTTTAAATCCTGAAATCCCTGTTTCAGGCTTCTGTCGGTCGAATGGGCCGGTCGATCAAGTCAGGAGTCCGTCGACCGAGTCGGTTGACCGACGTGTACAAGCATGCATACCTAGTCTGGCTGGAGGGCTGGTCGACCGACCCGGTTGACCGTCCAGAGAGCTCTGCTCTCTGGAAAGCCCGGTCGATCGGGCCGGTCGACCGATAGAGAGCTCTGCTCTCTGTTTCCAGGCCACGGTCGACCGGGCTGGTCGACCGCTGGATCAATGGTCAGAAATCTGACCGTTGGTCGGTCGACCGGGCGGTCGACCGACAGCCATCCAGGCTGTTAATTTGGCCCCAACAGTTAGTTTTTGGTAAGCCTATAAAAGGGGACTTTCTTGGACTGTTTTAAATAAGATTTTGGAGAGTTTCAAAACCTAGTTTTTCCCATCTATTTCAGAAGTTGTCTCCACTAGTTTGAGAGCAAATATTTTCAATTCAAAAGGAAGTTTATCAAGAGTGTTTTCAAAAGTGATTCTTGAGTTTTTCACCACAACTTTCATCCTAGTTTTTCTCACAATCACTTGAGCTATCCATTGCTATACCTATCTTATAAGAATCTTTGTTATGAGAGGATTTGAGGTGATCAAAGTATTTAGATCACCAAAGTCTACATCTTTGCTTTGAGGAGGCGGACTTGTGTGTTCGCGGTGTTTCGAGTTCTAGTGAGAGCTATTTGTAGAGGTGCGGCCTCGGCAAGCTTGCGTGCTTGCGGTGTGTAGTTCTTGCGGGAATAAGAGAGGGACTAGAGAGTCTAAGAGTTCTAGTGGGAACTCCTTGTAGGTGTTGCGGCACCGAGTGATTCGGTAGGATCAGTTTATAATGAAAATCCTTCATAGTGTTGAAGGCGGGGACGTAGAGCAAGTATGCGTGAACCTCGAAACAATTCTTCCATGTTTGCAATTGCTCTCTATTTCTTACTTGTCTTTATATCTTACATGCTCATATTGTCTTTATCTTTATTTGCTTGATATATTGTGCTTAAATTGTTATATGCTTGGGGATTATTTGCTAACACTTATATTCAACCAAGAGAGCCAAAGCGGCACCTCAACTCTTATCTAGAGGAATCTTGAGGAGTTATTTCAGAGCCCTTCACGGGGAATCCGGCTACACTCTTGTGTTATACTTGGTGTTTTTAGCTTAAGAAGTTTTAGTTTACATTAATAGTTTTAATTTCGCATTAATTGACCATCAGATTAGCTAGTCACCTATTCACCCCCGCTCTAGGTGATTACAATTGGTATCAGAGCCACGTGCTCTTGATTTGGGTCAACAATCTTTAGTTAAGGATCCTCATTTTATAGCTAATCACAATATTTGTACACACACATGGATTTCATGTCACCTCTCACTTTTGACATTCTTAACATCCAAACTTGGAAGGTTAAGATGTCTATGTACCTCAAATGCCTAGGCATTCATGTTTATCTTGCTACCACTAAAGATTTATATGTTAATAATAGCAAGTATATTGAGGCTAACTCAAAAGCCATTCATGCTTTGAAGAGTACCCTAAATAATGATTATTTATGTAGGGTTTCTAACATTGACTCAACTTTTGTAGTTTGGAACACCATCATCTCCCTTGGCGAAAAAGAACAATACTATCGGGGAGCAACTCGGTGTTGGAAGTGAAGCTTCCAATGTATGCTACATGGTCCAAGGGGATAACCCCCTTGAGGTAAATACCGAATCCGAGCTAGAAGAGGATGTTGATATGTCCTATAATGAACTTGCTTTATTTTGTCAACAACTTCTAGAAAAATATGACATGCTTAAAAAGGATAACAAGAAAATGAAAATAAATTTGATTGCATGTTAAAAGAAAAGATTCTTTTTAAATTAAATTTGAAAATGTTTCAAAAGAAAATGAATGTTTGCAAAATGAAAATATTTCCTTACTTTCTAAATTGAATGATCTTTGTGAAGGAAATACTTCATTGAAAAATAAAATTGTTTTGGTAGAAAAACAAAAAGAAGTTGCTTTGAATGAAAATAACTCTTTAAAAAGAAAAATTGTTGAAAAAGAAAAGTTAATACTTCTAAAAAGAAAATGTTTGTTGATCATGCTTTTCATGCCACAACTATTGATAAAAATGAAGTTAAATTTTTTGAAAAATAAAATAGACTATTTGAGCTCAACTTTGAGCAAATGTGCATTTAACCATTCTACAATGGAATCCTTGTTTCAAAAGAAACAAGTTTTTCATGTTCATGCACATCACCCACAACATGCTTATGCACATTTTGCACGCCATGATCATACTCATTCACATGTGCATAGTAGAGTGTACAAGTGTACACATTGTGGCCGCAAAGTCCATTTAGTAAGATTTTGTTATGATAAAATAAATTCTTTAAATTTTGCTAATAAGAATGTTTGGGTTCCTTATAATGCTAACCCCTGAGGACCCAAAAGAAAATGGGTACAAAAGTCCCCACCTTTTATATTTGATGTAGGTGTGGGCTCTCACAAAACGTGAGAGAGTTGGTGCCTTGATGGTGGATGCACATGGACTTGATGGACATACATTTGATGCACCAGTATCAAGGAGGTTTGGTGGGACGATCACCATGTTTTGGAGATTTGAAGTATAGTTCTTTTGTTTGATAACTATCTCTAAACTCCCATTTTAGTTTTACATGCTTTTACATTTGATGAAGTTTTAGCATGTTTTAGTTTTATGTTAAAATAATCATGTTTTGTATTTCATATGGTGAATACTTGTTTAGATGTAGTTTTTGTCAAAACTTGTGTATATACATGTACAAGTAGTGAGTAACATTTGATTCATACATGTTTGCCTTCATCGTTCATTTATACTCACTATATGCACATGTATAGGCTAATTTGATGATTCTCTCATTTACACTTGTTTTGCCTATTTTTGTGTATGGTTTGCTTCATGTATATGCTATTTTTGTTCAAAACTAATGAATATATATGTATGCCCCTTGAGTCATTTGCCTTCATGCAACTTATATTATGGACACTGTTTATATTTGAGATATGTATGCATATTATTAGTTTTAGATAAAAACATACATATACCAAGAAGTTTGCTTTTTGATGAAAAATGAATTTTTATGATTTTCATCTTTATATGAAAAATGAATTTTCATGTTTTTCACTTGTTTGATTAAATGATATTTGTTTTGAGTTTCATTGATTATCTTCATGGAAAATTCTAATTACATGATTCCTGTACACTCACACCTTATTTGTTTATTCATGACTTTGTTTCATGGTTATTTTTGAGCGTTATAGATTTCGAGTGTCAACCTTTATGTATTTAGTATGTTTCATAATAGACATATGATTTGGTTTCATGTTTTGAAGGATCTTTAACTAGTTTTTTAAAAATTAATTTAACTAGTTATTTATTCTTCAAATGGTAGTGTTTTCACAATAAAAATATTTACAGCCTCCTATTTTTGAAAACCCCTACCAACCCCTTTAAAGGGCGGACGGATGGGCGACCATGCCTTGCATGCCTTATTGAAAATCTTTTATCTTGTGCATGAAAAGGGTGGATTTGTATGAGTTATACACTAATTTTACATAATAGTTTCAATTGGTATCACAATTGACATATTTTATATACTCATATTTTGGTTTCTATATATGTATGCTTTAAATCTCAAATAATATCAATATCTATTGGTATTTTCATTTTCATATATATATATATATATATATATATATATATATATATATATATATATATATATATATATATGATTTGTTTGTGCTTAATTTACAAGATATTTACATGTTTAAAGCACAAAGTATGTTTATGCTAAGCTTAATTCAAATCTTGATTTTCAATTGGTATCTCAATTGGTATTTTAATAAACTTATGCATTATTTTCAATAGGTATTTTTATTGATATCATAATTTACAATAAACTTCAATTGGTATCTATTTAATTTAATTGGTATCCATATATTTCAATTGGTATCAATATGTTTCAATTTCTAATTGGGTTTAAATTCATTTGGTATCAATATGTTTTACCTACTTGGTATCAAAATTTATCATGTATTTCTATTGGTATCAAAATTTAATGTAAATTTAAATTGGTATCAAAATATTTGCTTTCATTGGTATCAAAATGTAAAAATGTTTCGATTTCAATTTGGTATCACACATTTCCTATTTCATATGGCATCTATATCTTTTGATATCTTGATTTATTGATTTAAGAAGAATTCAAAATTTATATTGTTTATTTACAATTAGTATCATAAAATTTTGTTTATTTACAAAGGTATCTCAAAATGTGTTTTATTACCTTGAGTAAATTTTAAATTTTGTTTTAAAAATTTGATTTAAAAATGTTTTGATATGTATTGCCTATATGCAAGGGGAGCTTAACATCTCTTCTACATATAGATTCATGTTGAGTGTATCTTATAATAAAGAGGTTGATAACTCTTCTTTATGCGATACATGTGTGTAGGAGGAGCTTCACATCTCCTCTTATGTATTGCATAATATGCGTTATATGAGTTAGGGCTTGTCATCCCGTTTTCATGTAATGCATGTATGTAGGAAAGTTAACTTAGCGTCTTCCTCTTCATAAATGTATATCGCATATATCTCTTTATTGATTTGTTTGATTTCACCCCTTTGTTGATTTTTATTTCGGACAAAAAGGGGGAGAACATTGTTTTGTGTTTACTTTAACCCCTTTGTTGATGATTGACAAAAAGGGGAGAAAGATTTTGAGTTTATATATGCATATTTGAGTTTTTGTATATATTGAGTTTATGCATGTTTATGCATTTTTTGTTTTGTAAAATTAGGAGAATGATTTTGAAAGTTTAAACAAAAAGGGGGAGAAAGTTTTAAAAAAAAAAGATTTTTGGATTTATTCATTTGTCTTTCACCTTATTAATGCATATATAGTTGTTTAGTTTCATGTGCTTCATTGAATATCTTATTTGCTTTTTGTTATACATGAGTTAAGGGGGAGCTTCTTTGAAGCTTTACTTTAATCCATGCATATATAACTCCATGAGTTTTATCATTATCAAAAAGGGGGAGATTGTTGGCCCAAAGTCCCATCACTCTAGTTTTGATGATGATTAACTCATGTAGTTATAGTACCAATGATCTTGTGTTTAATTAGTTTTAGATTTGTGATCAAGATCTTAGTAAGTGTTTAACTTCAACAAAGGATTTAAAGTCAAGTTTTGGAGCTAACACGGTTTGATTCAAGAGCCTATGCATCAAGACCATATCGAGTATTCAAGAGGAGTCTAGCTCATTGGATCATGATTTGGACCAAGTCAAGAAGGAGAAGAAGACTTCAAATGAAGACTTCAAGAGAAGACTTGAGTCTAGGTTTGTTTTATTAAGATTTTGTTTTAGATAAAATGTAACGGATAGAATAGTTGGTGGATTGCTCAAGTATACCATATACACTCACACACAAGATTTAGATGTGTTTTCATAAAAGAGTTTTTATTTTGAAAAAATATAAAAGAGTTTTCATTATGAAAAAATACCGTTTTGATTTTTGGAGTTTAATATATACATGTGTTTTAACAAAAACTATTTTAGTGCTTATTGACAAAAATATAGATATTTCTTCATGTATGTGTAGTGGATCATATCCATACACTCTATGCTTTAAAAGTGTTTAAAATATCTTATTTTTGTATTTGGAGAAGTTTTGGAAAAATCTATTTGGAAAAATACAGATTTTGTTTTATGCCAAATTTCTAAGTTATAAAAATAGTTCAAAATGTTTGTAACATGTTTTGATTTTACTCAAACATGTTTGTATATCAAAGTATTATACTGAACCTATTTTTGTACAATTTTAGAGGATTTATGGGATTTTATTTTAAATATAAAACCAAGTTTTTAAATCCTGAAATCCCTGTTTCAGGCTTCTGCCGGTCGACCGAGCCGGTCGACTGAGTTAGGAGTCGATCGACCGAGTCGGTTGACCGACGTGCACAAGCGTGCATGCCTAGTCTAGCTGGAGGGCCGATCGACCGACCCGATCGACCGTCCAGATAGTCTGCTCGCTGGAAAGCCCCGGTCGACCGGGCCGGTCGACCGGCAGAGAGCTCTGCTCTCTGTTTCCAGGCGACGGTCGACCGGACTGGTTGACCGCTGGCTCAATCGTCAGAAATCTGACCATTGGCCGGTCGACCAAGCGGTCGACCGACAGCCGTCCAGGCTGTTGATTTTGCCCCAACGGCTAGTTTTTAGTTAGCCTATAAAAGGGGACTTTCTTGGACTATTTTAAACAAGATTTTTGGAGAGTTTTAAACCTAGTTTTTCCCATCTATTTCAGAAGTTTCTCCTCTAGTTTGAGAGCAAATATTTCCAATTCAAAAGGAAGTTTATCAAGAGTGTTTTCAAAAGTGATTCTTGAGTTTTTCACCACAACTTCCATCCTAGTTTTTCTCACAATCACTTGAGCTATCCATTGCTATACCTATCCTATAGGAATCTTTGCTGTGAGAGGATTTGAGGTGATCAAAGTGTTTAGATCACCAAAATTTACATCTTTGCTTTGAGGAGGCGGACTTGTGTGTTCGCGGTGTTTCGAGTTCCAGTGAGAGCTCTTTGTAGAGGTGCGGCCTCGGCAAGCTTGCGTGCTTGCGGTGTGTAGTTCTTGTGGGAACAAGAGAGGGACTAGAGAGTCCAAGAGTTCTAGTGGGAACTCCTTGTAGGTGTTGCGGCACCGAGTGATCCGGTGGGATCGGTTTATAGTGAAAATCCTTCATAGTGTTGAAGGCGGGGACGTAGAGCAAGTATGCTCGAACCTCGAAACAATTCTCCCATGTTTGTGATTGCTCTCTATCTCTTATTTGTCTTTATATCTTGCATGCTCATATTGTCTTTATCTTTATATGCTTGATATATTGTGCTTAAATTGTTATATGCTTGGGGATTGTTTGCTAACACTTGTATTCAACCAAGAGAGCCAAAGCGGCACCTCAACTCTTATCTAGAGGAATCTTGAGGAGTTAGTCTAGAGCCCTTCACGGGGAATCCGGCTACACTCTTATGTTATACTTGATGTTTAGCTTAAGAAGTTTTAGTTTGCATTAATAGTTTTAATTCCGCATTAATTGACTATCAGATTAGCTAGTCACCAATTCACCCCCTCTAGGTGATTACAACCTCCACTGAGGATTTGGGGCAAATACAATTAGGGAGCACACAACTCTTCTCTCAACCAATATAACCTCTCACTAGAGGCAAGGCACAAAATAAATCACCTCTACACTTAGAGGGATATACATTTAGCCAAACAATGATCAACCTCTCACTAGAGGGATAGGGCTCAAAGCCATTCAAACACAATCACCTCACACTTGAGGGATCCCAACACAACCTCTACTATCACCTCTCACTAGAGGGATACCAATACAATCACCTCTCACTAGAGGGATATCACAAATCAAGGAGGGTTTACAACTTAGTGGTCTCTCTCAACCACAAACCAATTTTTTCACAAAAATAAGATCCTATTGATAGGATAGATAAGCTCAAGTGTGAGAAATAAAGAGTTCAGAAATCAAAAACACAAAAAAATACTTGGGAAAACTTCTAAGATATAATAGAAATGAAGATAAAAAGCTAATCCCAAAGACTTTTCCTTTTCTTGATTTTTTCAACCCTTTAAACAAATAAAGATAAAATCTTTTGGCTTAAAAACTCTTTTGAAAACTTGTATATAAATACTAGAAAGAATGAGAATTTTTGCTCTTGGAAATCTTATTTGAAAACAAACTCAAATGGGGGTATTTATAGCCCCATAAAATTCTGCCCGTTGGCAGCTGGAAAGGGCTGAAATGCCCTTCTGGTCGACCGGCCAACGGTCATATTTTGACCGTTGAGCCCACCAGTCGACCAGCTCGGTCGACCGAGATTGGTTACAGAGAGCAGAGCTCTCTGCCGGTCGACCGACCCGGTCGACCAGGGCCATTTTCAGAGAGCAAAGCTCTCTGGACGGTCGACCGACCCGGTCGACAGGCCCACCAGCTCAAGCTGGCGTGCACGCTTGTGCACGTCAGTCGACCGACTACTGCTCCGGTCGATCGGCAGACAGCCAGTCTCGCCATTATAGGACTTTAAAAACTTGTCTTTTTATCTTTAATTAAATCCCATAAAATCACATAAATTCCACAAAAATCAATTCTTATTAGATCTTTAAAATACAAATATGTGTGATAAAAATTCAACACATATTTCAAGCAATTTGAACCATTTTTTGTGTTCTTGAAAATTTGCCTTAAACTAAAAATCGTATTTTTCGAAACTTAGATTTTTGAAATGGAAATCCGATTTCTCCAAAACTTACGTAAATACAAAAACATGATATTTAAACAACTTTAAAGCATGTTGTATATGGACAGAATCCAATATACATGAAAGGTATTATATCTATATTTTTGACATGAAATCCAATATTGGTTAAACCAAAAACTAAAAACCAATAAACTTAAAACAAGTGTGTGTATTGCGAACTTGATCATATCAACACTATCTAATTTTTACACAAGATCTAAACAATTTTAAACTAAACACAAACTGAAGTCTTCTTATAGAATGCCATCTCCAAGTCGACTCGATCCAAACGTGATTTATCGAGCTTGACTCCAACCGAGTGCTAGATGTGAACTTGACGCTCGAGCTCTTGAATCACCATGTGAAAGCTCCAAAATACCTCTGTTGAAGCTAATCACCTACTAATATCTTGATCAAATATCTGAAACTAAATATCACAAGATTATTAGTAAACTATAACTACATGAGTTAATTATCATCAAAACTAAAGTGAAGGGCCTCTGGGTCAACATTAGATTAGGGTTAGGTTTAGAGATTATATAGGGGATTAATCTAAGGGTTAAGAAGAGATTATATTTATAAGAGGTTATGGGTCTTGGGTATTGGGTTTGGGTATGGAAATGAGTTGGGTTAAGATAATGGATTTTAGGTAATGGGTATGTATAGATAATGGGTAAATGGGTTGTGTAGGAATCAAGAAAATAGAAAATACTACTATTAATAATAATAAATAAATAAATATAGTAATATTAATAATAATAATAGCAATAACTCTTATTAAAATTAATAATTATAATTAACATTAACAACAATAACAATAATACTAACAATAACAACAAAAATAATAATATAACACTTATAATGATAATCATAATCATAGTGATTTGAAATAACAATAATAATTAACCACATCAATAATAATAATACTTGCACAATGCTGATAATAATAATAAATAATAATAATATGATAATGAAATAATAATAGTAATAACTACTATTAATAATAACAATTAACAATACAAATAATAATAGAAATAATAGTAATAAGTAACTAAAAATATTAATAGAAAATAATGGTAATAATATATATAAAGCCAAATTACTATTTACTATCTTAAAAATAATTTGTATATTTAATAATAATAATAACTATATCAAGTTAACAAATAATAATAAAATGACCAATAAAATAAAATAAATACTTAGAAAAAATACAGTATTACTAACTAAGAATATTACATGAACGGTGTGAGATATCTTCTTCATATGATGAAAAACTTGATCTCAGTTGGAGCCTAAGAAGCGGAGGACCTCAAAGAGACTCTTAGAGAAGGCGTCCTCAAAATGCCTAGCGGCTCATTAGTTGTTCTGAAGGGCATCAACATTCACTACTTGATGGGTAATGTAGTTACTGGATTGACGTCTTCAGAACAGTTGAATGGTAATTCTACCAGATTATGACATAGTGGTCTCGGACAAATTGGCTTGAAGTCGATCAAGTATTGGAAGGCGCATCGACCTATCATTTGAAAGCATACGATGTTATGTTCTGGATAAGAAAAGTGAAATTCGACACTGTTGCTCGCCATTTATATGATCTTCTTGAGTTGGTTCACATGGATGTTTGGGGTCCTAATAAGACTGCATCATTTGAAGGCCACTGATACTTTGTCTCTATTGTAAATGATTATTCTAGGCATTGTGGAGTATACCCTATGAGACTAAGAATTGAAGTCCTAGAGTTGTTGGCAAAGTGAAAAAAGCTGATAGAGAATCAGACAGGTAGGAAGGTCAATGTGCTTCCGTATGATCATGTTGAAGAGTTTATGAATTCTTTCCTGAAATTTGGCCAGAACAATGGTATTGTGACCCACTTCACAAATGAAAAAGATAGTGTAGCCAAAAAGATGAACCATTTCTTGTTGGCGAAGGTTTGGTATTTGTTATATAATGCATTGTTAGACAAATCATTTTGAGATGAGGCGATTATGTATGCTAGTTATCTCTTAAATAGGTTGTCGACGACTGCAATTGGAGGTAAGATTTCGTTGAAGATTTGGTCAGGTGAAGTTGCCCGTGACCATAGTCCGCTTAGAGTATTTAGTTGTCCGACCTATGTTGATGTCAAGAAAAACATGTTGGACTCTAAAGCGAACAAGTTGGTGTTTTTGGGATACAAAGAAAACTTGAAAGGGTATAAGTTATGTGATCTGAAAAATAGAGAGTTTGTCTCGAGCAGACATGTCACATTAAGTGAGGCTTCAATGGTGAAGCATATTGTCTCTCAGCAGGTTGAGACAATGAAGACCATGTTAGTGTTATCGCAGCCGGTGGAGAGTGATGCTACTCTACGTTGTCCAATTTGTTCAGTATCGTCTGGGGTCTCATCGGTTGTAACACCGGGTGGATCGATTAGCCGATATGGATACCGATCATGTTGAAAAGTTAATTCAGTTGCAACTAGAGGAACCAAAGGGAATCCACAAAATTGAGTTGTAAAGAAGCATGGATCATGGTTGATGAGGTTCATATGACTCACTCTATTGGGTTCATTGCTGCAAAAGAAGAAAGTTGGTGAGCTCAATAGCGCTCATTTGAATGAAGTACAAGAGGCTCGATCTCTTGGGTAGGAGGTATATAAGCAGCCATAATGGCGCAGCCCATGATGCAACCCGTACGAAGCTATTGTTGGCCCAGAGGCCCTTCACTCTATTTTTGATGATGATTAACTCATATAGTTATAGTTTACTAATAATCTTGTGATATTTAGTTTCAGATAATTGACCAAAATATTAGTAGGTGATTAGGTTCAATAAAGGTGTTTTAGAGCTTTCACATGTAGATTCAAGAGCTCGCACGTCAAAATCACATCTAGTACTCGGTTGGAGTTAAGCTCGATGGATCGTGTTTGAATCGAGTCGGCTTGGAGACAAGAAGACTTTGGTTTGTATTTTTGTTTAGTGTTTAGATCTTGTGTAAAGTTAGATAGTGTTGATATGCTCAAGTTCACATACACACACATGTTTTGAGTTATTGGTTTTGGTTTATCGGTTTAACCTGTATTAGATTTCACATCAAGAACATAGATATAAATCTTTATATGTATATTGGATTCTATCTATATACAATATGTTTCAAAATTGTTTCAATATCATGTTTTTATATTTACATAAGTTTTGGAGAAAAAGGTTTTCCATTTCAAAAATCTAAAGTTTGGAAAATACGATTTTTGTATTTAAGCCAAATTTCAACATCAAAAAAATGGTTCAAATTGTTTATAATATATGTTGAACTTTTGTCACACATATTTGTATTTTAAAGATCTTATAAGAACATATTTTTGTAGTATTTATGTGATTTTATGGGATTTATTTGATAACAAAAAGACAAGTTTTTAAATCCCTTAATAGCTGGACTGGCCTTCTGCCGGTCGACTGGAACGGTCGACCGTTGTAGAAGTCGGTTGACCGGTCCGGTCGACCGATGTGCACAGACGTGCACGCCAATTTGGGCTGGTGGGCCGGTCGATCAGGCGGTCGACCGTCCAAAGAGCTCTCTGAAAATGGCCCCGGTCGACCAGTAGAGAGCTGTTGCTCTCTGTACCAGTCCCGGTCGACTGGACGGTCGACCGGTGGTTCAACAGTCATAAAAATGACCGTTGGCCGGTCGACCGTGTGCGGTCGACCGGAAGGGCATTTCTGCCCTTTCCTGCTGCCAATGGGCAGATTTATTTTGGGCTATAAATATCCACTTCTTTAGGCTATTTTGATTAACAATTTCAAGAGCAAAATTTCGATCTTCTTAAATGTTTTAGCTACAAGCTTTAACAGAGTTTTTGGGTTTAAAAGTTCTATCTTTATTTGTTTTAAAGTGTTGAAAAAAAATCAAAGAAAAATAGAGTCTTTGGAATTGGTTTTTATCTTCATTTCTATAGCTATCCTAGAAGTTTTCCCAAGAGTTTTTCTTTATGAATTGTTTTCCAAACTCTTTATTTTCTCACACTTGAGCTATCATATCTATCCTATCTATTAGGATCTTATTTTGTAAGGAAAATTGGTTTGTGATTGTTGATACCACCAAGAGTTGTAAACCATTTTTACTTTATAATATCCTTCAAGTGAGAGGTGATTGTGGAGGTTGTGTTGATATCCCTCTAGTGAGAGGTGATTGTGGAGGTTGAGTTTGGTTTTGTTGGTATCCCTCTGAGTGTAGAGGTGATTGTTGGAGAGTTGGCTAAGTGCCCATCCCTCTAAGTATAGAGGTGATAGTTGTGGTGCCTTGCCTCTTGTGAAGAGGTTATTTTATTAGAGAGAAGAGTTGTGTACTCCCGATTTGTATTACCCAAATCCTCAGTGGAGGTTCCCTGTGTGAAAAATCCTGTGTGGGCGATATTGTGGAAATCCTTCTGTGTGAAGGTGGGGACGTAGAGCAGTGATTCGAACCTCGATATCTTGTTGTTTGTGATTGATCCACTATCTCTTAACTCTCTCTCTCTCTCTCATTGTGCATTGCATCATATTGTTCATATTATATATATGCTTGGGTTTGATTGTGTGTCATACTTGTGTTAAACCAAAAGAGCTTTACATAGCACCTCAACTCTTATTTAAAGAAATTTAGAGGAGATAATCCAGAGCCCTTCACCGGGAATTCGGCTACACTCTTTGGTTACACTAAGTGTGTCGCAATTTGTTTTAATTTCGCATCATTTGTCATTAGATTAGCCTTACACCTATCCACCCCCCTCTAGTTGTACTTTCAGCTATTGGGTTCTCAAGAATTGACAATAGTAAGTTGCAATTTGGGCTTTACGTGAGAAGGTTGTTGAGTTGTGAACATTTGATCTTCTGGTGAGAAGATAGTTGAGCTTGCATAAGCAGGCGTGTATCCAGTTTGTTGAGCTGAAGTTGGTTATTTGATGTGCTCTACTCAGATTTGGTTGGACCGTCTTGAAGACATTTGGATTAGTGTTCCAGTCAGTTATTGAGTCGTTCTTGGCTCAGTTGAGTTCTTCATGAGGTCATTTGGAATGATGTTCCTTTTAGTTGCTGATTTGTAGACATATTTATTAGTCGGCTCATATAGCATTGTTTCCCCTCGGTGAAGTGTTGGAAAGGCATACATGGTGCATTCTGTTTGGTTTAGCTGAGCTGAAAATTTGGTATCGATTATAATTGATATTAGAGTTTAGAGAGAGTTGCCCAAGGTCCCCGACAAACTCAATTTGGATTGATTTCGGATCAATCGTTTGGATCCGTTTTGATTATTGAAATCAATTGTAACTTTGCATTTAGAATTCGTCAGAATCGTATGGTGAGATAACATCCGCATTTGGTCTGCTTGGCGGAGATCGCGTGTCGATCTCATGGTGAAGATCATGTGTCAATCTCGGAGCGAAGTTGGATTCATCGGTATTCATCTCAGATTTGAAAAATCTTCACCGAGGTGGAGAATATAGAGGGAGAGGATCAACAACTGAAAGATAGAGTTTTAAACTCATTTGACAGAGGTTCGTTCGACTGAGTTATCGACTAACATACACAAGAGTTGAAATCGATCGACCGCTCTGTCGACCGATGTTACAGAAGAGAAGAAAACCCAGTTGGGCGATCGACCAGGCGATTGACCTAGCAGTCGACCAATCCAACTCTCTAAGATCAATAGAGGATTGAGACTTGGATCCCGGTGGACCGGGCGGTTAACCGGCCTAACTCTAGCATTAACAGTTGGGGGGCAAGAGCGATCGACCGCCCAATCGACCGGCTCATGAATATGGGCACTGTTTGGACCCAACCTATTGTTGTTAGGGGGTGTTTTTTTTTTCTTTCTATAAACAAAGGATTGAACCCATTTTTGGGTATAATCTTGCTGATGAGTTTTGAGTGAACATTTGTAAATCTTTTTGTAATCTTCTGTAAATCATCAATAGATCTCTTTTGTCCCAGACTTAGGCATCTTGCCGAACCTCATAAATCTCGTTCTCTCTCTCTCTTTGTGTGTTGTTTGTGATCTAGGGTTGTGTTCTTTGGCTGGTCCAGGTCCCAACATCCAGGCCATCTTTTTGTTGAGAATACAAAATATTTACATAGACAAAGGCCAGGAAATTTTCTATGGACTTCTCTCAGTTTGTAGTTTAAATGAATGAATGGTGAATAATTATGATGGACAGAGTTCAGAGTACAGACCACCAAATGCTTGTTAGATCTGGCACGATACATGCTCTCAACAAATATGAGAAATTCTCTAAAATCTTGCTCTATAAAAGCTTCGAGAAGAAGCAGTCTCTAGTGTGCCATCCTCACTTCAGCTACTGATGTTGCCTTTTCTCTCGCCACTGCAAAAAAGCTCACAACCATCTCTTTGCAGTATTAGCTCCGGATGGATGTACAGGCGGTGGAGTCCTTGTCCTCGCATTTTGAATATCGGCCATATCTGCAACATAATCAGCCTGTAAGCCGATTCTGCAATTCAGTCATGGACAGCAATCTGCATATGTTTCTCAAACGAAACCGAATGATATTAGTACAAATTCGGCATGATGATATTATTCTAACATTAGCATCAATTTACAGGAAGAATAATGAGGTTTGCCAGACAATTAAGACATGTGAAAAAGTTCTCTTCTATTAGTCTCAAGGTGTATATTGCACCAGGGTAAGCATTACATATTCCTTCAATAGCTAAGTTTGTAAAGTTTCTTGTTAAGCATTATAAAAATTAGAAAGCATCAGCCTACATAAAAGATCTTACCTGCATCGGTTGATTGTCCACCTAGAGAGGATCTCCTTGAGACGCTTGCATTGGTCAATGACTGCCTCCTCCGGGCCCTTGCATCAGCTGTAACCGGTGATTTAATGATGACAATTTCATTCTTTCTCCCAAATATGGAAGATGGTGTTTTCTCTAGTGGATGTGGATTAGTCCTGCATATTTTCCAAGAAAAGAAAAGTAGAGATGATAAGGAACATTGGGTGATAACAACACAATAACAATACTGAAATGTGTGCATTTATGCTTAACAAAGTCATTGTTGATCTTTAAATGAAATATCATGAATTTTACCTTCTTTCTGATCCATTTATGAGCTTCCCTATAGTCTGTAGAGATTTCCTTATGTGAGACCCTCTGCTACCGCTTGCGCTAGGATTGCTGTTCCTCGTCGTCTTAAGTTTGTTAGTGGTATCTGGTGTTATCACCACCTCTTCCACTATTCTTAACATATCAGGAGTTGGCTGTTGGAGACTCATTCTATTGTATCTACTCCCTACATTCTGCAGCTGACTCCGGCTTGATGAGTGGCAACTCATAGGAGATGCATGAGACAAGTCTTCCACTTGAAGTACTTTGCTGCTAGTGTCATTGCTTGAGCTTACTTTCACATCTAAGCCATTTTCCTCAGATGGTTGAGGATAAAAGATGTTCTCTTTCAGTAACTCTGTAATATCTGGCGCATGATACTGCAAAGTAAAGAAGGCAATGATTATGATATGACATCCTAAAGAAATTGTGAATACAGATCAACCAGATGAGAGATTTTTAACCTACATTTGGAGCTGAGGTCTTAGATTCTAGCTGTTTTCCTTCACAGAGGGAGCCTTCCAAGCTCAATCTCCGAGAACGAATGGAACAATGCTCTGCACCTAACTTTGGTCTTGGAAGAGGGGACTTCAACACCTTTTTATCATCTGGAATAGACGCTATTGCCGACTTTCTAACACTAGAATTCTCGACGCTTAACCTTCGTGGCCGTGGAGGAGTGATCTCAGTAGTATATTTTGATCTTTCTAATTTGTGCGAGGACAAAATTTTCTCTTCTTCTTTGCTTGCCAATGCCTTCTTCAGATTATCTATCTGCATGTGTATTGGAAATATTAGATGTGACTGATCAAAAAGGGAGAGCATCAGTCATTCAAAAAGACATGCTTGAGGAATGTAGTTTTCAAACAGAGGAAGGTATTCAAATGGCATTTTATTTTCAAAGTAGAAGGAATAGAATCAGATATTAAATGTATTCAAATGTCATCTTAATTTCAAAGTAGAAGGTATAGAATAAGATATTAAATGAGAGCATATTTTTATCTGTTTCTTTTCTTCCTTAAAAGCATCATATGCGTCATAAATAAATCACTGGCTTGTATTTTCAATAGAACAATGCACCTGTTAATAAAACACTACTCAAGTCTTAACAATTAATTGCTCAATCAATTATTTCTATGAACAGCACATTATTTGTTGCATATTTTCATATGTTTTGTAAACCATTAGAAGCATAACAAAGTTGCACTTTGTATCTAAACAGCACATCATTTGAACAGGTGGGAGAAATACGTTTGAAATTTTACAGTGTAAAACTTGCCATTTATCCAAACCTACCATAAATGCAACCTAACGTCATTAAATAAGGATAATCAGTATTCAGAACTTCACCTCTTCTTTCAGCTGCCGAATCTCACTGCTTTCTTTATTTACATGAGCAGCACCGAGCTCGACAGTGGAAACCCTCTGGGCAAATTTCAGAGTACTAATTGTTTCCCCATAAGAATCTGCTCCAGGGCTCACATGTGCAAACATTAACATTTTTGCATGCCCGCCTATAAGAAACATCCAAATAAAAGACAGTTTATAAGTTAGAAAAAAAATTAACTTTTTCCCAAGTTAATAATAGAAAGAAAGGTTTCAGACTACACCACCTAAAGAGTTTTGTAGCAATTGTGTAAGCTTGCTGTTTCTGTAGGGAATATGAGAATTCTTCTGCGCCAATGCTGCAATAACATCTCCCAGACAGGAAAGGGACTTGTTGATATGCTGCGCCTCCTTCAGTCTATCACCGGTAACTTCCGATTTATCTACCCTCTCACTCCAGCAAGGTCAACCAGATGCAGAAAACTATTAAGGATGCTTCCTGAGACATCTTTACCATGCACATGTACCGTAAGAACACTGCATCCAAATTTATATTTTGTTATGATCATAAATCACTACAAAGACATTGGTAAATTCATTAAAATAACCTACCTGTGGGAGCGGCTGCTTCTGTTATTCATTGCAGTTGAGCTAAAAGCACGATTCTGCTCACCCAGTTTCATCAGATTAAGAACATCTGAGGTTGATTTCACATGGTGCATAGCGGCATCAGGAAGGGTCAATCCACCATTTCCTGAACAGTTCCTAATCTCTAATGTGATTTTCAGTTAAAGAATCAACAGCCAGCGATAGGACAAATTAACAGTCATAGAACAAGACGAGGTAAAATTACACAAGAAAGGATATTTAGTTGCCGATGTATCTTCACATAGAAGGTCCCTGACTTGTTCATTATATATCTCCACCATTTGAACTTGAATCTCATACTTAACATCACTCCGGGTACGAGATAGCTCAAATAGATCATTGAGGGCCATATAATTGATTCCCGTGTCCTTATCAGGTCCATTTGGTGGGCCACACTGACAAGATGAAATAAGAAAAAACAATGAGTCTGATTTTGATGAACATTTCCATTATTCCCACAAATAGAAGATAAACAAGATAGTACCATGGTATGAGTTTTCCCAGACCCTGTCTGACCATAGGCGAATATGCATACATTATAGCCATCCATGACAGATCTAACTAACGACTGAGTATCCTTGTAAACATCCTCTGCATAGTTTTATTAAGCAATGCTTATTAAGCAATGTAAGAATATGATCTTTTAGTGCAGAGGCAAGTAGATATAAACATGTATATTATGCATAAACTTCTAAAATTACCTTGAGAAGCATTAGGGCCAAAAACTTTGTTAAACTGAAATATCTTGCGGGTATTTTGTGGCTTAAGTGGATCAAGAAGCATCAGTGAGCCATCATTTCCAATGTGATCTATGGAAGATTTAGCTTCCAAGTGGAAGCTTGGTCTGATTCTGCAGAATACTCGAATATTTCCTGCAGAATAAATTGTGAGAATTTTATCACCATACTTTTCAAAGTAATTATTACCCGAAAAGCAAACCTCTTAATTCTTGAAGCAAATTGTATAGATGTCTGTTTTCTTTCACAGCTTGATGGTACCCAACAGCAGAAGCAGAGAGTCCTTGAATTTGGGTTCCTAAACCAACAAGAAAAACATAAGTAGAGAGTCAAATAATTATATGTCCTAGAACATTTCAGATATTTAAAGGTGCTTCTGAGCTAATGATTCTAAATAATAAGTCATGATTAAATTTTATAGCATTCTTAACATTTGAAACTTAAATCCCCTTTTCATATGCAATGGCATTAGTCAATCTTTTACATAGTAACAAACAATTCAAACACTATATCTTCACATACCTATTTGTGATAAATCATTTTGCAGTTGGGATTGTAAAGTAGTGAAGTCCACCTTGGTCCTCAATAGTAAGGCCTTCAGTTCCTACAAAAGGGTAGGTTTCATAGTTAAGCAGTAGAAAATTAATAAAACAATGAATATAGTTGCCTTCATATTAACAAGAAATATGGCATTAAAATTGTTGAGTAAAGAAAACTGAAACTCTGTTTTGCTTCAGTGACCAGAAATGATTGAAACATGATACTAGAGAGGAAGATTAGCTAATTGTGCAGGTTTGCAATCAGTGGACATATCTGTCAATAAAAAGTTCAGCTCTAAGAATGCACTAAGCAAACCAATTTGCAGAAAAATCCAATATAGCAGTTTAGTGTTCATTCTAGTACTTTCTAGGAGTACCATGCTATGAGATATAAAATTTGGATGCCAAAGCATAATGTAAAAATTCATGAATTGGATAAAGAATTTAGGAACTATTATCTTGCAAATGAACCAAACTGCAAAACAACTGGACTATAATGCCTTTTTGAAAGCGGAAACAGGAAAATGTATACTTATGTTTGAATCATATTTTTATTGGGAAAAAGCCCAAAGTACCATATATTTTATACAAAATTATTGAGTGCAGTGATATGTAACCCATACAGATTTACCATGTGCAGATTGTTGAGTCATGTGTCATATGAATAGTCCTACATCGTATAATTAAGTAAAAGATGAAGTGCATAAATAGAAAGTCGGGCTGAATGTTATAACACAGATATATATTTCTTCTACGGAATTATGGATGGCACTTTTCTCTAAATGTGATCTGGAAGTTATTTGGACGTCAAAATGTATAATCAGAACGATAAAATAACACAATTAAGTCAGTCACTGCTTTTAATATAGCCTGAAAATGGAAAGAAATGGTAACCACATAGCTTTATTAACCATGTAAATAATATGATGATCCAGACAAAATATGGTGATGATTTAGAACAAGCGAACATGGTCAAGAACTTTATTTTTGGAATATAAGAGTAGTAACAAATATTCCTAACTTTCCCTATGGAATATAAGAGTACTAACAAATATTCCTATAGCGATGAGTTAGCTCACCGTGAGTTCATTTTCCTGAGCCTCCAAGATATTCCAACTGTTGCAACCTTCGTTAGACAACTGCACACAAGAAACTACTTAAGTTTTCTTTGAAATATAGTATTTATAGGATACACACATGCACGTACCGATATACATACTTATGCATACGCATACACACATATATACGTAGTAGGTACATAGATTGTGTCTTAAATATGTTTGATATTCATATAACATGAGATTTGCAATACTAACAAATATTGCTAGAGGGAAGATATATCAAACCAAAAAAATACTGTAGGCATAGTAATAATGTGGTGCATCCACAATCTTATATTGGCATTTCCTATCTCTTCCATAAGTCATGAGTATTGCTGTTATTTATTGATAGGACAAGTACTACTATACTAGATGTTATATTACAAACATTATTCATTTATACGAGTATCTATGCCTGATATCTGATGGGCACTTTTATTGGCTTGTTCTTTAATGATTACAGATCAACCATAGTTGTCTGAGTTATGGAAAGCTGTCTTATATTCAATATTATGATTGTCTACTGAATAAAATTTCAGAAGGCTAAGCTTATCTAAATCTTCTGTATATGTAAACCGAGATAGTAAGTCAAAATTTACTCAACCTATGGCAAAAGGATTTCAGTGTTTTGGTTACAAATTCAAAAAGAATAGGAAAATTGTCTAGCATACATGTAGAATCAAACAATTCAAACCTGACGCACATAATTAGGGCCACACAGATATCATAACCTATATCACCACATTATCAAAGGAAGATAAGTCTTTCTTGAACTATATATTCATATCGGTAAATTTTACAGCCCTAGCCAACTGAAATTTATAAATACACATGCTTATGCCAGTAACTAGAGTTGTCATAACTCACAAGCTAACCATCAACAGTTTTATATCTAGTAAATAATAATCAGGATTAGCAAGAACGCAGTATAGGCCAACATTGAAGGCTTTTGTTACCAAGTACAAAGTCATAGATATTTAGTTTATTTAGCTGTCAGCTTATCGTAATTTCAGTGCTGCTCGCAGCTACTTTAAATGTCTTACTTCCCCAATCTTCTTCGCTTTTTTTATTAGCTGACAGTTGTAATCTTCGTAACATGTTCTAGTGCAAGTAAATATTAGTAGGCTCATCTATTCTATTGTACTATTGTATAATTTATGACAAAGGATGGATAAAGCTGTTAGATGGTAGGAGGATCTGGAAATTTATTTAAGAGGGCTTTGTGGATAACTAACCCCAATTTATGCCTTAAAATTAGGATGACAATCATGATACAAAACACGACATTGAAATGAACATTCTATATGCAAAGAAGGGTTGCATTGAATAGTCTTAACTTATTTGATTGTACTCTAGCCTATAGGTCAATTGTTTAAGTGGATACTTTTATATACAGATGGATGGATGTTTGCATGGATATCTATAAAATATAGGCATTTCCCAAGTGCCAAGGTCATAAAGGCTCTCGTGGTGAACACTTCAGGGACAACCGGATATTTGACGTCTTATAGTTTAAATCGTGACCTCGAAATGTCTAGTGACCGGATTATAGTTTAAGAACTCAATGTCAGTATCAGTTACGATAATCAATATCTCACCTGATATTATAGGATTAAATTATAGTTTAAAATCTCAATGTCAATATCAATTATGACAATCAATATCTCACCTGATATTAAAGGGTTAATATCGTATAGGTACCTTGAAACCCAATAAGATACAGCCAATATATATTGGAATTGACCAATGTTTGAAACCATGGTCACGATAGCACTCAAAAATGCTTCGATAATCAGAGATAATTGATGGTGTATAGAATATAATGCAGATCCATTTAGATCTATTAATCATTCTGTAATGTGGGAGGTAGTGCAGTAAGAAAGTTTTACACGTACAGAGTACGGACCTCCACAAATATTAAGTTTCCATAAGTACCAAAACTCAGCTAAAAGTTAGAAGCTGTTAAAAAATATTTCACTTTTTACATATCACCTCTAACTGTTACTTCTGCATATACACTTGAAACTAAAATTTATGCTTATAATCTCCGCTATGAATTCCTTTTTCAATTATGACTTATAGATTTACATTTAGACGTGTACATTTTGCGCATGTGCAGTGCCAAGATTTATTCTATGAGCATGTTTGCATGCCAAAGTATCTGCTCTTCACAATATCATCTGTCTTGGTGTATAACTGCAAAACACCAGATGCACATACTTCCTCCAATGTCACTAAACTAGAGTTACAATCTTTCAACGGGAGTAAAACCTTAGGACTTCGCAAATATACTAGTAACTTCATTCACATAACCAGCAAGGAGATGTAGGATTCAAACTCAAATCTGAATCTAAGAGCACTTCATCCACAGATTCCATACACAAATAGCAACCCAAACAGGTCAGACTGTCAAGAACTATGTGGTTGCCTAGTTCTTTCCTTTTTAATATTATCAACAGTTCATTATTATCTTCAGATAAATTTAACTTTCAATTTCTTCTTAAAGTATGATCTCTAACCAAAATATTAGACATAGATCATAAACAAGTAACACGCTGCTCTTCAACTAGAAAACTAACATGTAATATGTTAAGATTTTGCCTTATTTTTAAGAGGAGATGATGGTCCCAAGAAGATCCAATCAAAGTTGGAGAAGATGATGACTTGAAGTAGAAGAAAAAAAGCAGACCAGGTATGTTAGTCGACTATATAATCGATTAACAAGACTATTAGTTGACTAATCGGAGGGATAAGTCGACTAATGGGCAGAAATAGAGAAGGAGCAGTTTACAGTAGTCGACTATATGAGTGAATTAATCGACTAATTTCAGAAACTAGTCGACTAATCCTATAGAATAGTCCACTAATAGGGACATTTTCTGAAGTAGAATCAGTCTTCTTTTCAGGAGCAGGGTTTTTTTTCTGGTGAGTACGAATGAACTCAGATTCCATTCAATAAAAGATTTATTTCTAAAGATTAAAGGGTCTAGTATTTTTCTACATTAAGGAGGTCAACTCATAATAGGATTGATCAAGATTCTTCAAGCATGTAATGACCATGATCATTTCATAATTCAAATAAGAGTTGTATTGTAAAATTCTATTAATAAAGATTGTAACTTACGATTTAGGTGAAATAAAAGTGGAGCAGAAGAGTAAAAGAAAGTTATGATGAACAACAATGTATGGCCTTAAAAAGCTAAGAAGGGTCCAAAAAAGCTAAAAAAGAGGAGTAAGATGAAGGTGCATAGAAAGAGGTATACTCTTATAATCTAAGCGTAAATTCAAGGGAAGGCGAATACTCTTGTATGATCAAGAGAAAATTAGATTTCTTTGTATCAAGTTTACTAATAAAGCTCTCTCAAGTTCTCTCTCTGTGGACATAGGCTAAGTTTGAGCCGAACCACGTTAAATTGTGCATTTTTCTCCTTGTATCTTTTAATATCATCTTGTGTGCTCAAGGTAATCGATCTCATGACGTGCTTGAGGTTATCAGTAGGATCTTGGTATATCCCCACTATTGGTATCATAATATTTGGGTTATGGACGCAACATGATATGTCGTCGATAGAGTCAATATCTAATTACTAATGTTCTATTATATGAATGGAAGTGAATGATCAGATTTGCTATCAAAGTTGAACCCTTCTGAATCCATTCATATTATTAAGGGAAAAAAGTACACATAGGAGCCCACTGAAAACTCATATATTAAAAGAATATATGATTAAACAGAACATGCAAGCTCCACTCGTTGCATATTAGTAACAGGTTTCAGATTTGCGTTTAAATGATTGATAAAACTTTCCCCAAATCCTAGCATTTTGGAACAATCTGAGTCCAGTTGGGTGGACCTAAACTGTCATATTTTCTACTTCAATTCTACATATTATAGATAGGATCTATCTATGCTTCTAATTAAACATCAATTTTTTGCTTTGTTTCGATATACATTGATTTAAACTATTAGCCACAAATGAATGACAAAAAAAATTGCTGTTTTGTCTAATGAGATTATTCCTAGCATATAACTGTATGAAAACATGTTAAGTTGTCAATTTATAGACAATTTTTAGAACTAAAGACATGTTTAACATACCAATGCATGCTTTGTTTCTGTCAGTTTGGCTTTTAGAGTAACTTTTAGACTCATTTCTAAAAATATCTCCTTTAGAAGATCACTTAAAATTACCCATGGCATATAGAAAGCTACTCCCAAATATGAGAAATAAATTATCTACCAAAGTGTACAAACAAAGCACTAGACTGAAGCATTTTGAAAATTATATCTTGTAGTCTTACAGTATCAAGTTCTCGCACTGGTCCTTGCTCTCATGTACATGTTTACAGACATTCAACTTGCGGTAATTTATCACATACAAAATCAATTAATGGAAAGTTGACACCTCATAGCATTGTCCCCCGATACAACAATATAGGTTTAGCACATTTGGCAGTCTGGACCTATCCTCTATCCTAACTTTTGGTATACTTGGATAAAGGCGCATTAATCCATTTTCATTTCTCTATTTCCTGTATGGCTAACTGACTTTAATCATGTTCATTCATGTGACTATTTATGCATTAGTTCCCCACAAAATCAAAAGTTTCCATAAGTGCTTCCTTCAGAGCGAAAAATTCTACAATAGAAGATACTTGTGCTTCTTTATTGAAATAAATTCTTTATCAGAAGTTTGATAGAAGATGACATGAAGGATACATCACATGATCGACTACTTGAGGTAATGGAAAAGGATTTGTCATCACAGATAAAATATTATCTATCTAAAATATTATGCTAGTTGTTTCCACATTAGTTCAATTCAAGTAACCGCATGAAATTAGCTATGTACTACCTATGAAGAAAAGTTTCCCTCCATACAACTGCGAGGAACCTCCATAAATATTTCTAAGCATACATACCAAGTACGCTTTATTAATCCTAGTCCCACCAGCAAATTGTTTAAAAGAAATCGAGCAAACTAAAAACTCTTGGTTTTGTTATCACAAGGAAGATAAGGTAAAATATCGCTACTGCACTTGCAAGCCACATAGAGTTTAAGGGCCGAAACTCGGAAAAGTTCTGAAGAACAATATGCATAAAATCATCCTAACAGATTCTGCTGTTACAGATATAAGAAAGATCTCTTCCACCAGACATGCATGTTTGTTGTCATTCATATATTGAGCTCACAATTTCATCACCCAATTTCAACTCACTTTACAATGCTTCAAGAGCCATATTTACTCCAGTGAAGAATGATCTTAATTACCAAATATCCTTTCAATAAAAAGTATTAAGAAGTTTTACCTTCTGATCCTGGATGGTAGTTGAATTGTTCATCTGTTTGTTGCCTTCCACGAAAAGATCTTTAAGAATTGATCTTGACTACACTTGCATTGAAGGGAACTTTGTTAGGATTGGATTTTGAGCTGAATAAAAATGACTACAAGAAGGATTAGTATTTGCAACAGAAAACATCCAGATCAATAGTCTCTAATTGAACTAGTAAATTCAGTACAACCACCATAGCACATTTAAGAACTTCGCAACAAAACTTGCATAGAAGGAGATTTAGTTAAGCTTTTGAGTTTATGGAAATTATGACGTATTTGCACAAGGCAAAAAAAAAAAAAAATAGAGCAAGCAACCAGATGAAATAACTTGTTCGATTTCATGCTATCAATATTCAGTTTAATGGCCTCAGAACATAATGATGACAGCTTTTGTCAGTATTACATAAAGTTACAAAAGGTAAAAAAAACTTATAATGGAATAAATAAACATCATATGGTAAAAAGTAGTGTAAGGATCAACTTTAATCAATAGGTTGGTATGTTTTTCCATAATTATACTTACCAGCTTAAGTACTGTTGCCCTTACCTTTCCCCCTCGTACACTACTAGAAGAGGTGTCTATATATTATCAGTGTTATAAATATCTCTGATATAACCCTGATATTGCGCCGATATTGCGTTAACGGCACCTAGCCGTAATGATTTGGCACATCCAAACCGATATAGCGTTTTTCGCCCCAAATCGCCGATAAATAGGCATGGATCTGATATATCGGTCGCAATTTCAATGATTTTGGACCCGATATAGCGTTTTGCACCCAAGTTTTAGGTTAGATATTTGGGTAATTCGAGCGATGTGACAATATGATATTTGTGAAGATTCTACACTTAGATAGTGTTTATGGATTCATAGGCTTACTGCAAGTTATCGAGTTAAGTATATTTTAAACATATAAGTATGATGTTTTATGCAGCTTTATATAATTTATGTATACATTATCTTAATGAGATGTGATTTAAGATAAGAATATATGTATATTTACAGTCCGATTTTGACAACCGATTTTTAAAATATCCCCGATATATTCTTGATATATCCCCATCCCCGATAATTTTTCCGGCCGATGTGACCGTTGTGGCCGCCATATAGAACACTGTATATTATTTATCATGTAAGTATATAATCGAAATTGCGATAATATTAGATGAAATATTAGAGCTTGATCATCAAAATTGGCCAGATATAGCTTTGCTTCCCTTTCATCCTACTTTCTTTTCTCATTCTTTTTGTACAAGTTGTAACTTATATGGCTTAAGGATGAAGAATTTTAAATTCCCTCATGTTTTAATTAAATTGTAAGCTAGAAATGATCCAACTTCATATGTGGCCCAAAACTGGATGGTGGAATATAACAGCCTATTGTGTTTATGAAATAATAAATAAATCAGATCCTAATAATTATGTCAAACTGATTAACTCATACATGGACCAGAACAACAACATGAACCATTATAGTTAAGGTTCATAGTGTTAGGATTTTGCCTTTTATCAAGTAAGAGATGATGATCCCAGAAGATACAATCAAATTAGAGAAGACGAAAGGTTGAAGCAGTAGAAGCAAATCAAGACTAAGGAGATTAGTCACTGTATAGTCAACTAATACTCAGATCAGTGGATTATAAGTCGATTGGACAGATATTGAGAAGAACAGATTCGGTTAGTCGACTTATAGAAGCTATAAGTTGACTAGTCTGAAAATTAGTCAACTAATCTGAAAGATAAGTCAACTAGTCCAATGTTCTGAAGCATAAACGGAGGTGGTGCAAGTTTTTTCTAGTGAAGTTCAAATATTCAGATTCTATTCATTGAAGATTTATTTCTAAAGTTTAAGGGTCTAGAATTCTTCTAAATTAAAGAGATCAACTCTAAATAGAATTAATCAAATTCTTCAAGCATCCGCCAATCAAGATCATCTCAAGTTAGAATAGGGTTTGTATTGTAAAACTATATAAGTATAGATTATAACCTAGTACATGTATCTCGAAGAATAATCTTAAAGCAGAGATCTTGAAGAAGATTAGAAGAAGCCAAGAAAGAGAGAAGAAGATGACAGTGCATAGTGTTACTATTTGAAGTGCCTCATATTTATTGAAGAAGAATCAATGATCAAGTGGAAGTGTTACAAGTTTCAGAAATCAAGCACAGACATATACAAGCTTTGTGCATGTTGTTAGTCAACTAATAGGTCTTATTAGTCGACTAGATTTTAGCCAGTCGACTAATACATAGGTGTAGTCGACTAGGCCTTGTAAACAGATAGTTGGGTTCTCGGATTGTGTTACAGTAATCGACTAATTATTTGGTATAGTCAACTAATACTTGGCCCTAATTGACTAATGTCGGGATCTGGCAGTTTCTTTTAAGGTTCTATTTTCATTGAGGATTGGACTCAATTTTCTTCTTTCTCAAAAACGATGCTGATTGGATTGTTAAAGTTTGAGTTGGATTAGGATCATCCTAGGACCTATATAAACCCCCTAGGGCTGGCCTTTTAAAGGTATGTCAAGAAAAGTCATGAGAAATTCAGATTTTCACCATTGAAAGTTGTGAGCAAAATATTTTTGTAACTCTTGTAATTTCTTCTCTATTTTCAATGAAGACCCTTCTCCTCGTGGACATAGGCACATTGTCAAATCACGTTAAATCTGGTGTTCTTTAGTTTTCTTGTGATGTTTAGTTATTTTGCTTACTAGTGATAGATCCGCTCCAAAGTTTTCGTTGTCAAGCCGTTAATTTGGTGTTTCTCTGTTATTTGATCAGTGATAGATCACAATAATTAGTATCAGAGCAATGGCTAGTAAGATGATCACGATAATCAAGTTCGAGATGGAAAAATTTGATAGGAAATTCAACTTTCTGTTGTGGAAGATGCGAGTAACATCCTTACTCGTGAAAGAGAACACACACAAGGCCCAACTTGGTATTAAGAAGAAGCCATCGAAGATGGAGGATGATGAGTAGAATGACATCGACTTTCACACAAGGATTGGAACGCCCCGATCCTGCGGGTACGGAGACGTTATTGCGACGTATATACGCAGGTCAGAATACCCTCACGCATATACGCTAAGTATCAGTACAGGCAAGAATCAGAGTACGGAAGTAAGTGGTGCATTATACATTCCAACATATGAGTACAATTACAAAGTTATCACCAGAGGTGATCCGATATTACAATAATATTACATCACCAGAATGGCGCAATTGCGAGAATATAAATAGATGTACAAGAGTAAACAGTATAAAAGGCACTCACGAGTTTACAAAAGGAAAACTCGAGAGGCGCACAGGGGGCCGGGAGGATAGAGCTTCAGATGGTCTACTGGAGATCCCTGCTACTGCTGCGCATTACAGGTCAGCAACTGGGAATCTACAAGCTCCAAGCTCCGGCATGCTCCAAGCTCCAGGACCTGGACATGAGGATCCAGGGAGTCAGATGAAACTCCCCAGGCGAGTGGTGATGCAAAAGCCAGATGGCGAGCAAGGACGAGCACAAGTGTGTAGATAACAAATAATATCAAGTAGGAAGTACTCATGATATGATCAGATAAGAACAGGAGACAGGAGGGTTAGAATACAAGTATAACAGGTATGAACATGTATAACATAATCATCATAAAACAGGAAATCCGATATAAAACCCGATTACGAGCAAAACAGAGTGTATAAGCTTAGGTCACGGCTCCATGAGACTAGTACATCGAAGGAATAATCCAAATAAGGAAACCCTCATCTATATACCTTTATCTCATATCATCGTAATCCAAGCACGTACAACCGAGTTACAAAGTGGTCATAACAGGAACACATAACAGGCATAACAGGAGTACATAACGGGAGTCATAACAGGAATCATAACAGGAGTCCATAACGGGCATAACAGGAATCATAACAGGCATAACAGGAGTCTTTTATTATTATTACTCGTCTGACCCATATATCTAGGTATGTGTCCTGGTGTACATCACAACACACATACATCCATATATAAGCAAGTCGAGGTTGTTAATGGAAGCTGATGAAGAACTGATAGCTCCTCTTATAGTAGTTCCCGACCGCCCGGGACACAGCCATATGGGGGCCTTAAATCCCCTAACACGCATCTTCTGAGGGCCTTAAATCCCCCTAACACGAATCGTCAGTTCTGGTATTCCACTACTATAAGCAAGGCATCATACCGGCATCCATCACTTCCTCCCATTCCCCGTGCAAGTTATCCTTTTTATGGCTTGTTAACAATATTATCAGATTACGGGAATGAGTGGGATCATAATTTGTCATAACAGGAATCATAACGGGAATCATAACAGGAATCATAACAGGCATAACTGGAGTACATAACAAGAGATCAGGTACTACATTCCCGTAAGGTGATAATCAAGAGTAGAGAGTTATTCATAACAGGTATCAGTATAATCATGGTAGTGACAAGTGATCTGGCAGGTAATACGTCATAACATAACAATATATAATACAAGTCCCGCGGATAAGGTCCATATTCAAAGAAGTAATTAACCACAGCAGACAGCCAAAGTTAGTCGACTAGGGAGAGGCAAGTAGTCGACTTATAAAGGAGTTAGTCGACTAGGAAAAAGGGTTAGTCGACTAATAAGGTCGCGTCTCGTAGAGCCGCATCTTCAAGAAAAAGTTAGTCGACTAGGAGTCAAGGGGTAGTCGACTAATAAGGTCGCGTCTCAAGAGCCGCGTCTTCAAGAAAAAGTTAGTCGACTAGGAGTCAAGGGGTAGTCGACTAATAAGGTCGCGTCTCAAATAGCCGCGTCTTCAAGAAAAAATTAGTCGACTAGGGGAAAAGATAGTCAACTAATAAGGCTGCGTTTTCAGAAAAAGGGCGCGTTTCAAATAAGCTAGTCGACTTGAGGCAAGGGAGTAGTCGACTAATAAAGGGTTCAAGTCGACTAATGACTGGGTCAAGTCGACTATCAGAGTGCAAACAGAGAGCAGAACCTGACTTTTGAGGGTTGCGTTTGTTGATAACAATACAAGTATGAAAATAGTTATCCATGTCTTGGCGAGTAAAGTTACTCGCCTAAAATGTTCCTTTGATGCGTCCGATGAAGAAAAGCTCGGCCCCAATCCAAAGAAGGGCACCGGCCTTAGAGTCTTGCCAACGGAGAAGAGCGCGGCCCCAATCCGAAAGGAGTGGCCGGCCTTCACAAGGGAAGGAGGTTGATGGTGCAAGTATAGTTCACTTTGAAAAATGGGATTTTGCAAACGATGTTACGGGGAGCGACGAGTTGGCTAGAATGAAGGAGCTCGCCGAGGAGTTGATATTGGTGTGGTTCGTGGTGTCCAAGGAGGTGTAGGTGGTGGTGGAAATGGTGGAGAAGGTGGTGGTGAGAATGGGTTGTTTGGTGTTTCTTGGTGTTTTATGGTGGAAAAGAGGAAGAAGAGGATGATATGGAGGTGGTGTTGTTGTTGGAAATGGAGGAGGAGATGGAGGGGAGAATGGTGGAGGATTTGGTGAAGGAGTGGTGGAGGAGATGGTGGTGGAAATAGAGGAGTAGTGGCCGGCCAAGGGAGTGGGCTGCTGTTGGCCTCTCTGTTGGCTGCAAGAAGAAGAAGAGAAATGAAAGAGAGAGAAGGAGTTGGGTATTTATAAAGGGTGGGAAAACATTATAATAATGTTGCCATTGCTTATCAAAGCAAAAGAGAACGCACCAATTTAGTTGCGTCTCAACAAGGCAATGGTTGCGTCCAGGCCAAAAGAACTGGACGCGGGGATGAAAGCCGCGTCCAGGAGGAAATACAAAAGGCTGCGTTTTAACAAGAGGACAAAAGTCATAATGACTTGATTGGAATTGATTAGCATGCTTTAAATGCAGCATGGGGAGGCGTGGAGAGGATCTCCGCATTAATGCAGAATCCCAGGTAGGTGAAAACTCGCGTTTGAGGAAGGAGGGAGAAAATGGGAAAAAGAGAAAGTGGAATGTTTGGATAATTTCCCGGTATCTGGGAAAATACCGAAAACTCCGGAAAAGTCCAAAAATTGAAGTATCTCAAAAAGTCTCCCAAAAATTCTCAAAAAACAATATTATTCTTTTAAATTTTTTAGTGAAATCGGTTTTTAAAAATTCAATTCTAGTTTCAAAATAAAAATCCTGAAATCCACTGTGAACGGTGTCTACACCGGATAGGCTGGATTTTTGATAAAATCTGAAAATTCTCAAAAAAATCATTTAGATAGAAATCATGATTTTAAGGAATACTGTGAAAAGCCGTTTCTAGATTCTCAACTCCGTTTGTAAATTAAAAATCTGAGAGTCGGTCAGCGACACTGGTCGACACCGGTTTTGAAGAATTTCAATTTAATTCTGAAAAATTCCAGAAAATCATAGAAAATCTAAAATATTGGAAATGACGTTTAAAACTGAAATCGGTCAAATTGAAATACCAGAAAGACTAAATCGAGTAATAAACTGAGATCGGGTCCCTGGTTCAGACTAGGGCTGAATCCGAGTCCACGAATCTGGATCCAAACAAACAATCATATAAACAATTCATAATACAAGATAAATACAGGAAGCAAATCGAAAAATACGATCGGAAAATCTGAATACGCAACTAAGTACGTATTCCGGGAGCGGGGTGTTACAAGGATGAAGCCTTCTATAACATGATGAATAAGAAGACAACTGCTAGTTTTTGGTATAGGTTGGAGAGCCTTTACATGACGAAGAGATTGTCAAACAAGCTCTTCATAAAGAAGCAGTTATACAGCCTTTGGATGAAGGAAGGTACGCCTATTCTACAATATCTCAATACTTTAATAGAATTTTAAGCAACTTGTTGCCTCTAAAGGTTAAGTTAGAAGAAGATAAAATTCTTCCGTTACTCTCTTCTCTCCATTAAGTATGACTACTTAGCGACTGCCCTCATGTATGATAAGAAGATTTTAGAGCTAAATAATGTCAGGCAGATACTTTAGAATAACGAGCTGATGAAGAAGACAGACTCTAAGGAGGAGACCTCAAGATTGATTGTTAAGAGCCAGAGAGAAAAATCAAAGAGTGAAGTACCCAGAAGGGATCCAGAAATTTCTAGCAGTTTTTCTTTCTATTTTACAAGAAAACAAGGCACATCAAGAAGAATTATATGGAATACAAGAAGATGTTGAAGAGGAAAGGTTGTAAAAATTTTGATGGGGCTAGTACTAGTGAAAAATTAGATCAAGCCAGGATTGTCGAAGAAGCAGATGAACATTCATGTGATGTCTTAACGACTGAGTCAGAAAAAGATAAATACTCAGATGCTTAGTTACTTAACACTGTGTACATATCACATGTGCCTAAAAAGAGAGTGGTTCAGTCCATATGGGTAACGATGTCATGTGCAAGACTGTAGGGTATGACAACATCCGTATGAAGATGTTTGATGAATAAGTTCAAACCTTCATGAACATTCGACACATTCAAATTTGAAGAAGAATTTTTCTCTCGTTGGGAGCTTTGAAAACTCGATGGTACAAGTTTTCAAGTGCAGATGGAGGAATCAAACTTACAAAAAACTCCATGATGATTCTCAAAAGAGAACAGACAACAAATTTGTACAAGTTGACAGAAAATATTATTATTAGTGATGCTTCAGCAGCGACGGAGAAGGAATATACTACAAGACTTTTGCACATGCGTCTTAGACACATGAGCGAGCGAGGTCTTCAAACTCTATATAAAAGAGCATTCTACTAAGTATTATATATTACAAACGCGATCTTTGTAATTTTTACATCAGGGTAGGCAATATAGAGTAGCTTTTTCTACATCACAGCATAAGACAAAAGGCTTGCTAGATCTCATACATACGGATGTAGGAGGGGCTTTACCAGTAGCATCCATTAGGGTGCTAGATACTATTTTACTTTCACAGATGATTTCTCTAGAAAAGTTTGAGTATACTTCTTGAAACAGAAATTGAAAGTATTTCAGAAGTTCAAGGAATGAAAAATTATAGTAGAATATCAGACGGGGCAAAATGAAAGTCTTGAGGTCCGACATTAGAGGAGAGTATACCTCCAAAAAAATTCAAAGATTACTTAGCAAACAAGGGTATCGAACACCGGCTAAGTATTTTAGGGCATCCAGAGCAGAGCAGAGTAGCAGAGCGCATGAATCGAACACTTACAGAGTATGCCCTCAATATCAGATTACAAGGCTAACATATCAGAAGGTTTTGAGCAGAGGCGGTGAATCATGCGAGTCATCTAGTAAACAGGTCACCATTATCAACCGTTAATTTTTAGATCTCAGAAGAGATATGACAAGGAGAGTCTGTGAATTATTCAACATTATAAATTTTGATTGCCCGACATATAGTTGGGTTGATAGTTAGAAACAAGTAACTGAAGTTCAAGTCTAAGAAGTGTATCTTCATCAGGTTCACTAAAGAAGTTAAGAGTTTCAAACTTTAGGATCCTGAGACAAGGAGAGTCTTTACCAGTAGAGATGTGATTTTTGATGAAGAATCAATATTATAAGAAAAGTCAGAGACAAAGTGTAACACCCTACTCCCCGGTGTACGTATTGCCGTATCAGTACCCGATAAGACGTACAAAAATTGATTTGACCTCTGTAGTCTTCCGATTGACCTGATTTCAGTTTCAAAAATCATTTCCTAATATTCTAGATTTTTCAGGATTTTCTGAAAATTTTCTGGATTATTTTGAAAAATCTCCGAAGTCGTGTCGACCGATACCAATAATCTGCTTCCGATTTTTATTTCACAAACGGAGTCAAATTTTGAGAATTCGCTTTCACCATATGCCTTAAAATCGTATTATCTATGTTAGAGTGTTTTTAGGGATTTTCTGAATTTATCGAAAATCCGGCCAAACCGGTGTCGCCCGGTACCGGCGACGGCTTCTGAGATTTTTAATTGGCAAACTAGATTGAATTTCTGGAAACCGTCTTCAGATTACATCTCAGGATATTATTTTCTATTTTCTGTAATTTTTGGGTACCGTTCGGAACTAGTCAATTTTTGACCCATTAAATTAATATTTGTTTTAATTAAATCTCTATTTAATTTCTTTCTTTCTTCCTTCCTTCTCTTTCTTTTTCCACAAGCTTCCTCCTTCCACCGCCATTGACCAACAGTGCCCCTCTTTAAAATCCCCTGTTTCCATCTCTCTCTCCATAAAATCTCTCTCTCTAAAACTTTCACCCTCTCAAACTCTCTCTCCTCACACTCTCTTTTTCTCTCTCTCACTATCTTTCTCTCCCTCTCTCCATCTCTATTTGAAGAGGCCGACCCACGCCCCAAGCTAGGCCGGGCCGCCAGCGTCCCTCGCCGGCCAGGCCTGGCGGCGCCGGCGGGCAAGCCAGGCGCGTCGCCGCACACCCCCACACCAACCTCCTCCTCTGCTTCTTCTTTTTCTTCTTCTTTTCTTCCTTATCTTTTCTTTTCTTTCTCCTTTTTCCTCTCTCCACCTCTCCCTTTCTTTCTCTCTTCCAGCCTACGGGGAAGATCCGTCGCCGGCGGAGCAGGCCGCCGCCGCAGAGCAGGTCGCCGCCGGCGGAGCACCCGCCGCCGGCGACCAGCCGTTGCGGGCAGAGGAGCGCGGCAGCAGCAACTGCTGCCGCCGCTGCTGTTGTTACTTGATTAGGGGTTTGGGTTTTTACCCAAACCCATTATCTCTCATTGGGTTAAAAGGAAACCCAATAAACCCGATTGGGTACGGGTTGATTCAAAACCCGTAAACCCATAACCCATCACTTACAGTACGGGTTTGGGTTGTGGATCTGGACCCGACCCGTTATGAGCCCAAACCCGCATCCGAAACCCAATAAAGGTACTTTACATAAAACCCCCTGTTATTATTTCTTATTTGCATTTCAATAATTTTATTACATATTTAACCCTAATTTTATTCCTTTTCATATGCGGGCGATATCGGGAGCATCCAGACTCCGATTCGGGCAATTCTGGATCCGTTGCGATAGTGGGAACGAGAGCTACAGTCCTGTAGCTAGTTAGTGAGTGTTTTTATTTTATAAATTATCTTTTTAGTCTATTAATTGAACTTGGTTGCTTTATTAATAACTGGTAAATCCTAATTGGTACACTATATTAAAACATTGTAATAAACACTGTATTTAAATATGCCTAATACCTAATCGACGTAAAGTGTAACACTGGTACCTATTAGGTCATGTTCATGGACCACTGACATCCGGCACACTATGTCACCATATGTTTGGACACTATCATGTCATGTATCATATCACAGTAACGTTACCTGCAGTTCCACAGATACGCTATGACACAACACTGTCACTAGACATGCATGCTAGATACTGTTACCATAATTCACAGGACAGGATATTATATGATATACGGACTACCATTATTACATGTACTGTTACATGGATTATGGCCATACATTTATGTTCCGCTAGTACAAGGATAAGTACCGCATGTCATCTTATTGTTATCATCCTTACACTGATACGATAGTTCACTGTACATGATAGACCTGCTCATAGGTACTGCTTATACATGTTGCATCGATACTATGACACGTCACGTCAGTTATTCATATGCACTACTTCACAGACTACCGTCATCACATATATTGTGATCATCATTATATAGATTCTCTGCATATCACTGTTGCACGTGCATGTATGCTTTCTCTATGGATCCCTGTTCATAGTACATGTACTATTGTTCCATGTTACCGTATTCATGTTATGTGATGTTTCCTGTTATTGATATGGATATTCCGATACTGGACTTGAGAGCTGTTGATATGCTATATGTGGACTTCCACATCTATTGATCCCGTTTCCCGTTATATTGTTCCCGTTATATTGATCCCGTTATATTATTCCTGATTCCCGTTATATTGTTCTATGCTATCAACAGAGCTCGGGTCCAGTTATCATGTTACCCGTATCACATATTGCAATGGTATTTGTTACATTATATGTTTGACATATCATCATAAAGTTAACTCGGGTATGGGGGAGACTTGGCGGTTGATTAGATCTTATCGGGTGATGTACTGGATCCATATTGTTTTCCCACTGCAGGGGACGTAGTGCTACCTACCAATTGCTCCATGAGCTCTTGTTACTTGATTCATGCTCCCTCTTAGCGGAGGGCCCTGGTCTTAGCAGCCAGGGGATTGTTTAAGGCCGTGATCCCGGGAATGCACGGGATACATCCACCCGATAAGAACTCCTCGACCATGAGTTTTCAATTAACATAATAAAATGATATACACAATAGTGGACGTCTGGAACACTTATTATTTGATCACTCTCTCGTTTGGATAATGGTACCCGTAGGCCATGTCCGGATGGGTTCGACTGGAGTACGGGCTCCAGTATGAACTGCCAGTGGTATGGGACACTGGTAGATATTGATTAAAAATACCACGGGGTACTGATCGCTCTATTGTATAAATGACATGACTTTGACATGACCTGCTGCTCTACATGTTTAGGTGTACTTGTTACTGTTCCTGATCAATTATCTGCTATCATGTGACATGTATACATTGCTATTGTTCCTGTTTCCTGTTACACTTTCTTAGTGCCCTACTACTCATGCACATGTATACTTTGTTACATTACCTAGTAATGTTACACTGTATGTATGACATACTATGCATGTTCTGCATTGCATATATTTATTATTGCAGACATATGCTCATCTGCATGTTCACCTCTATCACGTCACCACTATCATGTTCATATTATTACGTCACCACTAGACAACATTAGTGATTATATAAACTGGACACGACTATAGATATGACCTAATGATAACCGGCTAGGTAGAGATGGTATTACAATAAAACATGTTTATATATTTGTACTGTTTCGTATATGCGTATTATATGGTATCACTATTATCACATCTTGTATTATATTGTATATTCGTATCATGGTCGTAGTACTATTGTTTATATTACTGCCTCCTTCATTTTACCACTCACTAGGTCGCTTTCTGACGACCTTGGGTTTGCGTGCCCAGATTGGATATCTGAGTTACCATAGTATCGGAGAAGTGCCATGGAGTTACATCGGAGCTTACTCATCGGGACTATGCCTAGGTATCTTGGTTTTTTATTTTCGTTATCTTATTTGTCCCTATTTGTTTTATCTGTTATGATCGTTGACCTATTTCTGTAGATATTCTTGTACTTATTTCATGCTGGGAACCCATGTCTATATGGAGGTTATTTATTGTACTGAGGCTTAGCGTACGTACGTGAGGGTTTTCGCCCTGCGTATGTATGTCGCCATA